>CM074748.1:3871596-4352616 GCA_037367245.1 Phrynocephalus guinanensis | reverse complement strand
GAAGGGTTTTCCAGCAGCTGATCATCTAGTTCTGTTGCTTTGCTGCAAATCTTCTTTCAGTGAAGTTGACCTTCGGTCATCATCAATTACCGTATTACTTCCTGCATGTTTTTAAAAAGTTTTGTAGAACAGTTTCTCTCTCTCTCTCTCTCTCTCTCTCTCCCTCTCTCTCTCTCTCTCTCTCCTTTTTTTGTCAAAAAGATATCCAAAATGTAAAACCTACTGCCCTGAAAAGTTTTTACTTTTCGATTGGTTTTTCAAAAGGGATTATTTCCTGAAAAGATTCATCTTTCTGTACTATTCTTGGTGACATCTAAAAGGGTACCATAAAACATGGGGAGAACAGAACAGGATGGTATGACATTCATTTACATACAAATGAGCTCATTACTATTGAATTTGCTCAGCTATTGATTCAAAATTCAAAGAGTTTTATGAATCCACTTAAAACAATATTAGGAGTTAGCCATCCTATTACCTATTTCCTTTCCTAATTAATCAGCTAGAACTCATGTCACTACTTGTTACTTTCTCTTCGTAGCATCTGGCCAAAGTCGGGAGCATCTATCTTTTTGTGTGTATGAAAATTATGAGGAGGAACAGAAGGCTTGCATTTCTGAGAGTGCAGTGACACCGGCGTAAGAGTAAAGCTGAATAATAGCCTTTAAAGAAAGCCAATAGGTGATCAGACCCACAGAATCTGTCCTTCCTTGAGCCTCATTCTCCGTTTGCTCTGCCTTCAGAGCAACAGGATCCAGAACTCACTAGAATGTGAAATAAAATACAGTTATCATCCTGATTCAACATGTTTTAGAATTTCGGCTCTACCTTCGATTATCTTATCTTGCTATGGGCCTGCAGTTGAACGTTAAGGAGACAAAAATCAAGACTTCAGGAGAAACACGCAGCTTTAACATGCACAATAGAGCTAACTGCAATTGTTAAGAGATTATGTATGTCTTAGCTGAATCATCAACCCAAATAGAGACTTAAGATGAGAAATCAGAAGCTGACGTTAGGAAAGGGAGCAATGAAGGAATTAGAAACCAACATCAAGTGTATGTAACTGGAAATCAAGATCAAGGTAATCTACACTCTTGTGTTTCCAATCATTATGTATCAGTGTGAAAACTGAACAGTTAAGGAAGCTGTCAGGAAAAGAACTGATTCATTGGAAATGTGGTGCTGGAGGACAGCTTTGCAGATACCCTAGACCAGTGGTGGCAAACCTTCAGCACTCCAGATGTTTTGGACCACAGCTCCCAGAATTCCAAGCCCGCATTGCCAGTGACAAAGGACTGTGGGAGTTGTGGTCCAAAACATCTGGAGTGCCAAAGGTTTGCCACTACTGCCTTAGACTGCCAGAAAGACAAACAAATGGCTCCTAGAATCATGAAAGCAAGCCTGAACTATCACTGCAGCCAAACATGTTGGAACCGAGGCTGTCCTATGTTGGGCACATCAAGAGAAGTCTGGATTCTGTGGGAAATAATGCCAGGAAAGGTGGAAAGTAGTAGCAAAAGGGGAGGACACAACATAAGATGGACGGACTCCCTAATAGAAGCCACAGGCTTGGGTTTTCAAAAGCTGAGCAGGTCAGTTGAGGACTAGGCATTTTTGGAGATCATTCATAGGGTGGCCCTAATTGAGAAGTGACTTGACAGTACATAACAACAACAATCCTTTTCAGTGGACAATGGAAACCATAGGTTTCCCATCATCTGGCCGACCCACCCCATCACATGAACAATCATGCAATTGGCTGCTCAATCCATATGACTACAAGAGCACAACTCCCCCCCTTTCTGTGATCAAGTGACTGTAGCAAGATACTGGGTGTTTTATTTGAATGGTAAAACACTGTTAGGTCCATATATGAGGGTCAAAGTAAGGACATCAATAGCATAATTGGTTTATCTAGCCTAGTGCAGATGGGCTGGCCAGATGGCTGGTATATAAGTTGAACAAACAAACAAATGAATGAACTAATGAATACACTTCTCCCTTCAACAACTCTGGGGTTAAGGGTGCTGGACCCCCTAGGAAGTTCAAAATCCACAAGTAACTCTTATGCCCTGAAACCACAACTACAAAGCATAACCAACCGATGAGCACATACAGAAAACAGTCCTCTCTATCAAGGTTTCCTTACATAGCATTGACAATTCTTTGCATACTGTATAGTACCATGTGAAATGAGCCTTAGGACCCCTTAAGGACCCCTTAATCTAGAGGCTGTATTTGAGCTGTTGTGTATGAGGACAAGCAGACTACTTTCAACACCTTCAGTGTTGAATTTGTGTCCCAGTTTCTGAGTGGCCAGATCCTGAATATTTATTTATTGAATATTTGTTTGTTTGTGGAACTATTGTTTATTTGTTCATTAAAAAACCCCAAAACCTGTGCAAGGAAGAAGTGTATTGCCAACACTGGTGGGATCTTCTAAAATATGTGTTTTTGCCATGCTTTCTTATATTTGTGTGTCGGCACAAAATTAAGGAACATATTAGATCGGAAGCTTGTTTTGCCTCCCAAGAAAACAGCCAGCCTAGGTAGCCCTGCATCAGCTGTACAGTCCCAGGGTGCCGCAGAAAAATAGCCTGGGAAGCCACCTCAGGGTTCTGTACACTCAGAAAAGTGTTGCTATTAGTTGAAATCAGTTTGTCAAGACAATTATTATGCAGCCACAAGGGTAGCTGTGTTTCTGATCTATTTACTCTGGGAAGCATGAATTCGATTCTAACAAGGAGGCAATGAAGCTGTGATTCAGAGGTCATACAAGAGAAATTGAATTTCTTGGTTTTGAGATTTCAAGAGTAGCAGCTTCTACTTAATAGATAGATAGATAGATAGATAGATAGATAGATAGATAGATAGATAGATAGATAGATAGATAGATAGATAGATAGATAGATAGATAGATACCGATTTTAAGTCATTTTTCAATGAGGCTTGAGACAAGGACTTTTCAAGTTTGTTTATCTGTACGTCATTCTTTTCCTGGGCCCAGACTGTGATGTTTCTTAAAAGGGGGTAGGAAGTAACATAAAACTAAGTGACAGCGCAGCAAATAACAAAATGAGTTATTTTCCCCACAATATAGTGAGTAAAAGCAAATGGGTTACTTCTGGAACACCAGCAAACAATTGGGAACAAATTACTTTCGAAAAGCAATTTCCAAGCTTTCATCCTTCCTCCCCCCTCCTCGCGCTCTCTCCCAGATACACACCCCTTCTCTCTTTCTAAAAATAAAATCCCTCTTCTCTTATGAGATGTTGGCTGTAAATATACTACAATTTACATGCTGTAAAACTTGAATAAAAACATGAAGTCTGAAAATCCATACTATTGACAGATTGGAACATAACATCTCAGGTACAAAAGTAGATTTCAGAAAATAATATTTATGGCACCCGCTGATTACTTCAGCAGTTGCAATAAGCTTTAAGGCCTTGGCTGGTTCCTCCCTCAGGAACCGGAGAGTTGTTAGTGGTGGGTGGTGGTGGGTGGTGGTGGAGGGAGTGAGATTTCAAACAAATGGTACTATCAATATATATATATATTTCCTTCTATAAAGTTTATACACACCATACAGCAGTTACAGCTGTAGCTGTATTCTTCCTATCATTATTTTTATTTTCCGAGCCATTGTGTCAGCGCCCTCGGCATCGGCCCTTTCGACCTGCCTTGTACTGTGGAGCATCTTTGGTATTATTAACAAATAGAGCAATTGCCGGCCTTTCAGAAACGAGTGGGCCAAACAATCATTATAATGATGCTTCTGCACATTTTGTACCCTAGTAAAGAAAGCCTTCTTGCTCTTAATGGAGGAAGAACGGAGAAAGCTATACAAGAGTTTTGTCAAACAAAAGGGAGGGAAGGTGAGCAGACAACAGCCTTTCCCATTTTGGATAAATACAATCTGCTATATTTATAGCCTGCTGTTTATTTTTTTAAAATCCATGAAGGTTGAGCTGGTTTAGGTGATACCGCTAAAATAGACGTCATCAGCTGACCCCCCCCCCGGGTGTTGTAGTGAGGACTGGCACCTGCAAGCCATCAGCTTCACAATTAGGACAGAAGCACCCTTCAGAGTTAAATGGTGTTTGTTTTACTTCCCATGAGGCTCTGAAGCTCTGGAAGTTGAGAAATCATTTTGCTTTCTTCTGCCGACTGATCTCTGGGGAATCATTTGTGAGCTGATTGCACAGGCTTGAAAGCTTTGGCAGGTGGGGGGGATGCATCTTTAGAGGTACAACACTATATTGCCTTCTAATTGTGATGCTGGCATCTCATCTATTTCTCCTCGTAGACTCCTACAATTCTTTGACTTGGTCACCATGTTAATGTCTCTACCCCAAAAATCATCACCATCATTATTAACACTCTAATTTTCCTGCATTGCTTGTTTTTAGTTGATCATATGATGCCTTTGTGGTTTGTTTGTGGCTTGTTCTATTTCACTTTGTTGTGCATGGTCCAGAATAGTGTGCTGCACTAACAGGGGAATATAATAGATAGATAGATAGATAGATAGATAGATAGATAGATAGATAGATAGATAGATAGATAGATAGATAGATAGATAGATAGATAGATAGATGTCACCACAATCAATTTTGGGTGCTTCAAAAACACAGCTGCCTTCTGGACCAATTAACATCACAAGCCAGAATACTATCAGTTACTCTGACCCATGTAACTTTGCTAGGGAAAATAGAAGCAACAAACCACCAGAAGGAAAGCAGTTACTCTAGTCTAGACACTTAGAAGTACACACCACTAATGTGATTTGAAGTGCAACAGTTGAAGCCTACTTAGACACCTCCAACTACAGCAATTTCCCCAATGACATTTACCCTGATAGAGTTACACTGGTGTAGATTTTGGACTGTGTTCCAGTCCAGAAGTATTCATATAGTCTTCCCTACCAGCCAAAAAGGGGGGGAGAGATTTAATTTGAGGATTCTTCAACTATACACATCTGACCTGTCAGCAACATGTTTGCTCATCACTGCTTCCCCTTACTGTCTGCTTCAGATTTCAACTCATCAGCAAGCAGCAAATAATTCCATACAACAGCACACCCAAAGGACACAGGGCAGATCCTTTCTAGCTCCACTGAGACCAAGAAGCATTCTAAGCTTCATCAGATCCAACCTCCAAACTGACAGCTCAGTAATGATGCCTCGACAGATGTGCCATATGCAGGCCAGCTGAAAAGTTGGTGGTCCTTTTTGACGTGCAGAGCTTTGACAGATCGAGTGACAGGCAGAGCCACAGTTATTTGAGTCAAAGCTATGATCTCTTATGTGGGAGGATATATCCCTAAGGACTCTGACGGTTGGGTACTGATTGTCACTTGTCCTACTCAAACACTTGTGGAAAAGCACACAATTAATTAGTGGGAAGGCAGTCAAAATTCTCCCCATCCAGACCGATGAAGCTGTTTGGATGAACAGCGAAACGTTTCTATCTCTCAAAAAAGAAGTCCAGTAGCCATGAATCAACTCCAGTTAAACGAACCTGGATGACTGAGAATCTTCACAGACGTATCCCCATCCAATGCTCTCCTTCTTGATCAGGTTCTAGGTTGTTTCTTAGTCATTCCCATCACCTAAACATGCCCAGCTTGGTGGCTATTGGATGTTTTGGGTTGTGGCTCCCTCTAGCACTAGCTACTGGCCACGACGGCTAAGGGAAATGAGTTCTGTCTCAAAATATGTAGAGACCACCAGGTTGGGGGAAGATGCCATGGGAGCATCAATGCATAGTCAACTACCCATTTCCCATTTGTTTTTTTAAATTATACATCAAGATGAGATTGCTACGCATGCACAGATTGCATAATTTTCCATTCATTTTTATGTCTCTCTCCTCCCCTTAGCATCACTTAGAACAGGGATACAGGAGCTGTGGTCCTCCAGATGTTATTAAACTGCACATCCATTCGTGGTTGACTAAGTTTACTGATGCTGATGAGGGCTGACATTTCAAGACACCCAGAAGGGAACGGATCTGCCAGCCTTGCTGTACAGCCTTCTCTAATATATATGCACAACCTAGGCTAGTGCGTGGCACTGCACTTCCAGTAGAGCGCTAGTATTATTTGCAGATCAAATCCCCCTTTCCCCACAGTTCTCTGTAGAATCTCAATCCACTCCAGATTGCAGAATCTCTGTAGAATCTCAATCCTCTAAGGAGGAGAGGAAAGTGTTGAGGAGAGCAAAGCAAAGTGTGCAACTTAAATGCTGCCCCATAGAACTTAAAGGCCTCTCTGGATGTTTTACAATTAAGTTTTGCAGACTGTTCATCTCATTGCACCACCCCATGCCTCCAATGACCTGGATCTTCAGTTTATTAAATACATGAAACACATGCTAGGAATTTCATTTCTCAATGAATACCCCCTCCCCTTTCAGAAATCTGGCTTGGGGAATTCATAAAGAGCAGTCCACAAATTCTGAAAATCCCATGTCGAGTGGCATCCTTGTGCACCCCTGGCTTCATCGTTGCCCGAAGTCTACGGTTTTGGAACAACGACCGCATTCATTAATCAGGCATACTCTCATCTTGGTGGCATTATTTCATAATATTTTAGCAACAGACCTTGCCACAGGAAACAATAAATCAGCCACGGCTGAACTCAGTATCAGCGGGATAGTATTCATTTCTGCTCCAAACAGGAAATGTACAGGATGTGCAATTCCTCGCTAACAGAATGTGCTCACTTGGAAAAGCCTGATAAATGGGGGTTTAAAAAATATGGAAACCATTTGGTGGTGCTCACCCCCCCCCCAACTAATCACCTCAAATCCACAGGTAGGAAGAGAAAAGCCAACGAGACGAGCCGGCTTTCATCTGCTCCTTTGACCAACTCTTTGTGGTTCCGTTTGTGACAATGCGAGAGGAAATGACAAACACAACATTCCTCTTAATGGCATCCAGGAAAAAAGCCATCTGTATTCTGGTGGCTGTGCATAAGGAGATACCAGATGCTCTCTTGGGAGGACAGGCTGCTCTCGGCAAGATGATGTGACATATTGCAAGGGCTGGTTGGCTGCAAAGTAGAAGCTGTTCAAGATTCATTTGCTTTGAAGGCAAATCAAGATCTCCCGAGAAGGAATTCTGCTCTGCGGTGTGTCTGTGGGTTACACATCCTGTCCTGTCAGAACTGTCTTTCTTTCTTTTCTTTCTTTCTTTCTTTCTTTCTTTCTTTCTTTCTTTCTTTCTTTCTTTCTTTCTTTCTTTCTTTCTTTCTTTCTTTCTTTCTTTCTTTCTTTCTTTTATACAACTTATATGCAGCCTACGACCCAAAGGTCTCCGGGTGGCTCACAATCAAAGTAATTAAAACAATTATAAGCAATAAAAAGGGCTGCCTAGATGGCCTAAGCACTTCTGATCTCGCCTGATTTCAGAAGCTAAGCAGGGTAGGCCCTGGTTAGTACTTGGATGGGAGACCACCAGGGAATACCAGGTGCTGTAGGCGCCTGGAGTAGGAACTGGCAAGCCACTCCAGTATTCCTGCCAAGAAAACTCCATGGACATGGGGTCACGAAGAGTCGGTCATGACTGTAACGACGCAACACACACAAGCAATTAAAATCACTTATAGTGGCCTTAACAGGGCTGTCAAAATGAGCAACATACTGAAAAGAATATCTTTACTAGCTCTAAGCTGGGTGGATAGTTCTAATAATAAAATTTTTATTACAGTCATTGACCAGCAGACCAAAAGTGCATAAAACATCACAATGTACAATGCATGTAACAAAATGTAAGCCATCTCATCATAAATCCTCTACCTCTGCAACGTGTCTATGAAAATTTTCTATGAATCAGCCATATAAGATAATGCAGTAGAAGACAATATCAAGCTCAAGCATAATTGGATAGTTCAATTGTTTGTGGAAACAGAGATTAGGCATTTGATTCCCTTCTGTGAGTAGAGCCAGCCTGTGTGATCTTGGGGAAGCTCACAGTCCCAAGGTGCCCTCAAAAGGAGGGAATAGTAAACTCCTTCTTGTTCTCTTTAAGTCAGAATTGACTTGACAGCACACAATTATTTCACTAGGTCTACCTCCTCCATTGAGTTCCATGCCCAAGAAGGGATGAACACTCAGCTTGATCAATCACTATATGCTACACCACCCTGCTTGGTTACCTCCATGGTAAAGCACAAGGCTTGTGTACAGAACCCCACCACCTCGTGCTATATTCCACCTTTGGCACTTTTGGTTTTGAACAAGTGGATCAGCTAGCATCAAGTTATGACCGTGTTGGTGAACCTATGGCACGGGTGCCAAAGGTGGCCGTCAGAGCCCTTTCTGTGGGCACCCAACATTACCCCTTCACAGTCCTCTGTAATCAGGTTAAATTGCTGTATTGGCACTTTGCAAAAATTAGTGGGTTTTGAATTGCAGTGTTGACACTCAGTCTTTAAATGGTTCGCCATCACTGGACTGGTTTGCCTATTTATTTGCAAATTGCTGTAGGGGGCATCGCCTATGGGGTGAATCCGTACAACAGAGAAATGGTCATGATTAGGGATTAATCCGTTTTCAACGCATTCCTATGGGAAATTTGTACAAATAAAATTTTGCTTAAACGAATTTCATTTGGAACAAATTCATTGTTTTATACAAGGTACCACTGTAATGTGAATTTTCAAGCAGGCCTTTTAGACAGTAGTTTTACCAAAATTAGTTTAAAAAAAAGATTTCACAGGAGTGTGTACTATTTTGTACTCTACCCATTCTCTTGTATTTTGTATTGTATCTAAGCTGTCATGTTGGCTCTTTTTTAGGTCTTAAGACTTAACAAAAGTATCTTTCCATGATGGGTGTCAGTGAACATGAGAGAATACAATATTTCACACAGGTGCACGAAAATGTGATCAGACAGAACCTTCAGTAGGAACAAGTGGAAGGTTATAATATATTTCCTTTTCCAACCATTCTTTTTGAATACCTGCTACTTTTCTGAAAGAAGAAAAATCAAACGCTTTAGTTCTTGAGGCCCCAAAAGGGCTCTTGAATTTTATGCACATGGATTGGAAAAATAAAGAAATCCAGGCTGCTCAATGCTCTACTCTCCCTTGGTTTCTTACCAGTCTGCTTCTATTGTGTCTAAATACCTCCACGCTTGTTGAACGTATTTCCAAGATTTTAATTTTAGAAGGTCACAGGGTACAACGTTGCTGCTTTATTGCATATTGAGGGTGTGCCTAATCTTCCACCGGTCCCATGACAAAATCAAGATTCCCAAACCCAACCAAGGTCAGTTTTATGTGTCTGCACTCTCTCAAAGGTCACCATCATTCAACCACAAAAAAGAGAACAGTCTCTGCTTCTAATCCATCCATTCTTCTACAAAAGGAAAGCTCAGTTTCCTTTGGTATGGAAAAGAAATAAAAGGATCTCAAGTGCTTTGAGCAGAGATTTGTCAGAACACTTTCACATTGTCCTCCACCTTCTATAAGCTTGACTGACAGCTATCTGTTAAAGGTTGGCTACCAAAGGAACAAACTTTTTTAAAACTAGAGGCAAGACATCATATTTCAAAGTCTCGACAAAGCAGTCCAGCATCATACATGGATCATTCAAGAAAGACAAGACAAAAGATCTCAGGCAGATGTATCCGTCACTTGAAGGCTCTGCATTGAGTGATTGTCTTCTTCCAGACAACTATCAGATACTCATCCACCATGCAATGTGCCTCTTCACACAATTATCCCATTCTAAAGCGGCCATTTCTCACACCAGTGACCTGAAGCAATCGAATAAATCCGAGGTGCAACTCTGCAGCAGCAACAAAGCTCCCGCAAATAAACATGAGCAGAATGGAATAAGATGCTGCACCAGCAACTGCCAGAAAACAAGTGACAGATTCTGACATATGCCTTTACATGCTGTCAAGTGAATTCCGACATTCCAAGATTCCCTAGGCAGAGAATACACAGGTGTGGTTGATCCTTCCCTTCTTCTGGGGGTGCCCTGGGAATGTGCAGCTTTTCCAAGGCCACCCAGGCCGGCTCTCTTTCCTGGAAGCACAGGGGAGAATCGAGGTCCTCTACATAAACGACTGAGCCAGCTAAAGCAACGCTACACATCAGATGTCTAAGTCACTGAGCTATCTAGCTAGCACTTCCTGGGCATTAAATGAGCATTAAATGTTTAAATAAATGAATAAATTTAATTACAAGTCTGTTCTATCCCATTTCCACAGGATTTCCATTTTCTATCAAGGCACCAAAATTTGGACCTTGAAACGCTAAGTGATTTCTCCTAACCTGATCATCAAGATGCATTTCATTTGCAATTTGCCGCAAAAACTATGGCAGAGCATTTGCTTTCAAATCCATGTATAATCTGGAAATGTGAAAGAGGTCTGTTTGCTTTAAAAGAGGGAGCAAACCAAAAAAATCCCCTCCTCTTCATCCCTAATGCTGAGCCACCATAATGCTTCTGCTTGAGGAAGGTGCCTGAAGTGTTAAAACCAAAGGCTCGCACCTACCACAGAATCATTTTTATATTGATTATTTTTATGGCTGCATCTCACACTTTACCTTATTATTTATTGGATACTGTAATGAACTTCCACTCCTTTTATTGCATTATTTGGTAAACAATGTTTCAAATCTGAAAACTGAAGCAATAAAATTAAGATGATTTAGCAATAAGCCTGGGTTTTAATTAAGTTATGGGAAGTTACCGTCGAAATGCTCTGTAGGAAGAAACCTGTTGCCCTAACGTAAAAGGTATGTTTTTATTAAAAAGGAAATGTGCCTACAACAGGCTACTCAATTTCCCCTTGTTTACAACATCCATCCCCAACTAGAGGTGGAATGGACACACAAAGAACAGCTGGATGAGTTTTTGTCCTCATCCAGCACAGATTAGATGTATGCCATTGTGTGTTGTCAAGTGTGTTCTGACTTTCCAGGGTTCCCTAGGCAGAGAATACACATATGTGGTTTCCCATTCCTTACCATTTCCATTTTCTATCAAGGCACCACCATTTGGACTTGAAATGCTAAGTGGTTTCTCCTAACATGCTCATCTAACATGTCCAATTTTGCATTATAAAGCCCTTTTACATGACCCCTAAGATCCACTGGTAGCTTAAATACAGATCCCCCCCCAGCCAGATATCATGTGGGTTTTGTTCCTCTTCCTGTGTTCCCACCCTTCCGCACTCTGTTCCTTCTGTCTGCAGCGAGGGGAGGGAGAAAAAAAGGGAGCAAAAAATGCAGGCTCACCCTGCTCACCTCTGTCTGCTGTGGGAGGAGCCCCGTAGGGATTCCTGTCTGTTAAAGGGGTGGCGGGGACAACAAAAACAAACAGAAGGCGAGGAAAGCCCAGCACCCACAGCTTTATAATCCGTATTGGAAATTTTTTTACCTCCGGAGACCAGGTACTTGTAAAGTGCACTGGGGCGTGCTTAAGTGGGCATGGGCGTACTTTTTTTTTTAAGTCCGCTGCTGGTGGGAAAACAATTTTATGCTCCGGATCTGCAAGTGTTTTGCAGTGGACTGTAGGGGTCATGTAAAAGGGCTTATAGATGCATTTTATATTAGTTATTTTTCGCCTGGAAATCCTATCATTTTCTGGGTCCTCCCTGACAGGCAGGCACCTCACCGGCTCCGAAATGTGGCTCACCTGGGTGGAAGGCTTCATTTGGGATGTGTCAAGCTGAGCTAGGCATATCTTCCTGTTCAGAAAGAAAACCTCCATCTAGCAATGAGTCAAGAACAGGAAGAGTCTTCCTATAACATGAGCTTTATGTTTTGGTGAAACTCGAGCTCTTTGATTGGATGACTGACAGGATGAACGCTATGAAAAGTTCTGAACAAGTTCCATAGATTGGGGGGAAATTGGTTTTGCTGCCAATATTGCACCCGTATTCCTAGCTGTGTCTGCCTTGAGGCTCTACTGCAGCTTTTATGCCTTTGCTCTGCAACTGTTTCAACATTCAAGGAAGTGTATTTTCTTCACGGTAAACTTAAAGCAGAAACTAGTATATATAATTTAGTTGTCAATGGTTCGACCTGAGCTTTCATGTGCAATGGCAAGAAATGAACTTCAAATTTTTCAGTGCTGGATGGACGAGTATGTGAAGCTTATTTTTGCACTGGCTCTCTCTCTTTTTTAAAGGTGCAGTTTGTTGGACTTAGACACTTGGTCAAAGTCCATTGTGTAACTTTGTGCCTGGTGTAACTCAGATTGGGCACTAGAAACAGTTAACGTGTATCAATTTTAAAAAAGCTTCCTATCTCCCTGTTTTAGGTTCCAAGGCTCCAACTTGGTCTCCCTTTTGCCCTGGAGAAACTTTTGGGAACCTTGGGACATGGGGGAGGAAGGCTTTTAAAAAGTTGAAAATCATTGCAGGACTGGCAATAGTGAGCCAGCACTGGTTCTATTTAAATATTATTTTTATCGTCTATCCCCCCACCCTTTCTGAGTCTCTCCTGGGGCCAAAAGTGAAACCAGGGAACCTAAAACAGAACCTGAAATAGAGATGGGAAGCTTTTAATTAGTGTAATTTCAAAGTTCAAAGATTTCTGGTCTGATGATTGTGGGCCTTACTGGGAGGAGTGAACAGGTTGAGCAGATATTCCTGAAAGGAGGCATTCAGCCAGGTATCAGGGTCCTAACCAATCCAGGAGCATTTGGGGACCATTGCCTTATAGAGATATGAAAAACTGCACCCACCACCTTCCTTCTGCTTTCCCCCCCCTCTCTGCTCATGCTGTATCTACAGGAAATCATCTTGCTAACTAAAATAGGCAATTTGCTATTCCTGTGTGCCCTGTAAGCAGCCAATGAGAGAGAGGGGGGAGATTATCACTCCACAGAAGGGCAAATACCATGTATTTTATTTTATTTTATTTTATTGAGTACAATGCTGGCTCTGAAAGAGCGAGCCATGAAAACCATAGCCACGTTTATTCTCAAGATCTCTCTCAGCTTGTATTTCTGATGAGTCCACATGAAGGCAAAAAGAAGACACAGAAAATCCAGCAACCTTGCAAAGAGAAACGACAGTGACAGAGATGAGTAAGATGAGAAATGACAGCGCGCATATTAATAAGTGCCAAGCGACAGTCAATCACGGTCCAGTTGTCCTGACCAGTGGTGGGGGAAAGAACAGGGAAATGTTCCAGGACTGCACTTTACAGCTCCAAGCAGCCAAGCAAATGTTGTAGAGTTTCAGTTTTTAAGAGAAGCATAGGCTAACTAAAATCCCACTAATTCAGAGGGATCCCTCTAGGTGGGATGGCCAACTTTCAGCTATTAAACCCAACGCAAAGCGCTTTTTACGTGGGGCTGCCTTTGAAGACGGTCCAGCGATTGCAACTGGTTCAGAATCGTGCAGCGCGGCTGGTAAGCGGTGGGGCCGCCAGGGATCACATCATGCCAATTCTACATAACCTGCATTGGTTACCAGTTGCTGCCTGAGCCCAATTCATAGTGCTTGTTTTGACATATAAAGCCCTAAATGGCTTAAGACCTAGATACCTGAAGGACCGCCTCCTTCCATATGAACCTACCCGGCAATTAAGATCGAGCCACGGGGCCCTCTTGAAAGAGCCATCCCTCAAGGAGATGAGAGGGATGGCTTGTAGACAGAGGGCCTTCTCGGCAGCTGCCCCCAAGCTATGGAATGCCCTCCCAAGTGAAATCCGCCTGGCGCCAACACTGATGCCATTTCGGCACCAGGTAAAAACCTTCCCGAAGTTTTTTAATTGATACAACATAGACTGTGGGTCCTCTGATGGCAATTTTAGTGTAATGATTTTAGTGTATGGTTTTTATTATTGGTTTACTTATTTATTGATATTTGATGTTTGAACTGTTTTAATTCTTTGATTGTAAGCCGCCCAGAGACCTTTGGGTAGTGGGCAGCATATGTTGTAAAAATAAATAAATAAATAAACAATAAATAAATAAATAAATAAATAAATAAATAAATAAATAAATAAATAAATAAATAAATAAATAAATAAATAAATGGCCTAGCCTATTAAACGCCTAACATTCAGAATAAACCCTTGGACCCTGAGGATGGTTGTGAGAAGCTGCTCTGGTTTCCAAATACTGAGGGCACGTTTCATTGAACAGCCTTGTCTGGCTATCACCAAGAAAATAAACTAAATGTACAAGCCAAAGCAAAACACAGACCTGGGCAGTTGTTGGAAAGTATCTGTATTTAAAGGTTATTCTCGCCTCTCCCTTTTTCACAGAATGGCTATTGATTAACTGAAGGACATTTCAACCAACGGAATGACTATTACGTTTCCTTCGCTCCCGTTAAAATCTATACCTACGGTGCCAAAAGTATGAGTTATGAAGGTCTTTTTTGCCCATCACTGTAGCTATATCAGCATGCTCTGTATCAATTTAGCTCTCATAATCTAATCCATTCTTCCTCCATCTTATTGTTGGGAGCCTACCATCTATTTTCTGCTAAGCAATGTGCTCTGTTTTGTTGACTTTGTTCCACTAGAAATATCACACAGAAGAGGCCTTGGGTCTGAATACATCCTCTCCAGAGACTGATCAAAAGGATGGGGGAGGGATGTCATCTCTCTCTCTCTCTCTCTCTCTCTCTCTCTCTCTCTCTCTCTCTCTCTCTCTCTCTCTCTTTTGCCCATCCTACTGTCTCTCCCTCTCTCTCGCTCTGCAGCACTGTCTCCTCATCAGCTCTGTGACACTGGGTCAATAGTTTTGCTTTCCTTGTTGTTTTAGTTCATCTACAGCATCTCTGGCTGATCCATGTCCTAGTTCTTCAAAGCCTCTCTTGGCATCTGATTGTTATGTTCCAAGCAGAAAAAGAATACAAGATTCCGTTGGATGATCACTTTAAACCAAACATGGCTTCAGGGAACGAAAACAAAAGAAGAACATCCCTTAATCTTCTCTCCCACCGGTCTTCAAACTATCAGCTTCAGTGACATAAGAATATATATATGCCTCACTGCCAGTTAGTTTTTATAGACAGCAACTTTCGAATAACTACTGACCCCATGATTCGCTGGGCTTCCCACGCAGCCTTCTCCCTCTCTGCTTCCACTGGGACAATCACTTCCTTCTTGAAAACCAAATAGTATATTCCCCATATGTAGGGAATCAAATTTCCTTTGTAAACTCCTGATTTGGATGCTGTCTCCCAGAATTGTATTCTGGGGGAATTCCAAGCAAATTCAGGGAGATGCTTTTTTAATAGAAACAAACATCCATCTCCTAGCCTGGATTCCACATTTCTCTGTCCAAGGTGCTGATCTGGTCTTAATTCTTATTGATGACTGGAGCTGTACAAGAACTCTTCTGCCACAAACATCACAAGGGAGAGAATAAAAGCTATTTTGCCCCTGCCATTTATGTTAATAATTGCTTTTTTAAAAATTCAAATTTCATTCGTGGCTTTTATCCATAGCCTATAAACATTACTACTTTCTGGTGGTTTAAAAAAAAACTCTTCTAGATTGTTCCATGGGATCAAATGTATCAACACAAAAAGCTCGACAGCATCTTAAAATGTTAATACACATGTTTACACAAATCCTTCTGTAGTAATCAAATCAGCAGTTTTCCCCAGGGTCCAAGCATTCAGGCTGACACCATATACGCTTGAAATTCAGATTCTTACAAAGTTCCACACTGATCTTTCAAAGTATGTTTTTCTCCACAGAAATGCATTTTACGGCTAGCTATTCAATTTCTCTGGCGCAAGATGATTTAGGAGCATCATGTCTTGAAGCTATACTTGTCATGAATCTGTGAAATTGGGTATTAATGTTCTGAATAATGTATGTGTGCAGATTTGAGAAGATCTATATGTTCCTCTTTCCCAAGGTATTTTGGACTACTGGGAATCATCTAATGGTATGACAACCCTGTGACTAAAGGTCAGATCAAAAGCAACATATTTGGATAGGGGGAGGGGCTCCATTCATAAAAGACTTCCTAGTGGCATGCAGACAGTGTATTTAACAATATCACTAAGGACGTGGCTAACTGTCGGCCTTTTTTCTAACTCCCACTAGCATATTCCACTGCTAAACAGCCCTAACCATCAGGAAGTTCTTCCTAATGTTCGAATGGAATCTCTTTCCTGTTGTTTGAAATGATGGCTCCCAGTCCTAGTCTCTGAAGCCATGGAAAACAAATCAGTCCCCTCTTCAACAGGAAATCCTTTCAAATATTTAAACATGGCTGCCATATCTCCTCTCAACCTTCTATTTTGTAAGGCTAAACATTCCCAGATCCCTAAGCTGCTCCTCATAAGATATTTCTTCCAGACTTTTAACCATCCTGGTTGCCCTCCTCTGGACACATTTGAAAAATGCTATGAAAATCCTCTTTAAGTGTTTGAAGGAATGTCATATGGAAGATACAGCAAGTTTGTGTTCTGTAGCTCCAGGAGCTAGGACCTAGAGTAGAGGTGGTGATCCTTTGGCACTCCAGATGTTTTGGACCACAATCCCCAGAATTCTGAGCCTAGATTGCCAATGACAAAGGACTATTGGAGTTGTGGTTCAAAAGGTTCACCACCACTGGCCTAGAGTAATGAATTCAAATTACAGGAAGGGAGATTTCACCTAAGCAGTTGGAAGAACTTTCGGAGACAATAAGAACATAAGAAGAGCCATGCTGGATCAGGCCAAAGGCCCATCTAGGCCAGCCTCCTATATCTCACAGTGGGCCCACCAAATGCATCTGGGAGTGCACAAGACTAGATATCTGTCTCCTGATACTACTCCCCTGCATCTGGCCCCTGAAGTATCCCGGTTTTAAGCCTGGAGATTACATATCTCCATCATGGCTTGTAACCTATGATGGACTTTTCCTACAGGAATCTGTCCAATCCCCTTTTGAAGGCATCCAGGCCAGATGCCATCACAACATCCTGTGGCAGAGAGTTATACAGACTAACAACACACTGGGTAAAAAAAAATTGTCTGTTCTCATTCTCCCAACCCTCAATTTGAGTGGATGTCCTCTACTTCTGGTATTTTGTGAGAGGGAGAAGAGTGTCCCTCTATCCCCTTTACTCATGCCCTGCATAATTTTGTACATCTCAGTCATATTTTGTACATCTCAATCAAATGACATTTACTGCCTTGGAGGTTGGTGGATTCTCCTCCATCAGAGATTTATAAACAGAAGTTGGATAGCTGCTTGCTTGGATGCTTAGCCCGTACATTTCCTGCTTTGGGGAATAATACAATTCACATAATAAAATACCAGTAGCTGGAAGGCATGCCTCAAGCTTGGATTTGATGGTAAGTTCAGCAGAGGGCAACAAGGACTGAAAGAACTGGGGGTCTTTAAGCTTTGAGAAAGGAAGACTGATGGAAGATAGACTAGCACTTTTCAAATACTTGAAAGATAATCAGACGAAGGAGGAAGAAGCTCTGTTCTCTTTTTTTTTATTTAAATTTTTATGAAATTTTAAACTACATACAAACAACATAAGAAAATGAGAATAAAAAAACTACAACAAACAATATAAGTGCACCCCCATCCCACGGGCCCATCCATGCATTCTTATTCGTTGCTCCATCTTCTATTCTTCTAGTAATCTTCTTAAAGTTCTCTTCTCCAGAATTGTTGCGAGATATTCGTGGACTCTTTCCCTTTTCCTTCGACTAATACATAATCTAAAAATTTACCCCAGATATCGTAGAAAACGTCTTTTTTCATTTCACAGAATACAATTCACAGAATAAAATACCAGTAGCTGGAAGGCATGCCTCAAGCTTGGATTTGATGGTAAGTTCAGCAGAGGGCAACAAGGACTGAAAGAACTGGGGGTCTTTAGCTTTGAGAAAAGAAGACTGATGGAAGATAGACTAGCACTTTTCAAATACTTGAAAGATAATCAGACGAAGGAGGAAGAAGCTCTGTTCTCAATCATCCCAGAGTACACAGCATGTCATAGTGGGTTCGAGCTACAGGAAACCAGATATGAGCTGAGTATCAGGAAAAACTTCTTAACCATTAGAGCAGTACAGTGGTTCCCCCTGCCCTTTCATGGTTCATATACTGTGGTCCTGCTATATCATGGGACCGCAGTACAGTGGTACCCTGAAAGGCCTTGAGGGAGAGGAAAAAGCCCCAGGCTCCAGCTGATTGGTGCTGGGGTGGGGAAACAAAAAGTCATTTTAAACATTGCTCGCCACTTCTCCTGACCCCCCGCTCCAGGGATGGGGGAGTGGTGCACGATGTTTAAAATGACTTTAAGCCAGGGAGCTAAGTGCTTGGCTCTATTGCTTAAAGACCTTTTAAACATTGTACACAGCTTCTCCGGACCCCCTGTGGTGCAGGGGAGCAGCGCACAATGTTTAAGATGTCTTTAAGCAACGGAGCCAGTTTGCCTCCATTGCTTAAAGACATTTTAAACATTGTGCGCCTCCCCCAGGCCTGACCCAACCTGGATCTGAATATCAAGGATTTTCAGTGATCATGGGTCGGGTCGGGTCAGGTCCCTAAGCCCCGTAATAGACAGGGGTTACTGGTATGACAATGGAGCCAGGTAACTGTGCGAGGTGGTGAGTGCTTCAACACTGAAACCACTCAAGAGATAATCAACAACCCTCTGTCAGATCTGCTTTGATTTGCATTCTATGAGACAGACTTATGTTTTTACACAACTTACAACAGTGAAGTGAAGAGAACCCACCAATTCACTTGTTCTCATTTAGGGAGATTCTACTGCAAGTGGGTGAGACTGCCCTCTGAGAAAATACAGACACCTATGAGCCTCCTTACCTTCAGTTTGATAAGATGTTGTTTTTCTCCTATCTACAAGTGTTACTGTACAAACCGGTGTCCTTTCATTTCATGAAACAAAGCACACAAACACAGCATGCACAGAAATTGGGTTGCTCACTAAGATGCCAATGTCTCATCTGATGCATGTAATTTTTAATGAGGCAGCTGCTACCACATTTTTGGACAAACAAACACAGATTCCAGCTAGTGTGAGAACTCTAAGTAGCAGGAGAAAATATGTCACAGTCTTGCTGTTGAAGAGGGGAAGACAGACAGTAGTTTCCTACTCTCATGCCCTAGAAGGAGACATGCAAGAATCTACATCCCTCATCTAGAATGAGTTTGTGTCATCTAGCTGATTTTCCTTGTATAAAAATGGCAATAAAAACGGTGTGATATCAAGTCAACTCAAGACTTATGGCAGCCCTTTCCAAGGTTTTCTAGGTTGGGAATACTCAGAAGTGGTATATCATTTCCTTTATGAGGCTGCTCAGCTATTGAGATCATCAGAAGAGACCTTTATCTCAGTTGTGCCACCTTCACAGATGCATTTGACTTCTCTCCTGCTGCTCCCAAACTCTGGAACTCCTTCCCACAGAAGACCAGCCTGGCCCCATCTTTGCTGTCCTTCCACGAGGCAGTGAAGACCTTTCCCTTCAGGCATGATTAGCCTCGGTGATGGGTGGCTTCTGGAGTGGGGTTCATAAATAGATGGCCGTGCCTTGCTGCTTTGATTGGTGTTGCTTTTGTTTATTGTCTTTTAGTGTGGTATCTGTCTGATTCTATTTAGTTCTTGTTTTATTTTTCACTTTAAATATTGCCCTTGAATACTGCAAGCCACCTTGTGTCCTGTTCCAATTGCTTCAAGAAATGACCATGCACCGTAAATCCAAAAGTTCTGACTGATGATGGGATCTCTCTCTCTCTCTCTCTCTCTCTCTCTCTCTCTCACACACACACACACACACACACACACACACACACACACACAGAGACAGAGACAGAGACAGAGACAGAGACAGACAAATCTATTGTTCCTGTTGCCATGTGCCATCAAGTTGGTTCCAACTTGATCCACAGGGGGTCTTCTGGCTACCACCTGTCAAAGCTGAAGGTGCATCTTTAGGCAGGTAATGCTAGAGATTAAGAGGAGATTGTGTTTGTACATCAGAGAGATAGCTTCTGCAGATTATGGAAACCTTAGGAGGAGAAAATATCTTTTGTCTTGCTCTTGGCTGGAGGCAAATAATCTTTCTGGCCTTTAAAATTCATCATTGAGGTATCTCAGCACGTTAAGCCAGAACTAATCAATGAGAACAAGGAATTTAGAAATCATTCTTTCTCCCCTATTAGCAATTCCCAAAGGGAACAAATACAGCTGTCGGACAAAGGAGTTTTGCCGGAGGAGGTAACAGCTAGGCCTCAGACTTTGAGCCAGTAATATTAGTCACAGGAGGCCTCATCCTAGCAACATGAGGTTGTAAAACTGATAATCATCGGAGTTGGATGATGATAAAAACATCCAGGATGCTAATATTGCATTTGCACTTCAAAACAACAGCAACCGCCGCAGACCGTGTGGTGGGTCACAATTACTTCCATTAATCGGAGCACAGAAGATAGACAAGTCGGAGAAAAACAGGCAAATGGCTGCAGGCTACACATAAATACAGGTGCAGCAGGAATTTGAAACAGAGTCCCCCTAGATCTGCATGCCAAGCTGTGTCTACAAGTATAGGGATGCCAGGAGAGACTGAGAAAAGAGCACCCCTGGGAGATGACGCAAGCTTTATCAAGTCAGGTATCTGGAGGCAAATTCGGTAGCCCTCTGGGGGCTCTCCTTCTTCTCAAGCTCCAAAGGATTGTGTTGCTGTTGTTCACTTCACATGCCCACTGCTTATTTTTCACTTTCAGCTGGCTTCACAGGGGAGGTGGGGGGTGGGATGAAGCTTCAAGCATTAATAGACACCACTAGGAATAGCCTGACACATCCAGCGGGTGAAATATAATGCCTCTTCCCACACACATTGCAAACACACATACAGTAAATACCAATTCCTGTTTGATAAAGGTGGGAATAGTGCAGAGTTGAAGAAAGGGAAAAGGATTTAAGATTTATGCTAAAACAGAAATTCAGATTATCTAAACCTCAAATTCTATCTATCCATCCATCCATCCCTTCTTTCCTATCTATTTTAATTTTAATATTAATATTGCAGTTCATTTGCTTTATTCAAATGGCTGGCTCCATTGTCATACTGCTCTAACAGCGAAAATGTTTTTCCTACTTATTCAGCCAAAATCTGACTTCCTGTAACTTGAGCCCATTATTAGGAGTTCTCCGGCAGGCAAAGTTTATAAATGGAATCAGCAAGAAGACTGTGCAGAGTGTGGTGCCCAAGCTAAGGTCCTGCTAAGCCAGCTACAACCTCTAACAAAACATTCTGTTCTCTCCTGTAGGGAATTTCTACCTTCCCAAAATATCAGTGTTCTGTGGCCAGATTTCCTCTCCCTTAACCTACATCATTTTTGTTCCAAGACAGCATCATGTGACGCATACTGAATCTAATATATCAAATTACAGAGACACCTCAACATGATGGAGAAAGCAAAACAAGAAAATTCAGTTCATCCCATAGAGTGGATGCCACCTCTCATTCCGACACAGTCCCAAAAGATAGATGATGACACCAACAACTCGGAACACCCACCTGGCCAGGCAAGGAAACCAAACTGAGGGTTGGGAGAGACAGAATCTTGGAGGCTCCATCAGAGTCCACGAGCCTCCAGATAGCTCCTAAATGTTGAAGTGCATTTTTTTTTAAAAAAAGGAAACTTGTCAAACAGGCAGAATTTTCTGATGAGACAATATCTGTGTATATGCTGAGTTTAGCAGCATTTAAACCTGTGGTTTATTGCTTTGTCTCTGGTTGAGGCAATCAATATGAATGATGACAAAGGGGCAAGGAGATAATTCTTGGGAAAATGTCAAAAAATGCAAAATTTGGGCTAGCCGGATGAAATTAGAGAAGGTAGCATTGATTTTGCAAGGGGTTGTAAATTATACAGCAATACAATCCAATTTTAAATCTAATTGCATGTCCTATACTTTAGTTAAAGTTGCCTCCATACCTTGGAACAAAACAGGAGTACGTAGTGCATAATAGATGGTATTCTACTCTACAAGTAGCTGAGGTGGTGGTGGGTGAGTGACTACTACAGATCAGACACAATGTGAATAGTATAGCTAGTATATCTGACATTATTAGTATACTGTATTTTTTTTTACTATACTGTATTTGAAACTGCAGCCCTACCTCAATGAATTTGGAGAATGTCTCACTGAAACCAGTGAGGCTCACTTTTTCAAAACATGTAACAAGCTTCCTCTGCTAATTATGTTACTGCTTCATTAATTCAAGTGATGACACCAAAGAGTCAGCAGTGAGGAATTTGGGGTGTTTGGCATCCTTTTAAGTGCCCCACTTCCCTTCACCCCATCTTATAAAAGTAACCGAATGCTTGGTGTATCCTGTTTCACAGTGACAGGAAGTGCCAACACCAATGGAGTAAAAATTAACATTGCTAGGAGCGCTTGGCCACCACAAGCCGATCATCCCCGTGGCAACATTTTCAAGCACTGGCATACCACATACAAATGCAAAATATGCTAAATCCATGCAAATCCAAATCTGTGAACGCCTGTGTGTCGCATTATTTAGGTTTTCTTTCCTCCCAGTTTTCATCTCTGTCTAACATGAGTGTGTTATTCTTAACTATCCCCAGTTTAGACTGAAGCAAGCTGTAAATCAAGGTTGGTTTTCCTCAAATTGGAAGTTGTGATGGATCCAACTTACAATAAAAAAACTATTTAAGGGCTATCCTTATGAAAGGGCAGGGTCTAACTGTGTGAATTATCTACACCCCCGAACCTTTGGGGTTTGACTTAGTTTTTGCCTTTTTGTTTTTACTTACAAATGGACTACGTTTATAAGGCTGAAAGACAGATCCTCAAAAGTGATCCACACTTGTAAACAAAACAAAAAGCCCTGAAATTGCTTTGTGTTTTGGTGAGAAAGTGTTACATGGTGAAAGAATTAATCAGCTTATGGAATCTTGTCTTGCATGGCATCACTTAATGAATGGCAGTGGACAGAAGACACAATCCTATGGACACGATTCTATAGACCAGTGATCCTGAACTGCAACTCCCAGAAACCCCTTCCAGCACCGCGAGTGGTGGAGACTTCTGGGAGCTGCAGTCCAGGAACATCTGGGGACCGACAGGTTGAGAACCACTGCTATAGACCATTGTGACTGCTGCCATTGGTGCTGACCACATTCAGGCTGCCCTTTGCTATGGAAAGCTTGGCATGCTTTTGCCTGCTGGCAAATATGGGCATGATTTCATGCCAGAATATTGGGCCATCTCCTGACATTTTGGAGGATACAAAAAGATAAACAAGGACAATATCCCTCATTCATAAAATGGCGGTCTTTTGAGGAGCTGAATTGACCTTCCATGCACATGACGCTTTGGATGTTAGAAGACATAGGTGCATGCATGCACAAAAATGCTTGCATTCCTTACTACTTCTGTGACCAGTATTGAGCACACTAAAGGACTCATAATACTACATTGCATTTCAAGTCAAAATCAAGGCAGATGCTCAGATTTCCTTGGCTTCAGTATTCACATTTGCCACCTCATAGGGTGACGGCTCGGTCACTGTCAGTCGGTGAAAGGAAATCTATTCCCAGCTATTACAAAGTTGTCGGGAAAGGAAACACACTTAATTGCAAAACTAAACTCATCTACCAAAGGAAAACAGTTTTTCCCTTGCACTTAAACCATGCCTCCACCTATTAATAAAGTTCCATCATTATGATTCCGGCCATCTGAAAGCTAAAAGTATGTAATTGAACAATTATTAGTGTCAAGCAGCCAGAGGGCATTATTTGATGAGAGATTTATATGATGGGCAATTACAGCCACTCAACCTTGAAGGATGGATAATTTTATCTGGGGATGGGAACAAATTGCCTTACAGCTAATGTTCTTTAAAAAAAATTCAGAAGTTTATTTGTAAGATTAAGAGAAGAAAGGCGGGGGAGTAAAACCTTTGAAAAGGACTGAAGGCAGTTTTATTTTCCCATGCGAACTGAAGCCTTTTCCCATGCGAACTGTTTTCCCCGAGTACAATTGGCAGAAGGTTGCATTGCCGATTCACCATGCAAATGGTGAAAAAACAGGATGTTTCTGCAATGTTTAGTCCAGGCATGACCAAACTTCGGCTCTTCTGATGTTTTGGACCAGGACTCCCAGAATTCCAAGGCTGTGTTTCCAATGGCAAAGGACTGTGGGAGTTGTGGTCCAAAACATCTGGAGGGCCGAAGTTTGGACATGCCTGTTATAGAGAATAAACTTTTAAGACCCCCCCTTCAAGAATTTAAACCTTCAAGGCAAACCATCCGACATTCAGCACACTTTAGTTTTAATTGTGTGCCATCAAATCAATTCTGATCTGTGGTATTTTAGGCTTTTCATTCCCTTGTTCTGGGGGGGGGGCACCCTGGGACTGTGCAGCTGCCCCAAGGCCACCTAGGCTGGATCTCCTGGGATGCACAGGAGGAAGTGAACTGACTGACCTCTGGCATTGCAGCAAGGACCTAACTCACTGAGCTATCCAGTTGGCTTTGGCACACTTACTAACCACTCTAGGTTCTGTCATGTCAAATTAAGAATGAAAGAAATTATACTCACTTAGGTTTAGCAAGGAAAGTGGGTGGTTGAGCTGGCAAACACACTGCCCCCCCAGGGCAGAATTTTTGCCAGGCGCAAGCCCAATTGGCACAAACCAAACAAGAGCTTTTCCCCATCCTAAACTGGCCTCTAACGCAAGTTGGACAGTCTCTGCTCAAGCAATCCAGCAAATACCACGTACTCTGACTCATGAATGGCAAAGTTACAAACGGGCTTGTATTTTCCCTTTAAGATAGAAAGCTGACTGGAAATAAATTGATTCCTTTGATATATGGTGAAGAGAAGTTTGTGGCGACCCTGGACTGCCAGAAAGATCAGCAAGTGGGTCTTGGACCATATCTGTCTCAAACTCTTTCTCGAGAGGCAAACATGTTGCTATTGAGGATGCATTACTTTGGGTCCACAATGAGACAATAACGTTGGGAAAAGCTGAAGGTGGCAGCAAAATAGAAGATGGACTGACTCCCTAAGGGAACCCACAGGATAGAGTTTGTAAGAGCTTAGCTGGCTGTTGAGGACAGGTAATTTTGGAAACACCCATAATAATAACATAACCACTTATAACTTTGTTTATATCTCCCTTGTGTGGTTGCACTGACACTATGTTTTCAATGTTAGTCTCCATCCCGCATAACTTTTGGATGGTCTACTGTGCATGATTACATGGAAATTTTTACTCCCTCTTTAACTGCTCACATTCTCTTGTAGCTTTAATGTGGTCTTTTAATGCTCTAAGGTGTCTCTCCATTCCCTGTTCTCAAGCTTGAATATGTCTTAATTGGACTGGTCTGTATATTGTCCCTCATTACTGTAAGCTGCCTTGGGTCCCTTTCCAAGGAGAAAGGAAGGGTAAAAATACTCTAAATAAATATAAATAAACAACAGAAGAACCTTCTACCTTAAAAACTGAATGAGTCTCATGCAGACACACAAACACATTGAAATATTAAAGATACATTGGGGGTAAAGAGTAAATTTTTAAAACAGCTTACTTCCTCCTCTTTCCAAATGCACAGCTTTCTGTTCCTCTCCTCTGGTCTTCCAGCAACCTGCAGGAAAACCGTGGCTTCTTCTAAAAGTCGATTCAGCAGGTATAGAAAGATTTTGCTGCTTTCTCAAAGGGGAAACTTCAAGGTCTCAGGTTTTTTCCCTCCCTCAAAGTCTTTTGGCTCTCAAATAATCCTTCCAGAGCTTTACCAGAAATGTACAGCCGGGGCATACATTTCAGATCCTCCTTTAATGCTTTGGGGATTAGGCTTTCGGGTTTCAAAAAAATCCAGAACATCTTCTTTCATTAGACCCCTTGCGCTTAGCTTTGGAGACACCTCGAGGAGAAGATACCATTCCAAAAGACTTCAGGCAAAATAAACAATTCACGCACGTGGGAAACTCCCTCTTTGTTGCTGTATTTGTCTCTGGCTGCCTACATTTTGAACAATGAAGTGGTAAAGCAAAGTGAAAGGGAAGGTCATTTGTCTTAGGCTGACCATTTTCTTTTTTCATTAAAACAAGGTCATGGTAACTGCCTCTTCAAGAGTTGTGTGGAAAGGTAAGTGCCAGCAGGTGTGGCTTTCATTATTAGCCACACCTGCTGGCATTTGGTCTGCTGAGCAACTACAAGTGTAGAATTCTCTCTCTTCTTTTTTTTTTTTTTTGGTAAGCCTAACTCATCGGTTCCCAACCCAATGTTCTTGGACTACAATGCCCAGAAATCCTGGCTGGCACAGCTAGTGGCAAAAGCTTCTGGGGCTTCACCTCATTCTAAGCATCCTTCAACATCTCACCTTGAAAAGCCCTAATACATAGCTGTTACAAGTCAGCTGCAGCTCGACAGTGCATAACACATACAAGCTAGGTAGAACTCCCAGCATTGCTGAATTTTTGTAGCCTGAAATACCTGCAAAGCCCACCGACTGCCTATGCATTACTCTTTGGCTGACAGGACTGGTGCTTCATTATGGTGGTGGCCAGATGGATCCTGAGGACAGGTCTCTTGTACCTTTAATACTTGGATGTTTGATGTGTATTTGTTCGGTTTTAATGTTCATTTTCTCTGGGGATTGTTTTGTGATTACATTGTTTAGTCGTCTGGGGTGACATGTTTGTACACTGCCCTGAGTTCCCTCTGGGAAAATCGGGCGGTTTATAAGTCCAAGAATAACTAAATATATAAATAAGCTGTTTGAAGGAAAAAGTTTCAGCAAGTGTATCTTCCATTTGTGGACACACCTGCTGAAATTTCCTCTCCTAAGCAACTGTTCCAGCTACAGGAACCCTGACTTTCTTTTTCATGGTATCATCTTATGCAATACTCAGACATGAGACCTATCACAGAATCCGAGAAGCATGAAGTTGGAAGGTGCCCAGAAGATCATCAAGTCCAATCTCCCTGCTCAAGGCAAGAATACAGATCAAAACAGATCTACCAGGTGGTTGTCCAAATTTCTCTTCAATGGCCCTGGTGCTGGAGCACTGGCCACCTCCTGAGGCCATTTGTTCCATTGTCATACTGCTCTAACAGTTCCGGAGGTTTTCCTGATATTCAGCCAAAAGCAGGGTTCTCTTCACTTGAGGTCATTGCTGTGTGTCCTACACTCTGGGGTGATCAAGAACAGATCCTGCCCCTCCTTTATATGACAGCCTATCAAATATTTGAAAACTGCTCTAATATCACCCCCTCCGTCTTCTTTTTCTCTAGGCTAAACATGCCCAAAACTAGAATAAAGAAAGTACCACCAAAAAAAAGGTCCATGAAAAGATGGCTCTTCAGAGAGGCCTTCCTGGAGCTTAGGTCATCATAACACAGTAGTTCTCACACCATCAATTCTACCACCTAGCCTTTAAGTTGACTTTAATCATTTTCAGTTAGTTTTACATTGTTTTGTGCCTGGGTACTGGATGTTAATTTCAATTTTGTTTAGCTGTAATGTTTAATGTTTTTGTTTACCGTTTTTAAAATGGCTATCTATGGTGCCATTAGGTGGTAAACTGCCTAGAGAGGCCTTTGATACAGATGGGCTGCATATAAATAAATAAATAAATAAATAAATAAATAAATAAATAAATAGTACACCAAGGGCTGGGTTCTTTTTAATTTGTTTTGGGTTTTTTTAAAATTCTTGGTTAGTGGAATTAAAAGGAAATGAGATCCTCACCCTGTGGAGAGCATTAATCTCAGGAATCAGTGGCATAATAGAACTTGCCATTGCCTGGTGGTGTCTTGCGAATTTGCTTGTTAAGGTAGCAGCAGGCAGAAGATCAGAAACAACGCGAGCTGGAATTATGCAGGCAAACACATTAAAGGACTGCGGTGTTAATTACACTGTTGCAATAATGACCTTTCAACCCCGGAGAAGGATGCTCTAGGAGAGAGATTGCAAGTCAGGAACGGACCATAAAGGACCAATTTGGTGTGCGGAGCCGTGTTTTATTGGCCAAATGAAAGGAGATAGGGAGAGAAAAGTGAATTACTGATTTGTTTATTTTTGAAGTAGCGTTCACACTGCTGTGAACTGGGTATATTATTCAAACAGAGCAAAATTCTTAGATTTTTTCTTCTTGGAAAACAGCACAGTTCTTCCGTGTTGTAAAATGAGGGTGCAAAATAGCTTTCCTCCATTTCTATAATGACATCACCTGAAAGCAGCCAAACAGGATATTATGATGCCAAACTACATCAGTAAAACTCTCGATTAGAGATGAGAACAAATTATAAAACTGAATTGCAATATTCATTTAATCTTTGTCTCTTCGTATTTGTCAGGCATGAGGACTCTGACAAATATGAAGGGACACATATTTCCTGTTCTTTACTCTGAAATAGGAATAGGAATAGGAATCTTTATTGTCATTGCCCCCTTTCAGGAACAACGAAATTTTGTAGCTGCTATATAAAACTCATTTAAAACATTTCACATAGACTTAAAAACAGGTACAACACATAATATGACATATAAAATGACTAAAATATGACATATAAAATAAGCTGACTTCAAAGTCCAGGATTTCCGTTTAAGGCCAATATTGCTCTAAAAAAGAAGCTATTTTTGAGACGGTTTGTTTTTGCCCTGAGTACTCTATATCTCCGTCCCGATGGCAGCAACTCGAAGAGGTGATGACGAGGATGTGATGGATCTCTTAATATATCTAATGCTTTACAGTGGCACCTGGTAGTATACATTTGTTCTAGGGTAGGGAGTGAACAGCCCACAATATTCTCTGCAATTCTTATAATTTTGTGCAACACTGTCTTATCCCGGTGGGTACAACTTCCATACCACACACATAACCCGTAAGTAAGCACACTCTCAATTGCACAATGATAGAAGGCCAGCAGCAGCTTTTGTGGAAGATGGTTTTTCCTTAAGGTTCTCAAGAAAAATAGTCTCTGCTGAGCCTTCTTTGCAAGCCCCCTTGTGTTGACACTCCAGGACAGATCCTCCTGTAACTCAATGCCCAAAAATCTAAAACCTGTAACCCTCTCCACACCAGTCCCATCAATCACCAGTGGTTGAATATCAGTTTTCTGCCTCCTAAAGTCTACCACAAGCTCCTTTGTTTTCTTTATATTTAGGTGCAAGTTATTTATTCTGCACCACTTGGTCAACCTCTCCACTTCATCTCTGTAAGCCATCTCACTCTCCTTGCCAGAGATGAGCCCAATCACAGTTGTGTCATCTGCAAACTTAATGATCCTATTGCTAGGATAGGCAGAGACACAATCAAATGTGTAAAGAATATAAAGGAGTGGGCTAAGTACACATCCCTGTGGTGTTCTAATGTTGGTACTAAGAGTATTAGAGGTGTAAGGGCCCAACCGGACCCTCTGAGAACGTTCTGACAGAAAATCCAAGATCCATCCACAAAGTGATGGTGGAAGCCCTAGGCCTTCCAGTTTAGAGATCAAATGTCGTGGAAGAATGGTGTTAAAAGCCGAGCTAAAATCCACAAAGAGCAATCTAGCATAGCCCCCCCCTCTGCTCCAGCATGAAGAGCACACAACACAGCATCCTCTGATGATCTCTTCTTTTTATAGGTGAATTGGAATGTGTCCAGTCCCTCTGGTAAACAGGCAATAACATAGTTCCGTACCAACTTTTCAAAGCACTTCATGATTACAGGTGTAAGTGCTACTGGACGAAAGTCATTCAAGTTTTCTGGATTTGGTTTTTTTGGTATCGGAACAATCCTTTTGTGTTTAGTGCAGTTTAGTGCAACTGCGGTGTTCAGGGTTGGCAACCCTGCTGCATCCTGACTCCAAGGCCAAACTTTGAGATTAAAAAGCCCTTGTGGTGTCACAGGAATAGAGCAGACATGATTTGAGAGGGGAGGGAAGCCTGGTTTTGGGTCAGCTGATGGTGGAAACGGACACAGCACACCAGGGATAAGATTTCGATATTTATTTGCCGAACTTCTCCACTCAGGTTCTGAGATACAGATGCCTCAGTGTGGCCCACCTGAGAGAAAGACCTCAACAGGTGGGCCTAGAGCAGTGGTTCTCAACCTATGAGTCCCCAGGTGTTCCTGGACTGCAACTCCCAGAAATCCCTTCCAGCACAGCGAGTGGTGGAGGCTTCTGGAAGTTGCAGTCCAGGAACATCTGGGGACCCACAGGTTGAGAACCACTGGCCTAGAGCATTGGTGGAGAACCTTCAGAACTCCACATGTTTTGGACCACAACTCCTACAGTCCTTTGTCGTTGGCAATATGGTGTTGGAATTCCGGGAGCTGTGTTTCGAAACATCTGGAGTGCCAAAGGTTCGCCACCACTGGCCTAGTGCCCTAGCTAGGACTTAGCCCCACAGAGCTTTCTTTCCAGAAAGAAAGTTCCCAGTCAGCACCTGGGCAGGGACAGGAAGCTGGAACAGAACTAGGGCTTTGATGCATCAGTGCATTCAAGTGCATCATGTGGACAAGGCAAATACAAATACATTTGTGCTGATGCAGTGGTCATGTCTTGGATCACTGGGATTGGAAAGAAACATGATGGGAGGGCCAGAAGTGGTAGAAGCTAGACAACAGTGGCCTGCTATCCCCTGGTCCTACTCTTCCATCCCAAAGATCCTGAATTTCAAGTACTGTTTGCACTTGGGGCCATTCATGGCAATCTTTTTAGTCATGGCCAAATGGATTCCAATTTATGCATGGCATAAATGATAGATTAAGATGGTGTGCAGGTGACATCTGAATGTGCTTCATGAGGTTGTCCTAATTGCAGGCTGTTGAGTTTCCTGTTGGAAAAGAAAACTGCTCCTAGTGCTCCCTGGGAACCACAAGGGCAGCTGGGTAGATTCCTTTTCTGACAGGAAACAAGGCCTAGGCTTGGCCTGTCCATGAGGGCCAGAATAGGCCAAGCCTTTATCCAGGTAAGCGCAAGTCATTTGTCTGTCTGGCAGATGGAACTTTTAGAATGATGAATTCTGGGATTTGGCATCAACCCAACCAACCAACCACCCAACCAACCAGGAATGCAGAGTCCTCATGGACACTCAGATGGCAAAAAAAAAAACCCCAACCACTTAGCAGCTAGTAGGACTGATACCTACCTCAAATGCAAATGGTAATCTCTCTCCTCCTCTCCCACCTGAGTTTCTCCCTACCTGGAGAAACATAGTACTTCTGGTGCCCTGCTATGTAGCAACCCTATTCCAAATTTGTGCAATAAATAACCCACTTGCTTCAAACTTGAATTAGCAGGTGGAGGGGAAAGTCGGTGTTGGGTTTTCAAAACATTTGTGCTGCCAATAGTATTCTGGACAACTGGTGTTCCATTCCTGAATAAATTATGTCATTTATCATTCAAGAGAAGCAGACTAAATTTCAAATCAGTTTTTCTATTTTACTGTCAGAGGGGACTGACCTTTATATCAAATTTTCTGGTGCCGATTCCCCTTTAATATTAAATGGGATTTGGGATAGGCAGAGAATAAGGGACAAGAATGCTCTACCTTCATGTCATCTCTTCTCAGGCCTGCCTTTAGAATCCCTTATGACCTTGATGATTTTTTACATCCCAATTATTTATATTTAACCCACATTGAGAAGGATAACTAGTCCAGCATCATTAACCGTCCTACCAATTTCAAAACTGCTTGGAACGTAAATTACTTTAAGCATGGCAGAACTCTGATACACCAGGAAGACAGCCTCATTCATTTCTTGTCATTAACTCACCTAATTTCATGCCTTTTTTATCTGTTAAACGATGCCATGTGATGCTTTCTTGAAAGGCAGAAACTTTTGTAGCTAATGCAACCAAAGCAAAGGAGACGGAAGTCAGGTTTCAGCCTTATGAACCACGAAAGAACTTAATGGGTGGCCACTTCTCAAAGACAACCTGTCTGTCTCGGTTTTTTAGGGTTTTGCCACTATTCACCAGCCAAGCAACACAGAAAAAAGCTTGGTGACATATCTCTGTGTCTATGCATGATATATCTTTATGGGTCCAGCTTACAAAATTCATAGTATAACTGAGCCTGGTGCACAATAATATTATTTAAAATGTATATTTTTACCCTGCTTTTCTCCTTGGAAAGGACCCAATATTGAGCTTGCAACACTGAAGAAAGCAAAGAGTTCTGATTATATACCACCCTATACCACTTCAGGTAGTCTTTGGGTGGTTTAAAATTTTAATTACAGTGTGCAGACTACACATTGCCCCCACCCCCACTCCCAGCAAGCTGGGTACTCATTTTACCGACCTCGGGAGGATGCAAGGCTGAGTCAACCATGAGCCAGCTACCTGGGATTGAACCCCCAGGTCTGAGCACAGTTTTACCTGCAGTACAGGCATTTAAACCCCTGTGCCACGAGGCTCTTAAGAACAATATACAACCAAGAAACATTAAAGACAATAAGTTAAGAACAATGAATCTAATCATTACATACGATGTGCATATGCATTTTTAAATGCACAAAATGTGCATTTAATGAAAACTAAACAAAGCCCCTGGTGCTTGGGTCATGTGTGGTGACTGGCATCTCCCATGCATTCTTGGAGATTCCTTAGCAAGCTGATTCCTTAGCAAGATTCCTTAGCAATCCTCCAACAATGTCCATAATCACTGGCCAGAATCTGACTGGTGTGCGTGTAAGGTTTTGCCTAACTTCCTGGAGCTCATTGCAGAAAATAGAGGGGTCAGCTACTGTCACCCATCTCGGTTAGGCTCCTAACCACGTGCTTGACTGCCCAACTGAGATGCAACCCTGTACCCCATCAATTCATCAAACCTTCCTCAAATAACAATGGGATTCTTTCTAATAATGTAAGCTGCCTTAGGTCCTTTGAAAAGTAAGTAAGTAAGTAAATAAGTAAGTAATCAAAAAAAGCAAACAAATAGGATTCTGGCCACAGCCTTAAAACTTGGCAAATACAGTGGTACCCCGCTTAATGGAATTATTCCGTTCTCCGTGATGTTTGCATTACAAAAATTTCATAATGCGAAGCATGGTTTCCCATAGGAATGCATGGAAAAACAATGGATCCATTCCAGAGGCCAGAAAAGGGCCATGCACACCTTGTGGTAGCTTTGAGCTTCTGGTCTTCCTTAGCACCTCCTCCTCCTCCCAATTTTACTGATGTGCTGTTTTGGTTCCAAGCTATTAACCAAATAAATTCCAGCCCCATCCTAATTGTAAGCCAATGCCATCTCAAATTTCAGTGCATTAGCCCAAGATTTTTTTTAACTCAATAATCACCTGGGAACATACAAAATTTCACCACCCATTGTTGGCATTATCAGGATGAGAAGAACAATTAAAAAAACAAAGATCTACCTGTTGGAAGAATAATGTGGCTTTTCATAAATCACTTGCTTTCCTGCCTGTGCATTATCTGTGTTTTTCACCAACCAGGGCATAAAAAATTATTCAGCGTCTTTGCCTAAAAGCTGAATCATTCCTTGAACTGACATTATAGTTAAGGTTTTCGAAGCAAATGTGTTCCTTAAAAACACACACACACACACACACACACACACACACACACAGAGAGAGAGAGAGAGAGAGAGAGAGAGAGAGAGAGAGAGAGAGAGAGAGAGAGCAGCTGTTAACTGTTTTTCTTTTCTTTTCTGTTCCCTACTTAGCAAAGCGGCAAACACTTAAAAAAAAAAAACCACAATAGTCCAGTGACTTTAGGCACAGATTTGGGATTAAAGACTCAACTAAACATTAAAATATTCACAGTACCTTGAGCTTCTTTTCCTGCACTCCTTTTGATGCCCAGGCAGTTACTGCTTTTGACAGCAAGGTATTCCTCCAGGTATTTCAGAGTAAAGGATACATTAATTATTAAGAGGGCTTTTTTTTAAAAAAAAGTTATCCCCTCATCCCCTCCTTTTTTTTTAGCTTCTCAAGATGTGGTGCAAAGTGTGGGTGGGGGAGTTACCATTTAAAGGAGGAGAGGAGAGGAGGAGAGGTTGAAAAGTGGGATTTTATGCTGTATTTTCTTGGCAGTTTTAAAGATCAGCCAGCTTTAGTCCGTAATCCGTGATTCACTTGAATGCCTCTTATTCCTTTAACCATGTGGCCATGGCTGGATTCCACCAGGAATTGTGAAAGCATTGTGTATGTGATAGAAAACCTAGGTAGGTAGGTAGGTAGATAGGTAGGTAGGTAGGTAGGTAGGTATCCAGTCCTGCTGCCAGAAGTTGGGAGTTTGATTCCCCACTGTGCCTCCTCTGAGTTGTGTCTTGTTTCTTCACGTTTCCCCATGTATTATTTTTAAAAAATTCAGTGTACCAAGGAACCTGCTATTTCTTTGTCCACCCAGTCCAAAATAAAGAGATGAGGCACGTTTGTGAGATTTGAAACTGGGCCAAAATGTATTAATATTACTTCAGACTACTGCTGCTGTTAACAGCTCAAGTGGCTCTCTGGTATTTCTCCAAATATTGTAAGTGGGCTGTTGGCATGTAAGTCAGCGCCCCCCCCCCTCAACTGCTGGGTCATGTGCCCAGTGGTCAGACACTGGCTATGATCTGCACTAGTGCTGGCAGGGTCCTATTGGCCCACGCAAGCTCTGATCCAACTAGAGGTGGACTTTTCATTTCAGAAGTGGTCAGCTTCCGAAATGAATCGCGGGAGCCCAGCTGACGTTTGGAACTGGAGGAATGAAATCAACCAATCCCTTACTTTATGCTGGGCTCACGCAGGGCACAACTCCAAAGAGAAGGAAGCCTCCTCTTTCCTTCTCCCTGGCACTGGCCAATCAGGAGCTGTGCAGGGAAATGCATCATCCCACCTCCCTGTCTGATTGGCCAGCACCAGGGAGAAGGAAAGATGACACATTGGAGGCTTCTTCCTTGTTGGAGTTGCTCCCTGTGCAAGCCCAGAACAAGGTAAGGGATTGGTTGATTTCATTCCTCCGGTTCCGAATGCCAGCTGGGCTCCAGAGGTTCATTTAGGAAGCTGACCACTTCCAAAACGAAAAGCTCATCTCTACATCAAACTGACCCATCCCAAGCAGGAACACAAGGAAGCCCTTCCTATCATAGGGATGGTCAAAGTCCCTGTTCTCACTTTTCTCTGCAACAATACTATGAGGGAAAATAAACAGAGTTAATCCCTACCTCTTCAATGCACTATCAAGAGCTGAACACACCCATACTGAACAGCAGGATGTTCTTCAAGTTGCTTGCCGCGTCTGCCGCCCCCCATTTTGGAGTTTTCTAATAGAGAATTAGGAAGCAGTACTGTTTTGGATTACAACTTTCAGAATTCCCCAGCCACAGCCATGTCGTAATTTTGTTGTAGACTGCCCAATTTAGCCCAGTAGCTAGACGGGTGGTATGTGTAAGTATAATAAATCAATAAAATAAATAAATTATGGAACCCCATGGCAAATTCCATATTTTAGCTTGAATTAATGATGTTTAACATTTCACGCTGTTTCATGTCTCTTCATTCACAAGTCTGTGATATCCCATTCCTGTACTCATTTGTGCTTTTCTTTTTTTAAAAAAAAGTCTCTCTCTCTCTCTCTCTCTCTCTCTCTCACACACACACACACACACACACACACACACACACACATAAATTGCACTGGCTGCCCTGCTCATACAGATACCCAATCACAAGAGCAACTGATAATGACACAACACAAAAAGAGAAGAAGCAAAGCAAAGCCATCTCCTTATATACCACCCCAACACACTTCAAGTAGTCTCTGGGTGGTTTACAGTTTTTTAATTACAGTAATGCCGGCTACACATTGCCCCCACCCCCACCCCCAGCAAGCTGGGTACTCATTTTACCGACCTCGGAAGGATGGAAGGCTGAGTCAACCATGAGCCGGCTACCTGGGATTGAACCCCTGGTAGTCGTGAGCACAGTTTTAGCTGCAGGACAGGCATTTTAACCACTGCACCACGAGGCTCTTATCCCTAGAAAAATCCCTAGGTTGACTGCAACTACCCGCACAGCCTGATTATACCCTGGCACAGTCATAAAGTCAGATGGCCACATTATTAGTCTATGGAGTTTTGTGGATCAGGTCACTTTGCAGGGGAATTCACAAAGGTGAGATTCTTCAGCCTACCTTTGGTGTTGATGAGGGTCATGACAATGCAGACAGCCCTAAACAATGATGATGTTGAGACCAGTGGCAGTAGTGGTCAGTGTGTCTTTCACTTAAACCCTAACTAGTTTATGTCTAGTAATAATAGCAACCTTCACCTTTGGTGCCCATCTGTGTATATATATTTTTTAATCTCAGAAAGGGGGGGGAAATAATTTTCTAATTTTGATTTTCTAAACAATAGCATCAACTGCTGTACTACATCTCAAAGACACAGGAAACTGAATATCCACCCATGCTAGACTCTTGCTCAAATGGATCAAAGGGCACTTTTTGTGTTTTTAAGTGTGGCTGCGATTGCCTTATCAAACACAAATGCGCTGAAGATGAGGTTGCTTGCCGTGAAAAAGGCCAGAGAGAAGAGAGGAAGAAGCCGAAAAGGAAAGAGTGAAGGACAGTACACATTTCCCTGCAAAAAAAAGGTGGGGGGGAGAAAGCATTTTTTCAGAAAGTCCACATGGAGACAGAAGGCTATAAAAATAACAATGTTCGACAAGGGAGGCAGTGAATATAACACTGATTGGCACAGAATAAAGGGATAAAAGTTTTATGGTCAGTACATAATCCCTACGGAAGCGTGCAGAAGTGCCAATCAAGTGAATTCCACTCCCTCCCTTCTCTGGGGTTTGAAAGATTCCAGCGAAAGGCTAAGTCAACATGCTTTTCCCTTTGAAGTCTCTGCCGGAAGATGCATAAAGGCCAAAGTGAGTAGACCGGACCTTTCAAGCGATGCATTAAGTCAACGAATAGGTGAGGGCGTGTGCCCGCCTACCTCTGTCTGGGGGGAGCACACCGGCACGTTGTATTTCCACTGATGTCTGAATGATTTACAGAGCATGAATGGTGAAAAGGACCTGCATACTTTGGCGTACAAAGATGTTGCCTTCAGGGGGCAGGGGAGGATTGGGAGGAAGGAAAGGCAAGAAGAGGACACGGAACCTCATTTCAAATCATCTGCAAGAATGTGTTTGGCTTCCATCTTGTTTGCCTTCCTCCCTGCAAAGACCTGCTCCCTTTGTTTGACTGTTGACATTCTCATATTTATTTTTCCTGCAGAAAACCAGACAGATGTCAACTGTTTGATCTTCCTGATCAAAATATGAAACTCTGACATTTCTGTGCACAGTCGCAAAGATATATTTCACACACACACACACACACACACACACACACACTTTTCCCCATTCCCATATGTCACAAGCATATGAGCTAAAAAGCATTAGATTTTTCCCTTCAAGGACACAAAAATGAATTAAGTAGAATGGTGAGTGAGCTGTTTCCATTTGCATGGTCAACGGGGGTTAATATCCAGATGTTGTTGGATAGCTCTAGTGCAGTTTGGAAACCACTGGGGTTTAGTGGAAGCCATGGTGGTGTATTAAATCCAGGACACCAGATTGGAACTCAAGAGTCCTCCATTCAAATCCGTGATGAGCCTTGTGTGTTTACTTTGGGGGGGGATGGGGATGGTAAAACACTCCTTGAACATTGACCTTGTCTCAAAACTACCAGTGGAGTCATGGTAAGTCAGAGGCAACATGACAACTAGGGCACCCATTAGAGGCCTCTAAAAGTTGCCTACCCTAATTGTTGAGTGAAAAATTGAACCATGCTTTCTCCAGGAGTTGGAGAAGGTCTCAACCAGCATTGAAGGAGCAGACCTTAGCAATGGTAGTAGTGTAGTAGATCTTTCTTAAGTATAATCACCATGATGATTTGCTCCTTGATCTTGGAAGTAAAACCCACTCCTTAAAAAAAAACTTTCTATACTTTGGCCCCAGGTTCAGAACTATACTGCAGAGAGCGTAGGCAGGTAGGCAAATGACAGCAAGCATCCAGAGAAGCTGGAAGGAAGCAGGAAGAGGAAACTGCAGAAGCAAAAAATGTTTTCTGTGCAATTGGTCTTTGCTCTGGGGAGAAGAGAAAGGTAGACCTGATACACATGCCTTGGTTATCCTGAGCTCACAGTGATGAAATATGCTTCCTTCGGAGCTGTCTTTGCTTGGGGACTAGAAACATGACTTGATCAAGATGTCACACAGCAAGGCTGGGGAGGCTGTGGACATCGATTTCACAAGGCAGTGGAGGCATTCTGGGTTTTAATTTGAGGCACAGGTGCATGCCAGTAGCCCAAACCAAGCAAACAAGCAAATGAACAACAAACACCACCACCACACACAGAGCCATCTAGCCTGCTCTTACAAGGAGCTGTCCGAAGTGCTGAACTGATTTTGTTCAGAACTAGATGCCCTAAGCACATCCGATCTCACCTGATTTTGGAAGCTAAGCATGGTCAGCCTTGGTTAGTACTTGGATGGGTGAGCACCAAGGAATACCAGGTGCTGTAAGCACCTGCAGTATGAACTGGCAAGCCACTCCAATATTCCTGCCAAGAAAACTTCATGGAGATGGAGTCATGAAGAGTCACTCACGACTGTAACTACACAACACACCGAGAGAGATCCTATAGTGCATTTCTCACCCCAGCAAAATCAGTCATCGATCCCAGGTGTGTTCAAGGCAATCAGTGTGGGAGGATTTTATTCAATACATTTTGGGTTGTAAATGGAATTGCTAGTTATTATATAATACTAGCAGAAGAATAAACTTTACCCCAGTTAGTGTTCCTTCACTACTGCTTTTTTTCTTGCTTGCTGGTCTTCCTCTTTTTCCATCCCAATACTAATTTAGCTTGTACCAGCATCACCTGAATTAGATACCACTTAACCCGGTGATTTCCAATCCTTTTGGACTCACGGCTCCCTTAACTGACTGACCATCATGTGTGGTTCTTCTTCCTCAAAGGGGTCCTCAGGGATCTCACTGCCATACCATCTCCACACACCCCTCCTGAGGGCCCACCTCCTTCCAGGTCCTGATGCAGGCAACACATGAGGCCACCTGGCAAGCTGTTCCACTGGAGACCATAGAGATGGGGCAAGGAGAGGCGGGTGCATGGCCTCCATTTCCCATTCCTCTTTGACACACAGTTATGAACAGCAACTCTACAGTCTTCCTAGCTCTGTGTTCCATCACTTTTCCCATGGTGCCCATGACATTGGACTGTGGCAAACAGTTTGGGAACCCCTGACTTAAACCCTCTCCAACCAATTCTGTTTCTGCTCTCTGCTTCATCTTCTTTCTTTCTGCTCTTTCTGCCTGTCCAACCTAGTATTCTCTCTGCCAGCACCAGCTTCTCCTAGGCTAGATGCTCCTTAGTTTATTTTCCTGTGCTTTTTCTCTTATCTCTCCCCAAATGTTTTCTTCCCTGCTGGTGCTTTGGTCCCTAAATCCCAGCATGTGTCTGGAAAGATACACCCTAAAAACCTCCCATTACTCCCAAAGCTGGTGCTCCTTCTGCTGTCCTTTGCCCTTCTCCTTTGTTGCCATCTCGCCTTCTATGTATTCACTCAGCCCTCTAATTTGTTCAGCTCTCTGCTGCCTCTTTTTCTTCCTCTTCCAATCATTAGACATCTCCATCCCTCCCTCTTCCCATCTCTTGTTTGAAGAGATTGGGAGTTCTTCAGAGGGGGGGGGACCAAGCCCTGCAGCTCTACACTTTCCATCCTTCCTTTCTGAGCCATCCTTCATGGCATGTAGATCTGAAACCAGCAGTTCTGCAGCATATAGTCATCGGAAATTTCAGAAACCTTGAAGCAGTGGGAAAAGTGAGGGTTAACAAACATTGTCTTTGTCTTTCTTAGGTTTTTCTGTTATTATTTTCTTTCTTTACTTCCAACTTTGACCCATGAATGCTGGATCTAACATCTTTGATCCAGGGGAGTATCACCCCATCCCATGGGTGACCAGTGGCTCACTGCTCTAAGCCTGAAAATGCACAGCACACATTCCTGCTTCAGTTCCTATTTGTACATTTGTGAAGAGGCCTAATATATGTCTGCATAGACCAATCTGTGTGGTTACAGTTAGCTGCAGCAAAACAAGACCCCCTAGGAATTCTATTTATTGTTTTTAATTCTATGGCATGTTTCCTCACAGAGCTCAGGGAGGTGGGAACAGATATCCAGTTGTTTTCTCTGAAAAAAGCTTGCAAGAACTTCAGGGGAACTTAAGTTTGGGAACCATTGCCTTGCGTAGATCACTACACTTTGCCAAGATAGATGACACTGGCTTAAAGCATTCACAACTGTGATGACACATTAATAATGCTGGCAGTGGTTCACCTTACAACTCATTATTCTGTGTGCATGTATATTCTTTCATTGTTGGAACACTGTTGACTTTTCTGTTCTCAGGGTTTCTCTTATTTGGCTCATGCTTTCTGCCAGTTCACCTGTCAAAAGCTGGTCTGCTAGAGGGCTTTTTTTCAACACAATAAACCTCTGCTCTTTTGATCTTTAGGAATTCATGCTGCCAGGCATGCTGAGGCAGGTTATATCAGCATTTCATCAATACAGAATGTTTGATCAGTTCTCTTCTTCGAGCGAAACAGTCTAAGGCAGTGCCCAAACTGCTATTCCTTTAGTAGAAACTTTTCGTTACCTAAGTGGAAGCCACTTAGGTAATGAAAAGTGGAAGCCAATAGTATTCCTTTAGTAGAAACTTTTCGTTACCTAAGAGGAAGCCAATAGTAGAATATTTATTGTAAGATTTTCCGAGGTTTAATTCCCTTAAACTCTTTCCACTTCTGCCACCACGAAAAATGTCCGGGGGGGCAGGGAGAGTTGCAAAATTCTTATACTAATACTTGAGGAACTGGACATGGAAAAATCTTTATTTTCCAGATGCATCAGGGGATTTGTTAAAATAAGGAGGCCTATTCAACCCATTTTCCTCCAAGAGTGAAACCGGTCCCACCACAGCAATGTTCCTGGCTCTCTAAGGTCTTGTCCATTCTTCAAATTACTGTGCCGACGACTCTACAGGGACCTTGGTAGCCGAAATGACAGCTGATAACTGAGCCTGAACCAGGAAACTGGCTTACACACAAAATCAATATCATTTATGAAGATTAACTTTGGCTTTTATTATAGGGAGAACTTTTGTCTTTCACTGCTCCCCCTTCCATGGTCAAAACTGTCGAGCGCTGGGGGCTTTGCTGGCTGAAAATCTGAAATGTCTGAAGCTACATCATAAGCGGACACTTCTGAAGGTTACCACAGTTTCCTAAACAGCTAGCATTTCCAGCAGATGGGATTAGATAAGACCAGTGGTTCCCAACTTTGGGTCCCCAGATGTTCCTGGACAGTAATTCCTAGAAATCTCAGCCAAGAAAACTAATTGTGAAACTTCCTGGGAGTTTTAGTCCAAGAACATCTGTGGACCCAAGCTTGGGAAACACTGGATTAGATCATTCTTCTTCCCTAATATAATTGATCAAGCTTGACCTGATTCCCAGAGGATCCCATCCCATATAACAGTGATGGGGAACCTTCACCGTTCCAGATGTTTTGGACCACAACTCCCACAAAGCCTGCATTGCCAATGACAAAGGAGAGTGGGAGTTGTGGTCCCAAACATCTGGAGTGCCAAAGGTTCGCCATCATTGCCATATAACAATGGTTTTCCCTAAACAGGCAGCTCGGACAAGATGTGAGTCCTTTGATGGTACCAAAGCAGACATGGAATTCCAAAGATCCACCAAGGAGAATATTTGTTTCAGCTGTGAGAGGATGGAAAAGCTGTAACGACCACGAGTAACCAATGACGTTTTTGCACATTATAGATGGAGGCACACATCCTGATTATTGCAGAAAACTGTTTCCCCCTGTTTTCTTCCTGGAAATTCAGCAGCATCAATTTGCACTTGGGGAACATGTTCACTTCTTCAGATGACAGTTATTCTCTGCGGTAGCGATGGGGTCACAGCGATCTCTGCATGTTGAGGAGAGGCTTTAATCAAGCCATTCATTTACTGTCTTTTTCAGCTGCCCAACCAGTGATGGGTGTGCTCCAAAACGGAACAGTTGCAAAGACGCTCCCTACTATGAATTCCTCTCCAAAAGCATTTTGCAAACAAATCCGTCATTTGCTGTCCTGTAAATGACAAGTGAAAGCGTCCTTGGCTGTGTTCAGCAGCTCTCCAGCATGACTGAGGCTGAGCCAATGGTTATGTTTCCCCTCTGCATCCCCCTTTTTTTCCTACTGATCTGAACTGGCTGGAGGCAATGGGAGAGAAAGAAAGAGAGGAATGCCTGAAGTAGATATGCTAGGAATGCTATGATCCCAGAAGAGACTATTTTAAGAGCAATGAGTAGGATTGTTCTTTTTGCAGTGGCTAAATATATTCATCCTTGGTAGAGGATATGGCCTTGGAGTCCTTTTTTGGAACAATGGGGAAAGAGAGGGTTTGAATGCCAAAGAAAGAAATGGTGGATGATAAATGTTTCCGTGGATACTTGACTCTCTGCATCAACCTACAAAGAGTTACAAAAAAAAGGTTTAATTACCAATACTGACACCATCATATAATTATTATTGCCTGGTAATGGGATCTATCTTTTAAAGCAGTGGTTCTCAAACTGGGGGTCGGGACCCCTTTGGAGGTCGAACAACCATTTCACAGGGGTCTCCATGAGTCAGTGAAGAAAAAGGCACAAACAGCTTGGGTCTGGAGGAGGAGGGGGAGGAAGGGGGAAAGAGTGAGTTACAGCTTGATAGGTTGGAGGGGATGTCAGTCAGTGGCACTGGAGGCTGTGATTGGCTGATGGTGCCTGTAGAGGGAAGTTCTCAATGGCACCTGGGGCAGTGGCCTTTTCCAAAGGGGGCTTGTGGCCTCTTCCAAGCAGGGCAAGGGACCATAATATGAGGAACTATATTAAAGGTTTGTGGCATTAGGAAGGTTAGGAACCACTGTTTTAAAGCAATGGTTCCCTACCTTGGGTCCCTGATATGCTTGGAATAACATTCCTAGAAGCATTTACCACAAGCTGTGCTGGCCAAGATTTCTGACACTGGTAGCCCAATAACATATGAGGACCCCAAGTTAGGAAGCCCTGCATTTAGAGAGTTGGCTTCTCAGAACCAAACAGACTTGAGAGAGGTAGAATCTAGTCTATTTTGGAAAGCTCCTTCATTTCAGAGAGAGCCCAATCGTATGGGGAGCAGGTAGCTAATGGGAAGTCTTCCCCCTTGTTCATAGTTTGGAAACAAGAGAAAAGGTCACGTCAAAGAGATATCATGAAGGCCAGTGAGTTGCCAACCAGCATTTGATCTTGCCCAAGCAAGAGGGAAATTCCCTATATTCTCTGCGCCTCCTGGTGTGTTTATCTCTCAAATTACAAGCATGAAAGAAGTAGAACTGGCCTTTGCCTTTCAATGTAGATGGTTTCCAAGCAAAATTGCCTGGAATCAACTGTGCTAAATTTGAGATCTGAGTAAGTGCTATGAACAGGAAAAAATATGTAACTACTCTGAAGCATCTGTCATGGCCTTCTTTGTCTCTGTGTGTGACAGACTAAAAGAAAGTGACTGAGAGAATTTGATGGCAAGTTGGGTACATCTTGTCCACATTGATCTGGAAACACATGGTGTGACCTTGGGACAGCCACTACAATCAGCCCTAATTGGCCACACAGGGGTATCTGTAGAAGTAAAGAGCACCACAGGGATTGGATACAGGAATTACACAACCCCCTGTTACATCAGCTCCACTAGCTGCCAATCCATTTCTGGGCAAAATTCAATGTGGTCCATCTAACCTAAAAGACTTGGATCCAAGGTATTTCAAGGACCACATCTCCCTTTATGAGACATCTTGAGTGTTAAGATCATCAGGAGAGGCCTTTCTCTTGGTTCCATCATCCTCACCGGTGCATTTGGTGAGAACACAAGAGAGAGCCTTCTCTGCTTCTGCTCCAAAACTTTGGAACTCCTTCCCACTGGAGGCCAGGCTGGCCCCATCTCTGCTGTCCTTCCTCAAGAAAGTAAAGATCTTTCTCTTTGGACAAGCTTTTCCTCAGTGACCAGCTGTCTGCCTGAGTAGATTTATTAAATGGATTGTTGTATCATAATGTTTTGAATGTGCTTTGGTGTTGCTTTTGTTTATCTTTTCTAAGTATGGCATTGTTCTTTTTAAATATTTGCTTGTTTGCTGTTGTTTTACATGCTTTTTTTTACATTGTGTAAGCCACCTTGGGTCATTTTTAAGGAGAAAGGCGAGGTAAAAAAAATACCTTAAATAAACAGAAAACAAATAAAACAAAGTGTGCCACCTGGAGCTCGCTGAAGAAAAATGAAAACTGAAGGCAATTCAGGGGATGAAAAGAGATATAATCTTGTGATAAAAACTACACACACACACACACACACACACACACACACACACACACACACACATACACACACACACACACACACACAGAGTGGTACCTTGTATAAAGGAAATAATTCATCCAAACGAAATTCTGTTAAGCAAATTTTCCTTTGTACAAATTTCCCATAGGAATGCAGTGAAAACAGAGTAATCCCTAATCACGACCATTCTTATGTTGTATGGATTCGTCCCATAGGAGATTCTGTTAAGCAAATTTCCCCTATCACCAGAATTTTTAATGTGGTAAAGATTTTATGTTATACCAACCCTTTGTTATACAAGGGTCCACTGTATGTGGATAGATAGATAGATAGATAGATAGATAGATAGATAGATAGATAGATAGATAGATAGATAGATAGATAGATAGATAGATAGATAGATATAGGTACAGGTATATAAATAATTCCTCTATTTCCCCTCTTTTGTGGACTTCTTCCCACTTCCCTTCCTCCTTTCTGCACTCAATCCCACATTTCTTTTTTGTCTGGTGCTTTCTGGCCATCTTGTGAACCCTCAAGTGATCTCTCCTGTCACATTAAAAAGTCCATGCTTTTCTTCCTCTTAGTTTGCATTTTTCTGCTGCTTCACAAGGGCCGCAGCTGGGTCCTGTTTTATATTACCTCCTTGCCGCCTTGGTCAGTGGTGAATAATACACTCTACAGCACTGAAAGAGAGACTGGAGGCCTGGGAAGAGCTGGTAATTGAGGTGCTTGTTAGCATTCCATTTGAGTGGGCCTCTTCTGAGGGGGAAAAAAATGAAACCAGACACGGCGACAAAATTTGAAAAGAGGCTAATATGAGTTGACAAGGAAGCAGAAATGGGAAGGAGAGGTGGCTGGAGGAAGGGTAAAGCTTCTGAAATGACCAACATTTGGTTTTATAGGCTAATAGGGGCAGCTGTCTCCATTCTCATAGCTGGTTTAGGGGCAGAATTCAACAAAAACCACAGGGCAGAAAAGGCCCATATTGTAACAAGGAACACCATGAAAGCTTTGTTCCCTGTTTTCAGTTCATGGGTAGGAGCCTTACTGTCAAAGAACCATTCTTCTTCTTCTTCTTCTTCTTCTTCTTCTTCTTCTTCTTCTTCTTCTTCTTCTTCTTCTTCTTCTTCTTCTTCTTCTTCTCCTCCTCCTCCTCCTCCTCCTCCTCCTCCTCCTCCTCCTCCTCCTCAAGGAGAAAGGTGGGGTAAACATACCTTAAAATAAAATAAATTCATTCATTCATTCTCCTCCTTCTCCTCCTCCTCCTCCTCCTCCTCCTCCTTCTTCATGTGCCACCAAGTTAATTATGATTTATGGTCATGCTTTTGGGGGGCGGAGTGTTCAAGCAGAGTATACCTGTGCTTCCCCATTCCCTTTTTCTGGGAGGTGGGCTGGGACTACTGTGCAGCTTGCCCAAGGCTACCCAGGGTGGCTATAAATACAAGAGGTGTGCTGGTGATTGGAACTGCCAACCTTAGGCTCCACAACTCAGTTCCCATGGGAAAATCAGGCGGTTAACAAACATAAAAATAAATAAATAAATAAACTCCACTCCACCACTGAGCTAACCGGCCAGGCTGACAGACATGACTTAGGAAAGAGGAAATTGGTCTATATTTTCACTGCATTCATTCAATCTGCTCTCTTTTCTATTCTGGGCACATTACTTGACAAGGGGAGAGAATCCTCCAATCACAAATGGAAATGCATTTTTCAGCCACCTGTGTGTGTGTGTGTATGTGTTGTGTTGTTACAATCGTGACCGACTCTTCATGACTCCATGGCCATGGAGTTTTCCTGGCAGGAATACTGGAGTGGCTTGCCAGTTCCTACTCCATGTGCCTACACGACCTGGTATTCCCTGGTGGTCGCCCATCCAGGGCCAATGCTGCTTAGCTTCGGAAATCAGGTGAGATTGGATGTCCTAAGGGCATCTAGGCAGCTCTTTCAGCCACCTAGGGGTGGCCAAATCTGTCAGGCAGCTTTTCTCAACATACAAGAAACAGTGCCATAACTGCCTGCCATGTGTGCATATTAAAGATGATGAGCTTCTCAGAAGTAGCAACTTTAATTCATCACTAATCATAGAGATTTAAGCCCCTAAAATACAGTTCCTAGCCTGAAAAGTACAAATTGGCCACTTTTGTCCTGCCCAGATTTGACTTTTCAAATTATCTCCAGATGAAATATTTTGTGAATTTGATGATTTTTTTAAAATTTCAAATTTAGAACAAAGCCAACTGGAATGACATTTCCTCCCATTGCTAGACATGACATCCTCAAGTCAGTAACTCCGGATGCATCTCTTGCTTCATCCTTGTTCCTGATGTTGAGGAAATGCAGCATTCCTCTCCTCACTGATGACAATGGCAAAGAATTTCTGGAGAAGCATTTAAATGATGCAAAAAGTGTGCAAAACTGCCTGGCTTTTATAGGGAAAAATGGAATTCGGAATTTGCATTTATTATGCATATTGTGACCATTGCCAAAAATGAAAACAAACAAACAAACTGTTGTGTTGTTTAAGAACTGCTGCTCTATTCAAAAAGCACCAGGTAGGTTTTTTTTTAATATATTTCTTAATCCTCAACTAGTCTTTCTGTGCTTGTTATGGTTATGTTTGGAATGCTCCTCAAAGAAGAGGACATTTAGCACATGTTACAGATACTCTGAGGAAAAAGGAGCTCTTTGGCTCATAGGAAAGGAAACTTGAAAGGCTTTGCATTTCCAACGAAGATGTCACCTGTTGAGACAGCCTAGAACAGTGACAATGGATAATTTTAGTTGGTGTCCTTTGTCCCTAGGCAGCAAAACATCATGGTGCCACCATAACTACACTTCGTAAAACAAAGAGGAAAGGCATCAAATGCCACATTTTAAAGTAAGTGGAATTAGGCATGGGCATGGACCCCAAAAATGGCAGTTCTGATGGTTGCTGAATCATGGTTCACCATGAACCATCATGAACCATCTGGAAAATGGACCGGTTTGTGGCGGTGGCTTGGGTCCATGTTTACTCCCCGTAGCCACCATTGCCTAGGCCAACAGCTGTCACTGCCATCAACATCCTCACCACCTCCACCAGCATTGCCTCAGTCTTCCAGGGTGGCCCAGAGAGGCAATGGCAGAGAACCAAGATGGAAGAACCAGGTCAGTGCATATACCTGCCAACCATCGTATTGCCAGGGGAGACCCAGTGATGGCCATTCTTGGCAATCAGCTTGCCAGGGGGGCTGACTCCGATGATGACATCTAGAGATCAAGGCACCTTGGGCAGTGGCACAGCAACCGGTAGGCTGAGACAACGGGGGGGGGGGGCACATGGGATCCCCCAACTGGGCCATGAAATGCCTTACAAACCAGCCCAGTTGGTTGGAGTTTTTGATTCGTTCTCCGTTTTATGCCCATCACTAAATGGGGAAAAATGTAAAAGACCATTTCATTAGTGGGCCTCTGAAAACCCAGTATCTAAAACTATTATGCAATCAAGGCAATGTATCAAATATCTTTGAGAACTCTTCTCCCCCCCCTCCCCCCATATTTATGTGGTTGGAACTCATTCTTCAAGACACCAACGAGCTAAATTGAAAGCGCTATGACAACAATAGATATATAAACTAGATAGGCAGCAAGGGATTACTTAAAGGCCAGGCCTCCCCTAAATTAATTCTATCGTCCATTATACCCTTAACTTAATATTCCAATTTAGTTCCACCAGGGATAGGCAAATTAATTAGCACCATAGCATCTGAAACCAATAAAGAGAGAGAGGGAGGAGGGAAGACCACCACTCTGTAGCTTTTTGCAGAAATGTTTATTATCACTTTTTGCCTATTATGAACCGGGTGAGAAACTAATCTCTGTGTCTCAAGTAGCATTTTGAGTAATGCAGTCCTTTGGGGGGACAAATAGGGGTCATTTCCCCTGGAATTCTGAGGTGGCAAAAGGGAACTTATGCACACACTGAGCTCATAAATTAATTGCCTCATTGAAGATGGGTGAACTGTTACCAAAGTGAGAAGAATGAAATGATGCACTTGTTGTTGGCTCGATTAGGACCACAAGCGTATTCATCTATAACAGTGGTTCTCAACCCGTGGGTCCCCAGATGTTCCTGGAGTGCAACTCCCAGAAATCCTGTCTAGGACAGTTAGTGATGAAGTCTTCTGGGGGGTTGCAGTCCAGGAGGAATATGTGAGGACCCACAGGTTGAGAACCACTGATCTATAACGTAACAAGGGCTGAAATTTTGCAAGACTTGTAGGGGTGGGGGCAGGGAGTATTCTGGATTAGGGATGAGCACTGGCTCCCCGATCCATCCATGTATAGATAAAGAGCACAGGAACTGACCCATCTTGTGTCCTTTTGTTGACACTCTTACCTGTTCAGGTCTGTGATGGTAAACATTAGGCATTAGTTTTCTATCTACTAATGATATGGTGCATTGGCAGGTTTAAGTAAAGGGGTTCTTCACCATGAATGTATATTTAAAAGGAGTTAACTAAATCATCATCATCATCATCATCATCATCATCATCATCATCATCATCATCATCATCATCATCATCATCATCATCATCATCATTTCTGTGGGGAACCCATTATCCTATTTTTATGATTTGCAAAGAAAGAGAAAAAGAAAATGTAAGAGAAAGCATATCTCACTCATCTTCCTATGGATCCCTGATCTATCTTTCTTCAGATATTGTGTTTTGCTTCATGAATAAATGAAAACAACAAATTCCTTTATGTTCCCCATATGTCTGACAGGTGTGAATGCTTCAAGGTTGCAAAATTCTACCGGCGAATTCTCCCATGCGTGGATCATCCATTTTGGTCTCAAACACAGTTATATCTATTTATTCTTCTCAAAGAAACTGGAAGTCTGGAGGGTGCTGTAACTTTTTTTTTAAAAAAAGGCATTGTTAGTAGTAAACACATTTCATTCTCATGCTATAGACCTGTCATGTAGATATTATTTCTTCTCCATATGTACAAATATTATTGTTTCCGTTGAAGTGTACAAAACCTTGAAGCCAAGATTGACTCAAAGTCGCACAGGGAAGGCTCAGACAGAAAAGCATATTCAAATTATCTCTGTTCCCCGTCGCTGAAAATCACATCTGGTGCTTTCTTTACCCAGGACTGACATCACTGTTGGTTGGTGGTATTAATGTGTATAACAACTTTTTTCTCCTCTGTGGACCCATGGAGATTCCTGTTCTTACAGATGTCAACAATAAAGGGAACTGATGATTACCATGGAAACCAGATTAGGCCAGTGGAAGAGGCACAACTGGGATCTGGCTGAGGAAACAAATTACAGAGAGGTCCATTTTATGACAAGAAATTTTCCATCAAGTGTTTACAATATTTGACTCAAGGCAGTTTGCAATGAGGTTTATCGGGGGGGGGGGGAGAGGATGGGAATGGAAACATCTGTTTAGGAACAGGAGTGCTCGTTGAAAGCTCATTGCAAATTTCTACACACAAAGAGAGTGACAAAGAAAGAAACACCACCCTCAAAAGTTGTAATTGTTGGTATATCCATGTAGACAGTGGGATAACATTTTCCTCTTTAGGGCAAATCCACATGCCAAGTATGTGTGTGTTGCGTTGTTATATTTGTGACCAACTCTTCGTGATCCCATGTCCATGGAGTTTTCTTGGCAGGAAGACTGGAGTGTCTTGCCAGTTCTGACTCCAGGTGCCTACAGCACCTGGTATTCCCTGGTGGCCGCCCATCCAAGTACTAGCTAGGGCCGACTCTGCTTAGCTTCCGAAGTCAGGCGAGATCGGATGTGCTCATGGCATGGCTAGATGCCTGGTACAGAGTCAACTGACTTATTTCTACAGAACAGGCAGCAAAACCCAACAAGGAGCCCTCTCATGATGACAAGTTAAATGAATAAAAAAGCCAATGACACCCCAAACCAGAGCCAGCCATCTTGCCTTGCCTAATGGTGAAGGGGGTCTCTAGTTTGCTTTTTCAGTGAAAACAATTCTAGCACTGGAAAAAAAAAATGGGAAATAGAGCCGAAAGCCCTGTATCGAGGTTTTGTCATCCAACTGTTCCTAAGACGAATGCCCTTCTGCCCTGCCCATAAAATGTAGGGGTGGGAGCAGGAATACACAACCTAGTCCTTTTAGCTGACAAGGCCTACAGTTCCCTCTTCAAGTTGGTTGTGAGTGACTACTTCCCTTCTTCTGGGTGGTGTCCTGAGATGGTGCAGCTTGACCAAGGCCACGCAGACTGACTGTCCTGGGATGTGTGTGTGTGTAGAATTGAACTCATAGTCTGTGGCTCCATAGCCAGATAGCTAACTGACAGAGTGACCCACACACCTTACAAGCACCTAAATGTGATGCACCTGGAAGAAAATGTATCACCTGGAGGGTTTTGAGGCTTTGTTAGGCCTAGCTCCAACCTAGCTTCCTGTTCCTACCCCAGTGCTTCTTGTTCCTACCCCAGTGCTTCTTTTCTGAGCAAGAATTGTGGCTAGACCTAGGCATAGCTAGACCTCAATTGAAAGCTTTGTTCCAAATGCATCACATGTAGGTGCTTATAAAGAAACCATCAACTAGATGGAACTCTCAGAATGGAGAATGATTTGCCATCCCATCATACTTGGTTGCCATTCCCCAGATTTTGGTTTTCCCAGTTCTATCTCTTTGCTGTTCCTCTGGTTTTCTATACTCTGCATTTCTATTCCTCTGAACTTGTATTTAACCAGGTGCATTTTCCAAAGTCATTCCTGGTGTAAACATAGCAAGTCACAGATCCTTGAGCTGCCCAGGAGCCACAGTGTATTAAACTTCATTAGATGCAGTCACGACTTAATATCCTTTTATATACAGTATATACAGTGGTACCTTGTATAAAGGAATTAATTTGATCCAAATGAAATTCTGTTCAGCAAATTTTCCTTTGTACACATTTCCTATAGGAATGCATTGAAAATGAGTTAATCCTTAATCACAACCATTTTTCTGTTGTACGGATTAATCCCATAAACGATTCCCCTAGCTCCGGAAAAAATTCCAGAGATAGGGGGAAATTGCTTAACAAAACGCAGACAGACAGACAGACAGACAGACAGACAGACAGACAGACAGACAGACAGACACACACACACACACACACCTCTTTACTGTATTAATATCATCTCATGTGCCAGTCCTGTGGGGTTTTCCCCAGCAGGCTCGGAATGACCATTAGTCACATCACATGGATTTGAAATGTTCCCCGTGCCGCCATTATTTTGCATTTCAGATGTCATTTGTAAGCTGTTCACATCACAAGCCTGGCCGAATTTCAGGCGTGTTGGTGCAAAGCCTAGTTTGCGAATGGCAACCAGATGATTTATACTACCTCCGCTTCACTTAACCTGCCAAGACATGGTCCTGTCTTCTCTCAGCGGAGACGGAGCCGCTTTATCATCCCCATGGGAACTGGTGCTTTAGAGAGATCACCTGCTTTGTCACTTTCAGCCAGCCAGCCAGACTGCCTGCCTGCCTAGCACAACGTCTGTTCCAGGGCTCCCTCACAAAAGCCAGCTTTTTCCACAGAGACTTGAAGAACAGAACTGAAAGCTCTGCATTGCTGCTGCTGTTGATCGAATTCTACCATTTCTGTTGAAATAAAAGGAGGGGGGGAGCAGTGTGGCCATTACAAAATACAAATGCAAGAGGAGGCCTACCTTTATAGGCCAATGATAAACATTAAGAAAAATCATAACACTAGGTCAGTGGTTCTCAACCTGTGGGTCCTCAGATGTTCCTGGACTGCAACTCCCAGAAGTCTTCATCACTAGCTGAGCTGGCCAGGATTTCTGTTTTATTCTGTACAATGTTTTGTTGTAAAAATTCATATGAGATGAGATGAAATGAAATGAAATGGGGGGGGGGGCTGAAACAGAATGAAATGAAATAGTGGCTTCCCACTAGCTTTTTCTTCTGAGCAACTTCCTCGTGCTAGAAAACCCACCCACGTCATGCAGAGTGCACTAGACGTTTTTCCTGAAACACCTTGTAGGATGCTTTGCCAGTGTTGTAAATAATTCAGGTGCTAGTTAAGTCAGCTTCTTTATGAAGAAGAAGGAATCCTGCCACCTCATCCTTCTGCTCTGGCAGAAAGACATCTAGGGCTGGACTTTCATTTTCCCCATCTGAGCTATTAGAGGAGAGGTGGACCAAGTCTTGCCACTGCCAGCCATGTGTTATTTCATGACAACAACCACTATTCCATACCCTTGACTATGCTATCTAAAGCTGATGAGAGTCAAAGCCCATCACCATCTGAAAAGCCATGGATTGTTCACTGTGCTATCAGAAAACATGTCCAAAAGAATTCAGTGTCTTATTGTGGTTCTCCGTACAGTTTTCAGCCAACAAAAAAAGCAAAGTGTTCTGCTTGTATACCGCCCCATACCACTTCAAGCAATCTCTGGACAGTTTACAGTTTAATTACAGTATGCAGGCTACACATCCCCCCTCAAGAAACATAGGTACTCATTTTACCAACCTCAGTAGGATGGAAAGCTGAGTCAACCTTAAGCCAGTTACCTGGGATTGAACCCCAGGTCGTGAGTACAGTTTTAACTGCAGTACAGGCATTTAACCACTGCACCACAAATATATCCTGGATCTGTACAATATATTACAGATTTGCCTTGCTTGCCGGCTCAGTCATTAAAGGCAAGGGAATGACATTCCAAGATCACGTCTTCATTCTGGTTTTTAGCTCTGTGAAGTGTTAACCTTGTGACAGAGCCTTGTGACACAGTGGCTAAACTGCGGTACTGCAGGTGTAACTGCGCTCACGAGCTAGGGTTCAGTCCCAGGTAGCTGGCTCAAGGTTCACTCAGCCTTCCATCCTTCCGAGGACAGTAAAATGAGTACCCAGCTTGCTTGGGAGGGAATGTGCAGCCTGCTTTATTACTTGTAAACTGCCCAGAGAATGCTTTAAGCACTATAGGGAGGTATATAAGCAGAATACTTTTAACCTATAAGATAAAACCATGAAAACCATCTTCTGCACAGGACTACAGGCCAAACAACTGACCTGCTATAAAAATATCCCATTCTATAGACCTCCAGAAAACCAACACAGAGAGCAGAAGGAGAGAAAACGATTGTAAGCATCAATAGCTGTGTTTTATCACCTTTGCTTTTCTGGCTTTCTGAAACAGCTGGGAAGTCCTTCCTAATGTTCTTTGGGGATCCACTCTTTTGTTATGTTACATCTGCTCACAAAGATCAGGAGCCCAGGGAACAACCAGAGCCCATAAATCTTTTGTTGTGAAGATGCCGGTAGGTTTCAGAAACAACAATGATCTTCATCTGGTATGTTAACGGCCTTCATAATTACCATCTTGATGAGCTTGAGACTCATCCAGTCTCTCCAAAAAGACAATAAATTCTACTCTCAAAAATAAAAAAATAAAAAATATATAAAAAAAGGATGAGTAGCTATGATGAATTTTCAGTCCCTATGAAAATTGTCACTCTGCCAGATTGATAAATGGTAGCTCCAATTGGCGGAGCTAGTTGCCTGGCTGTAAGCGCAACATGACAGATCTGGGCTGAATACAAACTACAGGCCTGCACCTTTCACAGCTGGTTGAGCTTGTAAAAGCAGCAGAAACAGAGACTTTAATAAAAGAGGTTACAGCACCTCTTCCTGTAAAAAGGTAGCTTCAAATCTCCGTGCTTTGCTAAGTTTCCGATCATGTACTGCCTGGACGCACGCAGTGCAAAATCCCCCAAGGGATGAATGGATTAGAATTTGGTGCTAGGGCATTAAAATGTTCTCTCTCCTAAGCTACTATTAATGATGCAATTTCTCTTTTGATAGTCTTAACAAGAGCAGCCAGTTCTTGCCTAGTCATTTCAGTTGAGCTTATGGCCAAGGAGGCACTGAAGGTAAATGGTCACACTGCTTCTATTTGGGGGTCTTTGCGGGCAACTTCTTCTTTTGGTTCTGGGGTCTTACAAGTACAGGTATTTTCAGTAAATCTGAAAATACCCATATATTTGAGATTCTTTTCTTGTGGCTTTCTCATTCTGGCTTCTAACACTAGAGCCAATCATGTCATACAGAAGCCTCAAAATCAGTTCAAAAAAAAAGGCAGGGGCAAGGCAACAGACAACCATCTCCTCCCATGGGAAATAACTCATTAATGATCCACAGTCCTAAGAAGGCACTAAAAAAGAAAAAGGATCCCCCTGCGCATGGGTGCTAGTCGTGTCCGACTCTAAGGACAGTGCTCATCTCCGTATTCAAGCTGAAGAGCCAGTATTGTGCGAGTCCATGGCCATGTGGCCGGCATGGCTGCAACTCCTTTTGATTGGTTTGGACTGAGAATCTTCACAGACTTTGTTTATCTTCTTCCCCATTTGGATTAACCCCAAAAGCCCATCTTTAATTCTGACTATGTAAATATACTGAAGATTGCATAGATAGTCCTATGCATTTACCTGGAACACAGAGGGATAGGAGAGCTTCAACAGTGATAGGATTATTGGGTCACCCTTTTCCCACCTCCCAATGCAAGGCATTTTCTTCCATTCTTTTCATGAAATACTTTGTGACAACTTTTGAGTGAATGACTGGTGGAACTGAATGTAGTGGGATGTGAGTAACAGTCCATGTCCACCTCTTCAACTCCCATCTTGCCAAATGTTCCACTGCAAGTTATTTAGCTGTCAGTTCTACTCTGGGGGTTTTGTCCACTGGCGTGTTGACATTTCAGGAGAGCTACAACCCTGAAGCGCACTGAAATATCAGAGACTTCTTAAATCGGAGTGAACTTTAATAAATGGGGGCAAACTACAAAGGCAGAAGAGGTTGTGCTGGGAGACGGATGGTAAAATGTATAACAAAATCTAAAATTGCAATTGGTCTCTTTGGGACTGACGTAGAAGTTGAGTCATGCCAAATGGACTTCTTTTCTTGTTCATTCTAATTTTTTTTTTTTTAAAAAAGTCCAGTTGCCTTGACTCAGCTTCTGGATAACCTCACCTGGATGACTGGGAGTCTTTACTTAAATCATTGCAATTCAAGAAATGATACTTTCCCATTCGAGATGGGCACAAATTAAAACTTAGTCTAGAACAACTGATGAACCAGGCTGGCTTGTGGTTCAAGTCGCGACCTAGTTTGCGGATTCCATTTTGTCGCAGCAAAATGAAGCACGGACATTTCCCCACTTGGCTCTTGGCTTGTTTCAGCAAAATGGGTTAGCCTGCCCACCCTGTTTCCATTACCCCCATCACCTCCGCCAAACTGCTCCTGCTACCCGGTCCTGCCACCAGTGCCATCTCCAGAGGAAGTGGCAGGCTCCTCACAGTGAAGCCCACTGCCTCTGGGGCTGCATCTGCCCATCTGCTGGGTGATGGGCCCACACATAGAGATAGCCGGTGTCCCTGGGATGAATCTGATAGGGCTTTTCAGGGACAGGAGATTTGAGTCTCAAGGTGCATGGCAATCTACACTGTGAACAGAATGTTCAAAGAGGGAACTCACCATGCTTCCCACCATGGACCTCTACAGCCGAGTGTGGTTTCAAGCTTCCTTCTCCTAAACCAGTGGTTCTCAACCTGTGGGTCCCCAGATGTTCTTGGACTGCAACTCCCAGAAATCCCATCCAGCACAGCAAATGATAGAGGCTTCTGGGAGTTGCAGTCCAGGAACATCTGGAGGCCCACAGGTTGAGAACACTGTCCTAAACCCTGTCTAGTCTGACACTCGATCTGCTATGCTACACATGTCATCAGCTGATATCAGGTGTTTTCAGAGTATTTCCAGAAGTAACTGACAAATAATCAATCAGTTTTTAAAAACTGATAAAAGCCCTCCACTTTCCTGGTGAAGAAAAGCAGACCTGAGGGCAATACACCATCTGCCTGGGTGTATTGAGCCTCATGGTGCAGTGGTTAAATGGCTGTACTGCAACTGTAACTGTGCCCATGACCTGGGAGTTAATCCTGGTAGCTGGCTCAAGGTTCACTGAGCCTTCTATCCTTCTGAGGTCAGTAAAATGTGTACCCAGCTCACTGGGGGGTGGGGCAATGAGTAGCCTACATAAATAAATTATAAACCATCCGGAGAGTGCTTTGAGCATAATGGGGAGGTATATAAACAACACATTTTGATTTGATTTGATTTGATTGAAAGAGTCTGACTTCCCCAAGAAAGTATGAATTGCGACAAATTTGTCATGGAGTACGTCTGTCATGGAGCTACCAAGAGGGTTACCCCCTCCCTTGCGGGGGTGACATACTGTAATTGCTAATTATAATTGTTTAAATTATAAAAATCCTTTAAGACTTTGCATATAAAGCATATACAATCTCTTCTATGAATGTGCATTTATATCAGCATATGCATTTTATTCAACCTGCCACCTTCTTCTGCTCTCTCTCTCTTTCTTTTTATGATGCACTTCCTCTTTTTTGTTGGCGTTGTACAAATGGCTACCGTAATTGCCCCAGCCCCCATAAAATCTGGAGCTAGGTCTTTCCATTGATGATACTCACAAAAAATCCCAACAACCTCAGCTAGTCATGACAGGAGAGAGAGAGAGAGAGAGAACTTTCCATCTGCTACATCCATAAAATCTCTTATCCCATTGCAAACTTGATTTGCTTTTTCTGATTGCATTTTTTAGCATACATTTTCTCCAGTTTTGTCTCAGATATTTTATCTCATAAGTTCCTTTTAATGAACAAGCTTCTTTTATAATGGATGTGTTCCAAAGACAACACACCTGTTTTATACTTCAAAAGTAGCTTTGTTTCAAAGGCAAGTGATAAAAGAACGGGGGGGGGAGGGGAATCTGAAGCCGTCCTTGATAGTGAAACTACCTCCTGCACTTTGATGTAGACATAGATGTTTTAATTCTAACTTCCTGCCAGAGCAATGCAATGAAAATTCCGCAGTTTTGAGAGAGTTTTTAGGGGATTTCTTCAAGTAATTTCGGTCTTATTATCTTTTCCCCAATGTCTTTCACTTTCATAATGATCCTATACTAAATTGTTTTCCAGCACCAAATACTATCCGAGGATGTAATCAAACTGTAGAAAATTGAAATTGGTGATATATGTACAGGCTCGATCAAGAATGGCATCCTAAATATGTATACAGGATATTGATTCAAACATATAACCGTGCTTCAAACAGAATTTTGCTACAATATGTTAAAAATAACTTTAAGCCAAAGAGTTAACAATAGAGGAGGGCATGAACTGGGAAAGCATGATGTAATTTGAAATTTCTTTCTCTTATTATATTGATATGTTGGAATGGGGGGTGATACAAACTATATATTTATATCAATCAATGCAGCACAACAAATTAATACAATTTGTGATGACTGTATCATAGGGAATCATATATGTGAAAGTATCATACAAAAGAAGAAAGTCTAAAAGGCACCAAAGCCTGGCTTCCAGTACTAAAGGCTGCAGGGTGCAAAAAGGTCAAAGCTCAATTATTCCCATCCAGCCATGAGCAAAGGTGATCAGTACACACAACAGAACAACTAAGGACACCCATCAACTACATATTAGGATTCTTGCCACCCCTGATGACCTTGAAACTTCTTAATCCCTCCATCATAATACAATGACTAACACTTATTGTCCTGCATAGGACCAGCTTCCTCTTTCCCACAACTTTAAGAACCCCCGTCTCGCTCACTCTATACCCCAGAGCACAGAGAGGAACTCCTTGTTCCCTGAGCTCCTTGCCCTCTGAGTCTGGTGAAATGTCAGGAAGAACACGGCCAAACAGCCTGAAAAACTCACAACAACTATCGGATCCCGGCTGTGAAAGCCATACAATTATCCTTGTTGCCCTCATCCAAACATGCTCTGGTTTGACTGCATCTTCTTAAAGAGTGTTGCACAAAACAGGACTATAGTTGAGGCCTAATTCGTGCCAAATAGAGGGAAACTAGTACCTCAAGAGATTTGAAGAGTGCTCTGTTTGGTGCTGTATTTGTATCAAAACATTTTCAGCCAGAAGTCAATTAATGGCAGTCCATTTTCACTTCAGCTATGGTATTTATACATTAGTAATTAATTAGCTAGAAATGCATGAAATGCCTTATGAACCATCTGAGAGGTTTATGAAATGCTTTACGAACATTTCTGGGAAAAAACACGAAATGTTTAAGAAATAAATGCTTATGAAGATAATCTCCTTGAATCTGTAAGCCCTTCTAAGTTACTTATTTGCTTCTTTATTTGAAAAAAAATGGACTGAATCATTAACTGGCAAGTTTAATGACAAATAATTAGGCCATTCTAATTGCTACCATAGTCCCCTCAATATTTAGCACTCTAGCCATATCTGTCCTCAGAAAACCTCACAGTGTCACTGTATGTGTTACTCGTCAAGATAAGCTTTTTGGCAAATTGAGGGAGACACAAGGGTTTAGTTCCTCACAGACACTCACCGTTGCCTCTCATTTACTAATTGGAAAGATACTCACACTCGTATTTAGAAAGCTAACTGGATGTGACGGGGGTAACATTTGCAGTTAATAGGAAAAGGCACATGAACTTCATAACCAAGACAAAGTCTAAGTCTAATTAAGAATACAGTGGTGCCTCTGATAAGGAATTTAATTTGTTCTCAGAGGCAATTTGTTATCCGAAAAATTTGTTATCCAAAACGTGGTTCCCCATTGAAATGAATGGGAAACCAATTAATCCGTTCCAGAGGTCCGAGAAAAAGCAAAACAGCTGGTGGTATTTCCAGACCTCTTTATAAGGTACACTTTAACAAACAATTATAAGCAACAAGAGAAATCCAGCCTATTCTTGCCTGCAGTGCAATGAAAGAGATTGTAAACATGCAAAATGCAAAGGAAAGCAGTGCAAAGATTAATAAATGCTATCTCCCTACCTTTCCAAGTTCAAAAGGTCCAAATCCCTCAGCAAAACAGAATGGCTTAAAAAAACCCCATGAAATAAACCCACTGTTACTCCTCCCACCCCTCCACAAACTACAGGGGGTGCAATACATCCTGGGTACACTTTTTTGCAAAGCATTATGAAACATTTCTTGTTCAAGGCAGCCCATAGAGAACATTTGTTATCTGAGGCAGCCCTATACCCAGAAATTTCCATTTGTTATTTAAAAAAATGTTATCCGAGGCATTCTTTATCCGAGGTATTACTGTATCAGAAAAGCTGTGCTTGATTAGAGGAGCACAGTGTTGTGTTCCAAGAGCAGTCCACCAGATGCCTAGAGGAAGGGCACACGTTATGCACTAATCCGACCCACACATGCAGTCAAGGAGGCGGCTTTCAGAGACCCATTGCTGATACCACAACACATCATGATGATTAGTCCTTTTTTCCAGCCTTCCTTTAAATCCACCCAGGATCATGGCTGCCATTGCATGGTGGCAGGGGATTCCATCGCTTAGCTATGAAACGTGGGCACAGGAGCTTCCCCTGGTTTCTTCTCAGTCGCCTAGTAGTGTTCAGTCTCAGTCTCATCATATCTAGCTGCTGCCCCTTGGCACCATGGATAAACTGAAGTCCTGCAGTCAATGCCCTGCTTACATAACCTGAGTTCAATCCCAACAGGCTCAGGTAGCTGGCTCAAGGTTGACTCAGTCTTCCATCCTTCCAAGGTCAGCAGAATGAGGACCCAGCTCACTGGGGGGTGGGGGGCAGCAAGTTGTTCTTTGCATAATTAGGATATAAATCACATACAGAATGCTTTAGCCATATGGGGCAGTATATAATTGTAAACAACAACAACAGCAATAACAACAACAGCAACAACATGTTCAGTTGTAGGAAGATTGGACCTGCTATTAGTTGCAAAGCATTTTTACATTGGTGATTAACAGAGAAGAGCAACTGTTTGAGAGGTAGCACAGAGTAGTGGGTATAGCATTGAAAAAGGACTTGAGGGCATGGGTTCAAAACTCTCTTTGGCCATGGTATGCCACTAGTGTGTGGCAATGTTAATCACCTCTTCAACTTTTCCTACCCAATGAAAACTATATTTGTGGCTGTGCTGCCAGAGAGCATAGTATAAAAATCCATTATTATTATTATTATTATTATTATTATTATTATTATTATTATTATTATTATTATTATTATTATTATTATTATTATTATTATTATTATCATCATCATCATCATCATTGTCGTCGTCGTCGTCGTCGTCGTCGTCGTCGTCGTCATCATCATAACAATCACACAGAAAACAAGATAACTATGCTGAATTTTGTATTACAAATCACTAGTCGAATGCTTCCCAAGCATTTAGGAGTATGTGGTGTATCGGCGAATTATGAATCATGGTGAAATATAACATAAAGAAGCCTATACCAGCTCAGTTGTCACCTGGGTTAACAAGGCCGTGATAGATGTTGATGAACCTGGACATCCATCGATAAATGGGTTACAGGTCACGGGTCCCATTGCTGAGCAACTAGGGCAGTGGTGGCGAACCTTCAGCACTCCAGATGTTTTGGACCACAACTCCCACGGTCCTTTGTCATTGGCAATACAGGCTTGGAATTCTGGGAGTTGTGGTTCAAAACATCTGGAGTGCCAAAGGTTCGCCACCACTGAACTAGGGCATGGGCCTGTAGAATTACTGGAAGTTGAACAATCTCAGAAGCGACAGAAATATACTTTACCAGAGAATCGGACAATTTATTATTATTATTATTATTATTATTATTATTATTATTATTATTATTATTATTATTATTATTATTATTATTATATTTGTATACCACACCAATTTCCCAAGAGGGAACTCTGGGTGGTTCACATAAAAGACACAAGAAATCCAAAAAATAATAATGATAAATAAAAAAAATAATAATAAAAAAATTAAAGCGGGGAAAATACCCAACAACAAACAAGGTATTGGCAAGAGGCATAAGACAACTGATGATGATGATGATGATGATGATGATGATGATGATGATGATGATGAGTATATTGTCCCTCTTTATTGTATGCCACCTTGGGTCATTTTCCAAGGAGAAAGGTGGGGTAAAAGTATTCAAAATAAATAAATAAATAAATTGGAGAGGGAGAATGAATTCCTCACCTCTGGCAGTACATTTGGGAGCCCATGTCACAGTGCTGTCCAGCCAGTAGATACCACTTATTTATTTATTTATTTATTTATTTATTTATTTATTTATTTATTTATTTATTGCATTTATACCCCGCTTATCTTCATTGCGAACTCTAAGCGGCTTACAGGCTACAATAGCCATACAAATTACAATAAGTACACAAAACATGACAGAAAAACAATAATAACAATAAACATTAAGAGGACCATGCCTACATATGCCTGGTTGTGCAAAATGGCACAGGTGGAGCCATCACGTGTCACCATCCCTTCTGTGCAAGCAATACTTGCTACATGGGAGGTTCTTCCAACCTTGATAGTGCAACCATCAGCTGTTCTTTATTTAACAGTGCACAGGTTTGCCATGCCCCACATAATAGCATGGAGAAAGAACATACTGGCGTTGCCCTTGGTTGTCAGGCTTTATTTATAACAAAAGCAAGACAGAGGCAGAAGCAATTGTACTGTGAACAGAAGTAGCCTTAAAAACAAAGATTTATTTCAGTCTTAGCTTTCAAACCTTTTCTTCAGAAGACACACAAACTGATATCACAGAGATAAATCTGCTAATCTTGAATGTAGCACTTCCCCCCCTTTTGTAACACATGCCAAGACTGGCACACCTATCCAGGCCACTGAACCCTAGAATTGCCATATCATGTCCTTGCCTGGTTCCAAAAAAACGAGAATAAGTGAGAAAGGAACACTCAGCAGAGAGGTGGGGATCTCTTTGGATTCAGAGGTGGAACAGGAAAATTGGTGATTGATAGTCACTTAGCCCAGAAAAGTCCCTCCCAAACCCACAGGCAGCATGCAAGGTTGTAACAGAACCCCATAAGAACATACCGTATATACTCAAGTATAAGTCGACCCGAGTATAAGTTGGAGCCCCTAATTTAACCCCCCAAAACTGGGAAAATTTATTGACTCAAGTATAAGTCTAGGGTGGGAAATGCAGCAGGGCCTGGCAGCTCCTCCTTTGTGAGCTGGTGAGGCGGTGTGTGATGTTTAAAATGACTTTTAGCCACTGAGGCAAGTGCTTGGGTTGGTGGCTAAAAGTCATTTTAAACATTGTGTGCCGCTCCCCTACAACATGGGGGGGGGGGTCAAGAGAAGTGGCACACAATGTTTAAAATGACTTTTAGCCACTGACCCATGCACTTGCCTTGGTGGCTAAAAGTATTGACCCAAATATAAGTCGAGGGCCCCTTTTTTCAGCCTGAAATGAGGGCTGAAAAACTAGGCTTATATTCAAGGATATACAGTATGTTGTGTGAAAGCAGGGAAGAGGGACTCATCTGCGGTGCACCTTGTGTACAGAACACTGCCATTTTCCTTGCCCACCATGGCACTTGGTTTTGTGGCTTTTCTCTCTAAGAGGTCTATAGAGTTTTAAGGGTCTTGGTTTTCGTGGTTGCCTTAGTCAATGGTTTCCAGTGCTTTTAAGCCGATTAAATAATTTTGTCTGTTTTAAGTTGTTTCTTGGTTGGACCCTTCCCCGACAACGTGCGATACACGGTGAGACACTGCCGATCAGATACACACATGCGGCCCACAAATGCACCAAATCTCATCCTAGACACGTTTCCCTTGTTTCTGCTTGTTCTCTTCCCTTTCCCTGTCAATCTGCTTGCTGTGCGGAGTTCATGTTTTCCTCCCTTCGCCTTTATGCCTCCCCCCCTCCTAATCATTTCTTCCCCGCCGAACAGAATTGCGGTTCACGAAGACAGCACTTCCCTCCCAGGTGCAACCGCTGATTTTGCCTGCTGAGAGAAGATGCTGTTTTTCAGACACGTCGATTCAACCCAGCAAGAGGGAGGCACCCAGAAAGCAATAGTGACTGGAGACGAAAGGAGGAAAAGGGGGGTGGGGGGGGAGGAGGAGAGCACATGTCGGAAATCTAACAGGTGCAAAATTGGCGTCTTTCGGGGAAGGCAGCCACAGTGCTTTCTTGGACTGTCAGAAGACAAGGAAGGCATTGGTTGTAAGCACACAAAATTGGCCCTAGGCTTGCTTAAAACCCCAGTGCAGGAAGATTGGGAAGAAGTAGGACTGCATTTTCTTTAGATTCCAGCTTCGAACGTCACTTTTTAAGAAGGCATTTTTAGAAGTCTTTTAAGAAGACTGAATCTAATGGGTCACAGAAGCCGTCCATACATTAGCTACCCAGTGTGATGGACTACGCCTTTGGGGAACAGGGTGCAAATCGCCACTTGGCCGTGAAAACTCACTTGGGGGGGGTCGTATTGATAAAACTACCCCTTAAATATCTTACTCAAAAACCCTACTGAGGCCAGTGTAAGTCAATTTCACTCTTAGGTTAAGACAAAAGGAGAAAGTGCCAAAGCAGGACTACAGTTGAACATTAAGAGGACCAAAATCATGACTACAGAATTATGCGACTTTAGAGCTGAAAATGAAGAAAGGGAAGTAGCTAGAGAATGTTGTACACCTTGAATCGATCGTCAATCCAAATGGAGAATGGAGCCAAGCTATCAGAAGGTAGGTAGAAGGATGGGCAGCGATGAAGATATTAGAAAAGATAATCAGTCTAAGGATGTGTCACTGGACACCCATGGATGGATGTTTGTATGGAAAGGCTGGAGGTGACGCTCAATTCTAGCACTCAGAAGAGTCATCCGGGTTCTGAATGATACTATACTAGGCATGTGTCTTTTGCCACTGCCTCCATTTGCTAAATTTTGCTGTTACAGCAAAACTAAAAACAAATGCATTAAAAGAAATGCATTTAAGAAACTAGATCCTGTAAGCCTGACCTCCAGCCACTCCTGGGTTCAGACCTCCATGCAACTTGAACACTCTTGCAGTTTGAACGTGTGCTTGTTCTTGGTTGTTATAATAATGGGGCAGATTTCTCCTGCTTGGAGCCTTGACTTTTATAGCACATACCCCCCCCCCGCTCCCTGGAAAAGCTTGTGATCTTTCTGAAAACTCACCAGTGGGCTTGATGACAGATGGAGGCATAAAGCTCATGTTCCCTACCTCCATTGTGTTCAGCTCGCTCAGGTCCTGGCAACTTGCTTAATGGGATATTTAGGTAGATTATGGCTTTTGTGCTTTCGGTTCTGGAGCCAAGAGGCAACTCCCGAATTCGGCATTGCCCAGGCTCCTCCAACTAGGAATGGGCAATTTTCTTCTATCAGAAAAGCTTTGGCAACTTTAGAAGGCACCCCCTCCAAAAGGCTATTATGCCATTGGCAGAAACAAATGAACGGAATGTGAAAAGCTGACACCCCCCTCCATCCCATGATAATTAAACAGGCCTAACCTCGGGCTTGTCTTCTCAGATTTTAAAAGGCCATTTGGCACTCTAGCCGATGGTTAATTATTTAATATCCGCTTCTAGAAATGCCTGGTGTATGTAACGCCTGGAGATAGCAGTTGAAATTCTGAAAATGGTTCTGTATTCTGTATAGACCGCTACGGCCAGCGGCTTGCTTTCTATTGCACAGATGGGGAAGGTGATCAATTGTTTGCCAATTAAGATCAATTAATCAAATCAGCTCAACAGTGTGTAAAGCAGGGGTCCTCAAAGTTTTCAAACAGCGGGCCAGTCCACCACCCTCCAGACACCACTGGGGGCCAGACCACAGTCTTAAAAAAAAAAAAAGTCCGACATGGAAAAAAGGGGGGAGGGGCAAGTGGGCAGAGCCCCCCACGATTGGCCCATGATCATTGTGTCTCCAGGGCCCCAGCAATGCCTCCTGCTCCAGATCACCAGATCTCCAGAGGCGACATGGCCCATTGCTTTGAACTACCTCAGTAATAGAAGCAGCTGCGGAGGCTGGCTTGCTTGCAAAGCAGGGGGTAGGTGGGGGTTGCAATTGGTCCCGGGGGCCAGATTCAGGACCTTCGGGGGCCGCATCTGGCCCCGGGGCCTTAGATTGAGGACCCCTGGTGTAAAGCCTTGCTGAAGGCAGCACCATCGTGTGTTTCGTTACCGGTCAGGAATTGTACTAATGGCATTAAGCAATCATTACTGTCCCCCCCCCCAGACAGGGGGAATTTGAAGGTGAGAATTTGGGCCTTTTCACACGACCCCTAAACTCCGCCACAAATGGCTCCCAGCTCCGGAGCTTAAAATTGTTTCCCCACCAGCTCCGGAGTTTACAGATAATTAAGTGCGACCATGCCCACCTAAGCGCGTCCCAGCGCACTTTTCAGGTACCTGCTCTCCGGAGGTGAAAATTCCTGATGCGGATATAACGTAGTGACTGCCCGGCTCTCCTTGCTTCTGTTTGTTCTTTTTTTGCCCCCCGCCCCTTTAAGAGATCTGAATGCAGTGCGGGGACGGCAGAACGGAGGTGAGCGGCATTCCTTTCTTCCTTTTTTTCTCCCTCCCCTCACGCAGCCAGCAGCCAGGAGTGCGGAGGGGGTGGGAATGCAGGAACAGCGACAAACCCCTAAGATCTCTGGTCCGAATTTAAGTGGTCAGCGGATCTTAGGGGTCATGTGAAAAGACCCTTAGAAAGGTGGGAGAGAATTTAATTTGGACAGCATTTAAATGAAAGATTCTAATTTATATCTTCCCAGTTTAGTCTGTGGATCGGAATACAGTTATGCCTCTCCATGTCTCCAAACCTCTGTAATGCAATCTTCAACTGGAAAAATGCATGCAAAAATATGTGTATTAGAAGAAACTGTATACATAGAACTCCCACATAGGGAAAACTAGGGTAAATCCTGTTAGTCGCAGATAAAACACTGTGTCAGTGGAACCTGACTCACTGTTGATTTGGGGTGCAATCCAAATGAGTCAAGAATAAGATGGCTGTGAGCTGGCTGAACTGTTAGCCAGCTGAGATGGTGCTGAATTCATATTTTTCCAAGACAAGAGATGTTGGAAATTATTTACAACTCGGAATTAGAAATTAGTTGTAGCTAGCACTTGGGAGAAGCTGGACATAGAAGCTGGGGCCAATGTCCTTGAGTGAATTTCCAGTTTTGCATGTAATTTTTTTCATGTTATAAAAACAAAATGCATGTGGCTTTAATGCATTTTTGTGTGCATGAATGATGTTGATGATGAAAGATTGGCTGATTGATTGATTGATTTTTTATACTTCTAAGCCACCCATCTGATCACTCTGGGTGGTATAGACATATAGCAAACAAACCTATAATTAAGAAAACACAGATAAAATTAACATTACGATTTATCTAAATCAGGCAGTGTCTATAGATGTTAGATACATACCAGTAAGCTATAGATGTTAAATATATAATCCCTAGTTCTAGTGTTGTGCGATAGGAAAAAACAGTTTTTCTCTATCTACTTTCTCCACACCGTGCATGAACTTATAAACTTCAGTCAGGTCACCTCTTAGGGCGTGTATACATGACCCCTAAGCTGCGCTGCAAATGGCTCCCAGCTCCGGAGCTTAGAAATGTTTCCCCACCAGCTCCGGAGTTTAGAGAAAATTAAGTGCGGCCACGCCCCCATAAGCGCGACCCAGCGCACCTTTCATGTACTTGCTCTCAGCAGATGAAAATTCCTTGATGCGGATAAGAGTGCCGGGCTCTCCTCGCTTGTCTGTTGTTGTTTTTGCCTCCCGCCCCTTTAAGAGCCCCTTGAGAAGGAACCAGGAAGTAACGGGGCTCGCTCGTGGCAACTTCGACCAGCACCGGCAGGTTAGTAAAGGCTTCTTTTGTCCTTTTTTTCCCTCCCTCCCCTCACGCCGACAGGAGCAGGAAGTGCTGAGGGGTGGGGACGCAGGAACAGAAACGAACCCCCAAGATCTCTGGTCCGAATTTAAGGGACCAGCGGATCGTAGGGGTCGTGTGAAAAGGCCCTTAGGCACTGGCATTAGGGTTGATGGGGAAAAAGAGCTCGTAGGTTTAGGGAGGATGGAAAAATGAGCTTGTCTCTTTAGTCTTGCATAGGAGTGAAAAACCTACTGGGTACTGTTGTGGGCCAAAACAAAGGAAGAAAGAAAAAGCAAAGCAAAAGAGAAAAAAGTGAATATTTGTTTCACTTCACTCTAGCAAATCTGTAGCAGGATATATTTTCCACTTGCTAATGCACTCTTTGAGTATTGCTCTCTTGTGGACTTCATGAAGGCCTGGGCATTTTGTTTCCCGAATGCAGCTTGGTTATGAGAGGGAGAGGAGCGGAAGAGGTGGAACCAGACTTCTTGAATGTCTGGTAGAAAGTTCTGTTAATTTGATGGGGAAACTGTAGAAAAGTAGAACAACTGGAGACTTTCCCAGAATAATCCTTAAGGATTCAACCGCATCTTTGAATGTCTCAGCTAATACTGTGCGTGTCAATTTGATGGACGATCAACTCTTCGGGGAGAAAAATGGTTCTACAAATGAGCTACTCTTTTATTAACAACTTGATTGTTTACTTTTATTGAAATGTACAAACTGGAGGAGCAGAAGGCCATTACTGCAACAGGAGCCCAATAACTTTGGTTATACTTTTTCATTAGAAGTATCACTTGGGGACAGTTAAATACATCACATAAGAACATTTAATTCAGCTTAGAAGGGAGCAAGTGTGGCAGTATAGCCCATAATATTAAAACATGAACATCTCAAGGCAAGGAAATCCTTCTCTTGTTCCCCTTTATTTTCTTTCTGTTCTGCTTTTGGCGCATTCAATTTTTATCTTTCATTGCAATCTTGGGAATATCACTGGACCTCAGAGTGTGTGACACTGAAGATTTATTCTGGATGAAACCAACAATTCATACACTCCAGAGCCTGGAAAGTTTCATTTAAACAGGAAATGAGATACCGTTCCAGTTTTTTTTGTCCCCAAGCAATTAGTTACTATTACAGTCAATGGGGAATAATGGTGCTTCTGCTTTCTCATCCTCCTAAAAAAGCCATAATAGTTGTTTAAGTTGTTCAGGGATGTGTATTTTCAAATGAACATACAGTTTTTCTGTTAGTGTCTTCCTGTTTGCAAGCTCACATGTTGCCTCTGGCTTAAGTGACTGGGAGGGACCTTTCCGGACTGGCGTGGCTGTCCAACTATCCAACACTAACCAATCATTCCTTCCCTGCCTCTGAATTCAAAAAGAGCTCTGCCTTTGTACTCCCCCCTCCATTCTCTTTAAACTATTGAAACAGTGTGTTGGTTTGCTGTTGACCTGTTCACAACTGTAAATAAAGTCTGTGAAGATTCTCAGCTATTCAGGTGAGGTTATCTGGAAACTGAGTCATGGCAACTGGACTCAACTTTCAGATAACTGTAAATAATGAAACATTTTTATTTTATTTTTCTCCTATCAATGTGTGAGTGAGACCTTAAGTGCCAGTTGATGAGAAAGAGGTAGACTTTCTGGGGAACTTGTTCCTATTCTCCTCTGTGAGCCTCCGTACTTCAGTTGCAGAGCACAAACTGGAAATGCAAAATTCTGCAAGATTTATGCGCACACACACACACACACACACACACACACACACTGCCAAAATACATGGGAAAGCTCAGAAATAGGCAGTTTTCTAAAACACTCTGCACCTCATCTCATCCCCGGTCTGGATTGCAAAAAAACAATATTTTCATTTTGTAAAGTAAACCCAACAGATTTCTTCACTACCCCTCCCCCGATTGGGAGTACAAATGCACAGCATTATGCTATATATATCCTCCTGGATTGCAAACAAACAAAGGGTTTTAAAGATGATTTCATTCTCTGCCCCTTGAGTACGTGTGGCGTACAACAGGGGCAGAGAGACAGTTTACCCATCGTGTGCATCACATTTTTAATGCACAGAGCAAAATAAGAGGATTGGTTAAATCTTACTTATTGGGCTTTTTGTAAAGCAGTCTCAAAGCACAACATGATGTTCTACTTCAGTTGATGATTTCAGTAATTATAATGAGAAGTCACCTCTGTCAAAAACTCAATTTCACCAAACTTTGAATGGGTGGCTATTGATCAGGGTAAGACAGAATAAATAAAAGACCTTTTTTTTGCAGGGGATGTATTGAGATTACTCAGTTGGCCAGGATGAACCAAAAAGATATCTGCATGGTGTTCTAGCTTTTTTTTAGGGAGGGGAGATTGGGGTTTGTAACAAACAATATTTCAATAGAACTTCTGCTATACTTGCATATTGTGCACCAAGTCATTAGATGCTGACCTAAATCCATCTCTTTCTATTTCATTATGGCCTGGGATCTTTTGTGATGTTTCTAATTAGCTCAGCTGAGAGGCCCACCTCACTTCCAGCTGGAAAAAGTCAATGCAGACTCACTCACACTGTGAGCTACAGACCATGTCATTTCATCTAACCAGAGGAAAAAATCACAGTTAATTATAAGGAAGAATACTGTTTTGCAAAACTTTCTTGATCTTGGCAAAATAGAACAGGTAGACATGTTGCAGAGCCTAAGAGTAGAGTCATAATAGGCAAAGAGCTTACTTCTAGATAGCGTTGGATTGTAACTTTCAACATTGCCCACAAATGGCTGTGTTGGCCATGTTGGAATAATTGCAACCTTGTATGCTGCCTTTAGTGGATTTGGGTGGGAAGGACCTTTCTGGGCTGGGGTGACTGTCAGTCTGTTCCACACTAACCAATAGTTCCTCCACTGACTATGAATTAAAAGAGAGCCCTGACTCTCTGCTGAGAGGTTTCTTCCTTCTTCTCAGTCTGAGAGCAATGAACCTTGCTGAAAGGCGGCCAGTCATGTTTGTCAGTTTGCTGTTTGAGCTCTTCAATTGTAAGTAAAGTGTTTATTGTTATTATTCTTTCTACATCTAATGTCCCAGAGTGAGTTAGTGAGACTGTAGGTGCCAGTTGAGGACTAAAAAGAGGTGAAGTACTCTGGGGAACTTGGAGTTAGTTCTACTCATTGAATCCCTGCATGTCTGGGAATTTAGCCAACTTTCAAAACTCTTCCTTAGGACACAAGTGTTGTTTCTGATCCACATTTTTACCATCCTTCCACAAGCAGGCGGAGAACTTTCTCTTCATGCAAGTTTTCCCTGAGTGAAGAGTGCGGGGTTTTTTAAAAAATGGATTGTTGTACCTTACTGCATTGAATAATATGTTTTGGTGTCACCTATATTTTCTGCATAGTATTCACTGATTCTATTAGTACTGTGTACTCATTGTCACTCATCTTAAATACTGTCTTTTAACAGCTGTAAGCAGCCTTGGGTTCTTTTTAAGGAGAAAGGCAGGCTCAAAATATTTAAAACAAACAGACACCTGGAAGGCTTTGCTCTGTCCAATCTTGGTTTACAGCACAGCATAAAACCCCAAGTAGGGGTCATATCAAACATGCCTTTTAATAATACCCAGAGAAGAAGTGGGTAAGTGTGCCACCACCTGCAGAGCTGTCTCAACACCCTGTGCATAAGACCAACCAACCTAAAATGAACTGTGTCAGTTACATAGGGCCAACATAAGAAGAAAGACTATATGTGAACCACACAACAATGGCCCACTACGTGCTTGGCTAGTCTCAGGCGTCTTCAGCCAGAAGGATGAGATGGCTGATCATGGGGAAAGGCCCCTGCCTGAGATCCCAAATAGATTCATCTGGAAAAGATGGATTACATGGGTGGGATGGGGTAATAATTAGATTTCCAAATAGGGGACAACTTTTGATGTTCCGATTTTATCTGATGTAGCTTAAGATTTGAAGACAAGGGTACCATCAGGCACTTGTGGTGAATGTGTTTCTGTCAGGTCCAGCGGGCTAACAGAACTATCAGAAGAATACTGGGTCAATCCCCTTTGGGCATTATCAAGGCAAAGAGGTTATTTTTAAAAATGTTGCCTCTGTTGTGCAACACACTTCCCTACTGGCACCTACTTATGTCAGGCCCATGAATTCGGAAAGGGACATCTTGTCCAACCAAGAGTTCTTAGGGTAGAGTTCATGTCAGACATGTTTACCATCGCTTTTAGTTTAAAGAACTATCTTTCTTCAGATATCCTAGGACTCTAAGGGGGGGGGGGGAATCTCAGAACTACATGGATCTGTCGATGTGTACACGAGCCACCCTGGGAAATGTTTGGCAAAGGCTGCAACATTTTCAGTAGCTAGGGGTTGGCCATTCTTCCATTCTAGGAGTTCTTTCTAGATCCAGAATGCCAAGGCCAGACGAGTGGAGGGTGTGAGCAAATTTGACCACATCCGTCCAGTTCTGGCATGGCTTCACTGGCTGCCCCTTGTATCCCAGACCAAGTTCAACATGTTGACACTTGCCTATAAAGCTTTCCACTGTTTGGGTCCATGTTACGTGCTGGAGCGTATCTACTCAATGCCATCTGCCTGACCCACAAGATCTTCCCGGCCAGGGGCCCTCCTGGGGGCCACCCCAAGGGAGGCCCATAAGTCCTCTACAAGAGGTAGGGCCTTCTTTGCAGTGGCACTAACCCTTTGGAATCAACTCCTGGAAGAACTCTGACTGCACCCTCCATGCACCACACAGGGAGGCATTCTGCATAGACCCTGGTGGAGAATTTATTTCTTCCCATTCTGAAAAGCTGGCATGACTGGAGATCGTTGCTGGCTTTCTACAAACCCATAGTGTTTTTGGGCCACAACAATAGCGAAGAAAGGACAAACCCAGTGAATGATTGCATTTCTCTGAATATTTCTAAAACAAAACTATAAAGAAAAGTCCTTCTTGAAACCTCAGCCACAGTCCGGCCGCTGTATACAAACAGTTCTTATCCTGTAAGTAGAAAATCAATTCATGGAGTATTTTTAAAAAAGTAAGAATTTGCCACAGGGTGGGGGAGTATTAACCCAGGACAAAGAAAGTTTACAAAAGTGGTGATGAAAAAGTGCATGCATGCCTACAAAAATATGAGAAGGAATTAACTCCGGGCATAGTTTGAATCCACTGGAGGCCTCTTTGAAGCTCACAATCAATTTATGGTAATCAGTTTGGGGAAACTAACAATGATCCCCACGTGGGGAGCTTTTTGACCCAAACATGTCAAAAAGCACTCCCAAGTTTTGTAGAAGAATGGCACGGCTGCCGTTTCAAGCACAGACATGTTGACACAAAGCCCACCATAGCCTCAGAGATGTCTATCTCAGAATATGGGCATAGGATTTGACTGTAAGTGTTTTCTGATAAGAACATATTCTCCATATTTTTATTTATCTGAACTACAACCAGTGATTTAAGAATGCTTGCTTCAAGTTGGTTCAGCTGTTCAGGAAGTTAGGGCTGGCTGTTGGTTGTGTGGACGGTGTTCAAATCACTGCTTTCAGCAGCCACACTGGAAGCTGATTCACAGTTCACAATGATCTTATAGGTTCCGTATAAATAAACAGCTTCTCTTTGTGGAACTCCAGAGATAAACGGTGCGGGAGTGGAACCCTGGATGGTATTTATTCCTGTTGTAACCCACAAGCTGTCTTTTTAACCACTGCCCATTAGATGCACTAAATGGGTGAATAACAGTTGCTACCCTCTTCCTGCCTGATCTTTAAAAGTGCAACTGTGGCAAGAAGTGATTGCAGATAGAAATACACACACACACTAGAAAATGCACAAACCTCTTCCAGACATGCTGGTTTAGTTAACAGCTGCCTTGTTGGCACATTAGCAGTCAACAGTAAACGAACAAAGCAGCAGCTAATGGCTTGTCATTATTGGTTGCTTCAGGAGCAGATCTCATGAAAGCCCAAGACCCACTGCAAAAATAAGTGGGTTGTGGTATCTAAATCAAATAAATAAATAAATAACCCCCCCACCCCACCCCCGCAAAATAGCAGGAGGTGAGGGGGGCCACCAGTTCTCTCATCACCTCAAAGAAAGGCAGAATGCTCGGGATGGTTTTGAGAAAGAAACAAATATCTAGAAGATATTTGTTTGTTGCGGTCTGTCCTGTTCTCGGACTTCTTGCTCTTTCCAATTCCAAACCCTTTTTCTCTTTGACCCAACGCCAGCTTAAATTTACCCCTCTAATCTGTCAATGGATAATGCTTCCTTAGCAAGTGAAGAGCTAATAGTTAGCAATTTGGGCTTGTTTCAAGAAACAGAAGTGTCCCCCCTCTATGGCAAAAAAAATAAAATAAAAAAATGACAGTAGTAAACGAGGTAACTAATAATTTGCTCTCCCTCCAGCAGTACCACTAGACAGCAATGGGTTTGTGAAAGCACAGAGGGTCATGTGCTGTGTGAAAGGCTAATACAGTAGCACCTGGTATAAAGGAATTAATTCATTCCAAAGGAAATTATGTCAATCAAATTTTCCTTTATACAAATTTCCCATAGGAATGCATTGAAAATGGAGTAATCCCATTTTTATGTGGTACAGATTCGCCCCATAGGCGATTCTGTTAAGCAAATTCCTCCTATTTCCGGAATTTTTTTATGTTGTACAGATTTCATGTTATACAAACTGTTTGTTATACAAGGGTCCACTGTATGTTTTAGTTCAGGTGAGTGTTTGTGGACTGTGAACCACTTCTAAAAAATGGATGGAATGTCACGCCAGCCAACATATATTTTTTTTATTTCATATTTTTACTAGAATATTTATTGTTTTCCCTAAAAGATCAATAGCTTTGTTTTTCAGAGGAGCAACAGGCAGGTCCTGAGTGACCCCAGCGAAGTTAATGGCCTCATATTTGAGGCACCTGCGTGAAAAGGGAGGGGGTCCGTGAAGGAGGAGGAGGAGCACAAACTCTCTCTCTCTCTCTCTCTCTGAGTGGCAGGGAAGGAACCTTCCAGAAAGCCTGAGGAGAAGACTTGGAACCTCTTTTTCGCCCCCTCAGGTGGAGGGCGGGAACGGTCCCGTTGGCCAGGATGAAAAAGAGGCAGCGCGGCGGAGGCTGTGAGGGCGTTTGGGCGGGAACGGATCACATAGGTCAGGAGGCGGCAGGTGTGTGTGTGTGTGTGTGTGAGAGAGAGAGAGAGAGAGAGAGAGGGGGGGGGAGAAGCGGCTGTGAGGGAAGGTCGGCGGAGGCTGTGAGGGCGTTTTTTCTTCAGCTGCGGAGCCTCACGAGGTTCGGGGAGTAAAAAAGAAAGGCTGAGGAGGTGGGGGGGGGCTCCCCGGCGTTGGCCACCCACCCACCCACCCACCCACACCCTTGCTCCCGGGTCGGTCCATGGCTTTATCCAGAGAGGTGTGTCCCCCCCCCAACCACTTTCGCCTCTTTTATTGGACCTAGACTGAGGGAAGAAGCCCTTTCCTTCCTTTCCCTTTCCTTACGGGAGGCTCTCGGCCGCCCTTCTTTTTTTGGTCCGGGTCTCTTCTTTCCCTTCCAGACGCCTTTCGGGTGGGGGGGGGCGAGCGAAGGGGGCGCTGAAGGCGGAGAGACATGTTTAACTTTTAAATAAGGTTTTAGGGTCAAGGTATATTTCCCCCCCCCTCGTCCCGTCCCCCACAGCGGCCGCGGCTTTGGTTGTGAGGGAAATAAACCCTCTTTTCCCGCCAAGAGCTTTGGTGGGTTGGGTTGGGTTGGGTTGGGGCGGCCTTAGGGGAAGAGTTCGGGTTCCCTGAGGGAGGCTGCGGGGAGAAGAAAAAGGGGTGTGTGTCCAACTTTTCCACAAAGAAACCCTCACTTTTTTGGGAACCCAGCGAGCGCCCCCCCTCCCCTCTTCTGCTGGTTGGGGCTGAGGGAAGCTGAGAAGGGCGGGTTCGGGAGCCCCCTTTTCCCCTCAGGAAAATGTTCGCAGGTATTGGTGTGTGTGTGTGTGAGAGAGAGAGAGAGAGAGAGCCTGTGAAGGAAGGGCGGCGGCTGCCCTGAGGGCGTTTTTTCCTTCAGCTTCGGAGCCTCACGACGAGGTCCGGGGTGTAAAAAAAGAAAGGCTGAGCCCCGTCCCACACTTCCCGGGTCGGTCCATGGCTTTCTCCAGAGAGGTCTCCCCCCCCCCCCCACACACACACACACCTTCGCCTCTTTTATTGGACCTAGACTGAGGGAAGAAGCCCTTTCCTTCCTTTCCCTTTCCTTGCGGGAGGCTCTCGGCCGCCCTTCTTTTTTTGGTCCGGGTCTCTTCTTTCCCTTCCAGAGGCCTTTCGGGTGGGGGGCGAGCGAAGGGGGCGCTGAAGGCGGAGAGACATGTTTAACTTTTAAATAAGGTTTTAGGGTTACGGTATAGCTCCCCCCCTCCTCGTGAGAGAAATCTTCTTTTCTCTTCAAGGGCTTTGGTGGGTTGGGTTGGGTTGGGTTGGGTTGGGTTGGGGGGGCCCGGCCGGCCTTTAGGGGGAAGAGCGGAGCTCCCTGAGGGAGGCTGCCCGGGGAAAGGAGAGGGGGGAGGCTCCAGCTCTTCCAAAAAGAAAACCTCTCACTAGCTGGCTAAGGGAAACCCAGCGAGCGCCCCCCCCCTCCCTCTCGCCTTCTGCTTGTTGGGCCTGAAGGAAGCTGAGAAGGGCGGGTTCGGGAGCCCTTTTATCCCTCAGGAAAATGTTCGCAGGTGTTGGCGGTGGTGTGTGTGTGTGTGTGTGTATGGGGGGGTGCGGTCTTTGCTTTATCTATCAATGGGAGCGATTCTCACAGGTGCTCATGTCCTTGCAGGTGTTGGGGCTTCTGGCCCTTGTCCTGCCAGGAGGAGCCTCCTCCTGCCGGTCCAGAGCAGCCCAGAAGAAGAAATAAGAAGAAAGAAGAAAGAAGAAGAAGAAGAAGAATCAGGACAGCCCCCCCCCCCCCTTTGCCTGAGTGTCCTCCTGGCTGGAAGCCTCCCATCTCCACCAAAGGCAGGTTCCACCAGCACACCCTGTCCTTCCTCTTTGCTTCCTGGGGTGGTGTGTGTGTGTGAATGAAAATCATCAACATCAGGCTGTACAGTGCACCCTTGTATCACAAACAGCTTGTATAATATAAAATCTGCACAACATAAAATATTCTGGAGCTAGGGGAAGTTTGCTTAACAGAATTGCCTATGGGGAGAATCCGTACAACATAATGGGATTAGTCCATTTTCAGTGCATTCCTATGGAAAATTTGCATAAAGGAAAATTTGCTTAACATAATTTCATTTAGAACAAATTAATTCCTTTATACAAGGTACCACTGTATATTTAATTTAGAAAAAGGTAACTCTGGTCAGTGGGGATCACATCCCCCCCAAGGGCACTTTTGCTAGGTTTAATTTGATGTTTAACTGATGAGGCGAAAATGTTTTCATTGCTACAAAGTCCACCCCATACATGCTGGAAGGAAGCAATGTATTCTGTAAAATATTTTGATTAGCTCTGCTGTTTGATTTAAAAATGAATTTTTTACTTCCCCGTCGCTTACTGCTAGGCTCCCAAGTTGGACAGTCAGCCTCATCAAGTTCATTTTCTGAAAATTTCCATACATTTCTGGTTGATGGGTGATACCTTCATAGGCTGCTAGGGAAATAATAATTAAAAAAAATAAGCTCGCTGAGCTTTAGAGGGCTGGCCATCTTTTTCAAAGCAGGTTCAAAAGTCCCAAGCATGGCAAGGGTTGTAATCTGCCAGAAGATCTTACAAATTCACTTGGCAAAGACGGACAGCAGGTCGCATGGTCAGTTTGGGCTTGGATTTCACTGCCCAGTTCAAACAAAGGAGGCATAGTTTGAGCCCCTCTCCTCCACCACCTCTGCACCCATCATCTCTCTATAGGCTCTTGGAGGCACAGGGCCCCTGGTTGGCCAGAGGTGTGGAAAAAGGAGAAGGTTGATGCAAAAGCCCACTCCTTCCAGTAGGTGGTAGGGGGAAGGGATTTTTTTTTGGGGGGGGGGATATTTTTTTAAAAAAAAGCTCCACTAGGTAGAGTTAAAAAATACTAGTTTGAAGGGAAAATATTATTACAGTACCTAGTGTTTCTGTCCTGTTGCTTTTGCTGTTTCCCTCAAATGCTTTTTAGGTAAAAAGGTAAAGGTTCCCCCTGCACATGCGTGCTAGTCATGTCTGACTCTAGGAGCGGTGCTTATTTCTGTATTCGAGCCAGAGAGCCAGTGTTGTGCAAGTCTGTGGCCAGCATGGCTGCACAGAAACGCTGTTTTACCTTTCCGCTTTTTTTGAGCTCTGAAGAGCCAGATACTCTGTTTAAACACCTGATGCTCCAATACATGGGTCTGGAGAGCCACCCCTACCTTAAGTGCTAAGGCACTTTGCTGCTGATCAAGTGCCCTGGGGATTGATTGGACACAAATGACAGGCATTGTAAAGGCTAACAGATTCCATGATTTGAACTGAAATGTAAAAGTGTGTGTGTGAATGAAAATCATCAACATCAGGCTGTACAGTGCACCCTTGTATCACAAACAGCTTGTATAATATAAAATCTGCACAACATAAAATATTCTGGAGCTAGGGGAAGTTTGCTTAACAGAATTGCCTATGGGGAGAATCCGTACAACATAATGGGATTAGTCCATTTTCAGTGCATTCCTATGGGAAATTTGCATAAAGGAAAATTTGCTTAACATAATTTCATTTAGAACAAATTAATTCCTTTATACAAGGTACCACTGTATATTTAATTTAGAAAAAGGTAACTCTGGTCAGTGGGGATCACATCCCCCCCAAGGGCACTTTTGCTAGGTTTAATTTGATGTTTAACTGATGAGGCGAAAATGTTTTCATTGCTACAAAGTCCACCCCATACATGCTGGAAGGAAGCAATGTATTCTGTAAAATATTTTGATTAGCTCTGCTGTTTGATTTAAAAATGAATTTTTTACTTCCCAGTCGCTTACTGCTAGGCTCCCAAGTTGGACAGTCAGCCTCATCAAGTTCATTTTCTGAAAATTTCCATACATTTCTGGTTGATGGGTGATACCTTCATAGGCTGCTAGGGAAATAATAATTAAAAAAAATAAGCTCGCTGAGCTTTAGAGGGCTGGCCATCTTTTTCAAAGCAGGTTCAAAAGTCCCAAGCATGGCAAGGGTTGTAATCTGCCAGAAGATCTTACAAATTCACTTGGCAAAGACGGACAGCAGGTCGCATGGTCAGTTTGGGCTTGGATTTCACTGCCCAGTTCAAACAAAGGAGGCATAGTTTGAGCCCCTCTCCTCCACCACCTCTGCACCCATCATCTCTCTATAGGCTCTTGGAGGCACAGGGCCCCTGGTTGGCCAGAGGTGTGGAAAAAGGAGAAGGTTGATGCAAAAGCCCACTCCTTCCAGTAGGTGGTAGGGGGAAGGGATTTTTTTTTTTTGGGGGGGGGGGATAATTTTTTTTAAAAAAAGCTCCACTAGGTAGAGTTAAAAAATACTAGTTTGAAGGGAAAATATTATTACAGTACCTAGTGTTTCTGTCCTGTTTCCTTGCTTTTGCTGTTTCCCTCAAATGCTTTTTAGGTAAAAAGGTAAAGGTTCCCCCTGCACATGCGTGCTAGTCATGTCTGACTCTAGGAGCGGTGCTTATTTCTGTATTCGAGCCAGAGAGCCAGTGTTGTGCAAGTCTGTGGCCAGCATGGCTGCACAGAAACGCTGTTTTACCTTTCCGCTTTTTTGAGCTCTGAAGAGCCAGATACTCTGTTTAAACACCTGATGCTCCAATACATGGGTCTGGAGAGCCACCCCTACCTTAAATGCTAAGGCACTTTGCTGCTGATCAAGTGCCCTGGGGATTGATTGGACACAAATGACAGGCATTGTAAAGGCTAACAGATTCCATGATTTGAACTGAAATGTAAAAGTGTGTGTGTGAATGAAAATCATCAACATCAGGCTGTACAGTGCACCCTTGTATCACAAACAGCTTGTATAATATAAAATCTGCACAACATAAAATATTCTGGAGCTAGGGGAAGTTTGCTTAACAGAATTGCCTATGGGGAGAATCCGTACAACATAATGGGATTAGTCCATTTTCAGTGCATTCCTATGGAAAATTTGCATAAAGGAAAATTTGCTTAACATAATTTCATTTAGAACAAATTAATTCCTTTATACAAGGTACCACTGTATATTTAATTTAGAAAAAGGTAACTCTGGTCAGTGGGGATCACATCCCCCCCAAGGGCACTTTTGCTAGGTTTAATTTGATGTTTAACTGATGAGGCGAAAATGTTTTCATTGCTACAAAGTCCACCCCATACATGCTGGAAGGAAGCAATGTATTCTGTAAAATATTTTGATTAGCTCTGCTGTTTGATTTAAAAATGAATTTTTTACTTCCCAGTCGCTTACTGCTAGGCTCCCAAGTTGGACAGTCAGCCTCATCAAGTTCATTTTCTGAAAATTTCCATACATTTCTGGTTGATGGGTGATACCTTCATAGGCTGCTAGGGAAATAATAATTAAAAAAATAAGCTCGCTGAGCTTTAGAGGGCTGGCCATCTTTTTCAAAGCAGGTTCAAAAGTCCCAAGCATGGCAAGGGTTGTAATCTGCCAGAAGATCTTACAAATTCACTTGGCAAAGACGGACAGCAGGTCGCATGGTCAGTTTGGGCTTGGATTTCACTGCCCAGTTCAAACAAAGGAGGCATAGTTTGAGCCCCTCTCCTCCACCACCTCTGCACCCATCATCTCTCTATAGGCTCTTGGAGGCACAGGGCCCCTGGTTGGCCAGAGGTGTGGAAAAAGGAGAAGGTTGATGCAAAAGCCCACTCCTTCCAGTAGGTGGTAGGGGGAAGGGATTTTTTTTTTTTTTTGGGGGGGATATTTTTTTAAAAAAAAGCTCCACTAGGTAGAGTTAAAAAATACTAGTTTGAAGGGAAAATATTATTACAGTACCTAGTGTTTCTGTCCTGTTGCTTTTGCTGTTTCCCTCAAATGCTTTTTAGGTAAAAAGGTAAAGGTTCCCCCTGCACATGCGTGCTAGTCATGTCTGACTCTAGGAGCGGTGCTTATTTCTGTATTCGAGCCAGAGAGCCAGTGTTGTGCAAGTCTGTGGCCAGCATGGCTGCACAGAAACGCTGTTTTACCTTTCCGCTTTTTTGAGCTCTGAAGAGCCAGATACTCTGTTTAAACACCTGATGCTCCAATACATGGGTCTGGAGAGCCACCCCTACCTTAAGTGCTAAAGGCACTTTGCTGCTGATCAAGTGCCCTGGGGATTGATTGGACACAAATGACAGGCATTGTAAAGGCTAACAGATTCCATGATTTGAACTGAAATGTAAAAGTGTGTGTGTGAATGAAAATCATCAACATCAGGCTGTACAGTGCACCCTTGTATCACAAACAGCTTGTATAATATAAAATCTGCACAACATAAAATATTCTGGAGCTAGGGGAAGTTTGCTTAACAGAATTGCCTATGGGGAGAATCCGTACAACATAATGGGATTAGTCCATTTTCAGTGCATTCCTATGGGAAATTTGCATAAAGGAAAATTTGCTTAACATAATTTCATTTAGAACAAATTAATTCCTTTATACAAGGTACCACTGTATATTTAATTTAGAAAAAGGTAACTCTGGTCAGTGGGGATCACATCCCCCCCAAGGGCACTTTTGCTAGGTTTAATTTGATGTTTAACTGATGAGGCGAAAATGTTTTCATTGCTACAAAGTCCACCCCATACATGCTGGAAGGAAGCAATGTATTCTGTAAAATATTTTGATTAGCTCTGCTGTTTGATTTAAAAATGAATTTTTTACTTCCCAGTCGCTTACTGCTAGGCTCCCAAGTTGGACAGTCAGCCTCATCAAGTTCATTTTCTGAAAATTTCCATACATTTCTGGTTGATGGGTGATACCTTCATAGGCTGCTAGGGAAATAATAATTAAAAAAATAAGCTCGCTGAGCTTTAGAGGGCTGGCCATCTTTTTCAAAGCAGGTTCAAAAGTCCCAAGCATGGCAAGGGTTGTAATCTGCCAGAAGATCTTACAAATTCACTTGGCAAAGACGGACAGCAGGTCGCATGGTCAGTTTGGGCTTGGATTTCACTGCCCAGTTCAAACAAAGGAGGCATAGTTTGAGCCCCTCTCCTCCACCACCTCTGCACCCATCATCTCTCTATAGGCTCTTGGAGGCACAGGGCCCCTGGTTGGCCAGAGGTGTGGAAAAAGGAGAAGGTTGATGCAAAAGCCCACTCCTTCCAGTAGGTGGTAGGGGGAAGGGATTTTTTTTTGGGGGGGGGATAATTTTTTAAAAAAAAGCTCCACTAGGTAGAGTTAAAAAATACTAGTTTGAAGGGAAAATATTATTACAGTACCTAGTGTTTCTGTCCTGTTGCTTTTGCTGTTTCCCTCAAATGCTTTTTAGGTAAAAAGGTAAAGGTTCCCCCTGCACATGCGTGCTAGTCATGTCTGACTCTAGGAGCGGTGCTTATTTCTGTATTCGAGCCAGAGAGCCAGTGTTGTGCAAGTCTGTGGCCAGCATGGCTGCACAGAAACGCTGTTTTACCTTTCCGCTTTTTTTTGAGCTCTGAAGAGCCAGATACTCTGTTTAAAACACCTGATGCTCCAATACATGGGTCTGGAGAGCCACCCCTACCTTAAATGCTAAGGCACTTTGCTGCTGATCAAGTGCCCTGGGGATTGATTGGACACAAATGACAGGCATTGTAAAGGCTAACAGATTCCATGATTTGAACTGAAATGTAAAAGTGTGTGTGTGAATGAAAATCATCAACATCAGGCTGTACAGTGCACCCTTGTATCACAAACAGCTTGTATAATATAAAATCTGCACAACATAAAATATTCTGGAGCTAGGGGAAGTTTGCTTAACAGAATTGCCTATGGGGAGAATCCGTACAACATAATGGGATTAGTCCATTTTCAGTGCATTCCTATGGAAAATTTGCATAAAGGAAAATTTGCTTAACATAATTTCATTTACAACGAATTAATTCCTTTATACAAGGTACCACTGTATATTTAATTTAGAAAAAGGCAACTCTGGTCAGTGGAGATCACACCCCCCCAAGGGCACTTTTGCTAGGTTTAATTTGATGTTTAACTGATGAGGCGAAAATGTTTTCATTGCTACAAAGTCCACCCCATACATGCTGGAAGGAAGCAATGTATTCTGTAAAATATTTTTATTAGCTCTGCTGTTTGATTTAAAAATGAATTTTTTACTTCCCAGTCGCTTACTGCTAGGCTCCCAAGTTGGACAGTCAGCCTCATCAAGTTCATTTTCTGAAAATTTCCATACATTTCTGGTTGATGGGTGATACCTTCATAGGCTGCTAGGGAAATAATAATTAAAAAAAATAAGCTCGCTGAGCTTTAGAGGGCTGGCCATCTTTTTCAAAGCAGGTTCAAAAGTCCCAAGCATGGCAAGGGTTGTAATCTGCCAGAAGATCTTACAAATTCACTTGGCAAAGACGGACAGCAGGTCGCATGGTCAGTTTGGGCTTGGATTTCACTGCCCAGTTCAAACAAAGGAGGCATAGTTTGAGCCCCTCTCCTCCACCACCTCTGCACCCATCATCTCTCTATAGGCTCTTGGAGGCACAGGACCCCTGGTTGGCCAGAGGTGTGGAAAAAGGAGAAGGTTGATGCAAAAGCCCACTCCTTCCAGTAGGTGGTAGGGGGAAGGGATTTTTTTTTGGGGGGGGGGGATATTTTTTTAAAAAAAAGCTCCACTAGGTAGAGTTAAAAAATACTAGTTTGAAGGGAAAATATTATTACAGTACCTAGTGTTTCTGTCCTGTTGCTTTTGCTGTTTCCCTCAAATGCTTTTTAGGTAAAAAGGTAAAGGTTCCCCCTGCACATGCGTGCTAGTCATGTCTGACTCTAGGAGCGGTGCTTATTTCTGTATTCGAGCCAGAGAGCCAGTGTTGTGCAAGTCTGTGGCCAGCATGGCTGCACAGAAACGCTGTTTTACCTTTCCGCTTTTTTGAGCTCTGAAGAGCCAGATACTCTGTTTAAATACCTGATGCTCCAATACATGGGTCTGGAGAGCCACCCCTACCTTAAGTGCTAAGGCACTTTGCTGCTGATCAAGTGCCCTGGGGATTGATTGGACACAAATGACAGGCATTGTAAAGGCTAACAGATTCCATGATTTGAACTGAAATGTAAAAGTGTTTGAGGAGGAAGGTTCAGGCAACAACTTGTTGCATCTTAGGAGTGAAACCTCCTGTTCCTTTGAAACTGACATGTTGTGTTTTCCACCGCGTAGACCAAGTGAACATCCTGTGGAAGGGAACATAAAGGCAGGACTGCAGCCAAACCCTTGGAGAAGCTCTGTTGGAGATGCCATGAGATAAGTATCCTGTGCAGGGTTCCCTTCCTCTCTTCCTTCCATGCCTAGTGGCCTGTGGTGTCTTTGTAGCTTGAAAGGGCTTCTGTAAACAAGCGGAGGCCTGCCAGTCAAAGCCTAGAAGAGAAAAGTACTAGAGGTGGATTTTGATAAACATGAGTTGTCTTATTTCAGGGGTTGTAGGCAAGGTTTGTTTCTCATTTGTGTTTTGTTTTGTGGTTTGTGGACAAGAGGTTTTGTGTTGTGTTGCAGGTGGAAGATCGAGGTGTACAATACAGGTTGTGTTTTGTTGGTTTGGCTGGAATGTAGCGCTTAGAGCAGACACTGCATTTTGTTGCTGAAGTTGAATAGTTGTGAGGAAATTTAGTGGCTTGATCTGTTATTCCCTCAGCCTTAAATGTTTGCTGTTGCTTTTTTGCGCAAGGTGTAAGTGCCATGTGGTGCTGTGGAAAATCATACTTTTCTCTTCCATACTGTGGCTGGCAGGCAGTCTGTTGCTTAGATTCCCATTCTTAAACACCTATAAACACACAGCAAGTTTTTGCATTAGCATCCACTGTATCACTTTATTAAATATAAAATGAATAAATATAAATAAATAAACAGTAATAGCAAACTCAACCTAAATGCTAGAGTGTTGATGTAAACTCCTTTTGACCACCTTTTCTCTTGTCTCTGAAGTTTATAGTGAAAGGAGCCTACTTTCAGAAAATCCTTTCCACATGCACTTCAGTCATCATGAGGGAAGACTACCAGGCGGTGGTGGAAAATTTGAACTTTGAACATTACAAGGAGCGTCTTCTCCATTACATCTAACATGAACAGAAGCATTCCAGAGCAGCAATGAGGTCTGTGGAAGGGTGATGGTTGGTGTTTGGGTGTTTTTTCCTCTTTGTGGGTGATTGGTGCCTGTATTAGTCTATGTACCTGTACTAGGAGACATGCAGAGTTTTTCTTTAAAAAAATGACTGTTGTATGGGAACCAGAGGCTGTCAGACTAAATGAAACATTTAAGGAGTAGATTTACCAATCTCATAACATCAGTGATTTTACATGCCTAGTGAGGATTTAAACCTAGGGCTACTAAATCCTTTCCTTCATTTTTTTCCACTACAGCACAATGGGTCTCTTAGAAATGAAGGATTTTAATTGTATACTTCAACATTGGATTTTAAGACTTTTGAGTCTCCCCTGGTTCTTTTTTAGGAGAACCTCAGATTAAAATAGTTTAAATAAATTAATAAAACAACCAATTTCAGGCAAAAATCAAACAAAACAAAACAAAACAAAAGAGACAAACATGTGACACCTTAAAGACTAACTTTCAAATTTTAATGTGATGTTTCATGCACATGTGCACTTGTTCAAACATAGCAGCAGAATGAGGTGTGAGATACTTATAGTATGAGATATACATATCATACCAGATATTGATTAGCTGTGGTGTATAGAGTTGGGGGGTGGATAGGGGAGGGGATAGAGGAGGGGGGGGAGAAGAGGAGGGAGAATTAATTAGTAGAAATGGTGAGAAGATTAAATGGTGAGAAGTGTGGGCTAGGGCTGTATAGTTTTATGGCCCACGTCAGTCTATTTTTTTCTGTTTATATATATATATATATATATATATATATATATATATATATATATATATATATACATACATACATACACACACACACACACACACACACACACACACACACACACACACACACACACACACACACACACACACACACACACACACACACACACAAGGCAAGTTAACAGTACAATAGTGTCTCATTATTTATACATTCTATAGGACCAATATCCTTTTCAAAATCCACCCACTAATTCATCTTCCAACACAGTTAATTGTGACACACACACAAATAAATTAATTCTTTTAAATTTTACATTGCAGCCGTCAAAATTATTCCCCATAACACATTCCTCTTTTTTGTGTTAATTCCATACATTAATAAAGGCTTCCAGGTTTTCATAAATGTATCATGTTTTATTTACCCTCTATATATTTTAATTTGATAGGTCAACTTTTCCATAAGAGCCATGTGCCAGATTCTGTTCAGAAATTTTTGTAGTGAGAGATCTTGAGCATTTCTCCAGTTTTTTGCAATTTCAGCTCTTGCTGCACCAATCATATTTGCTATTAAGTCTTTATATGATAATTTTTCATTTCCATCCTTAAATATTGAAAATAATAGTAAAGCTTCATTTATAAGTATTCTTTGTTTTAACAAGGTTTCTATCCATTCAATTATTTCCTGCCAATATGCTCCTACTTTGGGGCAAGGAGTGTGCCTTTGCTTCCACAATTCCTCCAACAATTGTCTGGAATGTCTTGATTAATTTTATGTAGTTTTGTGGGATACCAATACCATCTGTGAGCTACTTTTAACACCAGTTCTTTTGCTTTAGTTGATATTGATTTGTAAGGATATGTGTTCCATATTCCCATCCATTCTTTCTCAGATATACTAATATTTAAATTTGTTTCCCAGGCTACTTTAGATCCCATGCCTCTAACAAATGCTTTTTCAATTAAATGTATATCTATAATTGAAGTTATACCCTTTCTTTTATTTCGATCCTTTTCTATACTGTATTGTTCGAGTTCTGTAAGTGTTCTCATGGGTCCGTGTCTTTGATATAATTGGTTTGCCAAATTTCTTACTTGTATTAATTGTAGCCAATTAGCTTTTATTTCCTTTGTTTTATCTTCCAACTATCTAATTGTTATTGGTTTCCCTGCCTCAAATAAGTCACTTATTCTATAAATTCCAATTTGTTTCCAATTTTTAAATTGTGCATATTTCTCTCTTGATTTAAATTTAGTATAATCCAGCATAGGGCACAAAGGAGATATAGGTGGAGCAAAAATGTTCATATACTTACGCCAAACTTTCAGTGTCTCACAAGTATAAGGATTTTGTATTTGCTCCTTTTTTCTAATTAGTTTCCTTGTAAAAATATAGGTATTAACTATTCCAGTTTCCTCGCCTTTTTCCATTTCAACCCAATCTGGGATTTGTTCTATCTGAATAAACTTTATAGCTTGAGTGATTTGAAAGGCTTCATAGTATTTTATTAATTCTGGTAATCCTAGCCCCCCCTTTTTGCTTTGACCATATTTAACACTGCTTCTGAACCTTATTTTCTTCCCCTTTCCTCCAATAAACTTCTCTATATATATTTTTTGCCATAGTTTAATTTTTTTAATTTCAGGTTGTAATGGTATATTTTGAAATAAAAATAAAAATTTTGGTAATATATATGCTTTAACTAATGCTATTCTTCCCAGCATTGACATATTTAGTTTCGTCCATTTTATAATTTTTTCTTTAACTGAATTAAATACTATTTTGTAGTTTCTATATATTCATTGGTTTTTACTTTTTGTTATCCATATTCCCAAATATTTGAAAGTTGAGTAGCATAACTCCAGATTTGACTTTTTTTTAATTTCCTTTTGCTCTGCTGTAGAAATATTTATACATAACAATTTGGATTTTTGATAGTTAATTTTAGGCCTGCATAATAATGCTCTTGTAATATATGTTTTAATGAATCTATGCTTTTTAATGGGTCCTCCAAAAAGAGGAGCATGTCATCTGTGTAAAGGTTTATTTTATGTTTTTTATTTTTAATCACCAATCCTTTAATATTTCCATTTTCTCTTACTTGTGAAGCAAGTGGCTCAATTGCTATTGCAAATATAATTGGGGATAAAGAGTCCCTTTGTCTCGCTCCCCTACAAAGAGTGAATTTATCAGATTCTATTCCATTGATAAGGACGTTAGCCTCCGCTCCTATATATAAACTTTTCAAAAGATTAATGAATTTTCCACCCATATTCATTTTTTCTAGTAGACCAAACATATAGTGCCATTCTACACGATCAACAGCCTGAAGTCCATCTAACGAGAGGACTGCTAATTTCCGTTTTTCTTTATTTGCTATATTTATGACACTCAGAACTCTACGAATAGCATCCTGCATCTGCCTTTCTGGCATAAATCCATATTGATCTGTGTGAATGTACTCAGTAATAAAACTATTTATTTTCTGTGCCAATATTGAAGAAAAAATATTTTGGTCTTGATTTTGTAATGTTATTGGTCTATATGATGAGGGGAGGGTTGGGTCCTTATCTGGTTTTAATATAGTTATTATTCTAGCTGTTCTCCGTGATTTTGGAATTTCTTTACCTTCCATTATTGAATTAAACAATTTTAACAAATGTCCTATAATATCCTCTTCCCAAATTTTATAAAATTCTGGTATAATCCCATTGCAACCTGGCGATTTCCCTTTTAAAAATTTTTTTAATAACTTATTTTATTTCCATTACTGATATTGGGGAGTTAAGTTGCTCTTTATGCTTCTCGGTAATTTGACTAACTGGTAATGTATTTACAAATTTCTTAATGTTTGTATCTGGTGTTAATTCTGTCTTACATAAATTTCTATAATACTCCATAAATGTTGTTACTATTTGCTGCTGTGAGGTTACTATTTTTTCATCTTCAGTTTTCACTGAGACAACTGTCCTCTTTATTGCTTTCTTTTTTACTGCATGAGATAACTTAGAATTCTTGTTCCCATGTTCATAATAATTTCTCTTTAAATAAATCATTGCTATCTCAGTCTTACTTGTGTCTAGTGCCTCTAATTCTGTTCTGGCTCTTGCTAGTTCATTATATACCTTGTTTGATCCGGATTTTTTATGCTGGTCAGAGAGATTTTTTTATCATTTTCTAATTGTTCTTGCAATCTGTTTTGTTCTTTTTTTTAATCTGGAGCTTTCCATAATAAATTTCCCCGTTAAAATGCTTTTAGGGTGTTCCACAGTAATGCAGGTTTCATTCCTTCTTTATCATTTATTTCATAAAAAAAATCTTTATATCTTCCTTTATTTTTTAATGATTTCTGTATTTAAACATATGTTAGAACTTAATCTCCAGATTCTAGGCTTATTTCTTACTTCCTTGTTAGACCATATGAGTTTTATTGCGGCATGATGGGAAGTTATGATAGGAGCAAAATATATGCTCTCTAGATGGGGTATCAAATTTTCTGAGATAAAAATATGATCTATCCTTGAGTATGTGGCATAGTTTTTTGAAAAAAATGTGTAATCTTTCATTTTGGGGTTTAAAAGTCTCCAACCATCTATTAAACCAGCTTTCTTAATTAATTTTTCAATTTTGCTTCCATCACTTGAAACTTTCCTTTTTTTGGATGTTCTGTCCAACTTTTGATTTAAAATACAATTTGTGTCCCCACCCAAAATAATATCACCCCAGGCAATTTTTTTTTACCACTCTCAACAATTTTTGCACAAAAGCTGCTTGTCCTGTATTAGGAGCATAATAAGAACCCAATGTTAGGAGTTTATTTTCAAACATTCCTTTTACTAGAATATATCTTCCTTCAGGATCCCTTATTTGGTCCATCACTTCATGTTTTGAATTTTTTTTTGAGGACTATAGCCACTCCTCTTGATTTATTCGTCCAATTTGCAAAATATTGGTCTCCTAGCATTGGGTGCTTTATAATATTTTTTGCATGCTTCTTTTGATGTGTTTCCTGTAAAAACAGAACATCTGCCCCCAGCTTTTGAATCGTTTTCATAACCCGGTACCTTTTAACTGGTGAGCTTAGTCCATTTGTGTTGTACAATACAATACTGAGATTATCTAACATTACATACTTGGATTATATAAACTGCAATAATAATCAGTTTTGTCCATTGAGATATTTTACTATTTGCCTTATAATTACACACGTATTTGCCTAAATTGAATTGTCTTGCTAAATTCTCCCTTATTCCATCCCTCTCCCTCTTCCCTTCCCCTTCAAAGAACAGGCGCATATGTAGAAACTGATTCTGTAATATTACCTTTGCAGGAGCATCTCTAAAATGAGGAAGAACCGTCTGCATCCTCATAGGAACGTGGGAAGTACTTCAAGGAGTTCATCAGGAAGTATAAGTCAAAATTTCAGAATAAGTATTAATAAAAGAAGGCGTGTTGTTGTAGTTTCTATCCTTTACTGCAGACATGTCCAAACTTCGGCCCTCCTGATGTTTTCGACCCCAAATCCCAGAATTCCAAGCCTGTATTTCCAGTAGCAAAGGACTGTGGGAGTTGTGGTCCAAAACATCTGAAAGCCCGAAGTTTGAATATGCCTGCCTTACTGTAATATGCATGCTTTCCACACTAACCTTTTCCATTGGAGGAAGGGGCAATTTTGATGAGGAAAAAGGAGGACTTCATTCTTTGAGGTGGGTAGTCAAAGATGTCTAAAATAATAGATTCCTTTAATGGTTCTTAACTCCTTTTACAGAAGGGCGCAACAGGGCCTCCTTTATGGGGAGACTTACAGGGCGTGATGTATTTCTACCCACATGGGTGGATGATATTAGTGGCTGGGTAATTACACTGAAGGGTTTCGGCCTTCCTTTTACAGGAGGGCACCCCAGGGCCCTCTTATTGGGGAGTCTCTCTCACATCCAACTTCTTTATGGGGAGTCTCCTTCACATCCAACCCTATCAGTTGGCTGAGAAACAAACAAGGGGTTCTGTTCGCTTCGCCTTTCAATCCGTTCCGATACACTGCAATTGTCAGAGGGTTCTCATCCATTTCTCTAAGAGAGACCTTGATGTGGAGGCATGTTGGGGTAGTGGTGGGTCAAAACCCCTTTATGGGGTTTTGTTCACTTCAGCATCAGCACCTCTCTTGAGTTCTGGAGAGTTGGTGAGTGTGTAGAACGAAGGGAGAAGTCTTCAGGTGTGGGAGTAGTTGGGTATCCCGTGGCTTAATCATGTTAGTGTCCAGGTACATACACTGAAGCATTTTGGCCTTCCTTTTACAGGAGGGGATCCCAGGCCCCCCTTTTTGGGGAGTCCTACAGGGCCGGCTATATTTCTCCTCCAAAGGTTGGGTCATGTTAGTGGCCACTCAAGGATTTTGGCCTTCCTTTTACAAGAGGGCACGCCAGGGCCCCCTTTATGGGGAGTCCTACCAGGCTGGCTGTATTTGTCCTCCCATGGCTTCATCATGTCAGTGGTCAGGTACATACGCTGAAGGTTTCAGCCCTCCTTTTACAAGACAGCAGCACAGGGTTTCAACATTTTACAGGATTGTGCCACAGGGCCCCCTTTATGGGGAGTCCTACGGGCCGGATGTCATTTTAGTGCCACCTACATACACTTAAGGGTTTGGGCCTTCCTTTTACAGGATTGAGCCCCAGGGCCCTCTTTATGGGGAGTCCTTCCGGCCCGACTATATTTGTTCTCCCATTCGTAGGTCATTTTATTGGCCAGGTACAATGATCCCCTGCCTATCGTGGGGGTTATGGACCTGATTCAACCCGCAATCATTGAAATTCCGCAATATGCGTTTGCAGGTCTGGTCAGGCCTGTGGGACCCAGCTGGGATCCTTGTGCTTACCCCCAGCCTGGTGCTACCTTGAACGGGTCTGCAAGGCCCTTCCTGGGCCTTCTGGAGGCCCCAAAAGGGCCTCCCTGTGAACCGGAAGTTACTTCCTGGTCACCTAAAATCATTTCTCAGAGGCCTCAGAAATGATTTCTGGCAATCCAGATGTCACTTCCAGGTTACTGGAAGTCATTTCCCGTTCGCAGGGAGGCCCCTTTGGGTCCTCCAGAAGGCCTAGGAAGGCCCCCGCAGGCCAGTTCAGGGCAGCACCAGTCCTGGGGGAAGTTTGGGAGTCCTGAAACAGGACTTTCCCCTTTTACCCCTTAGGGCCTTTTTCATATACTGCGGTTCCCCAAATTTGTGGGACCACAGTATATGAACAGCGAAATGGCAGGGGACCACTGTACATACACTGAAGGATTTTGGCCTTCCTTTTACAGGAGGGTTCCCTAGGGCCCTCTTTATGGGGAGTCCTACTGGGCCTGCTGTGTTTGTCCTCCCATAGGTAGGTCATGATAGTGGTGAGGTACATACCCTGAAGGGTTCCGGCCTTTTACAGGAAGGAGCCCCAGGGTCCTCTTTATGGGGAGTCCCAGCTTGCCTGCAGAATTTGTCCTCCCATAGGTAGGTCATGTTAGTAGTCAGGTACATAAACTGAAGTCTTTTGGCCTTCCTTTTACAGGAGGGCACCCCAGGGCCCCCTTTTTGGGGAGTCCTACAGGGCCGGATGTATTTGTCCTTCGATGGGTCTGTCATATTAGTGGGCAGATACATACACTGAAGGCTTTTGACCTTCCTTTTACAGGAGGGCATCCCAGGGCCCCCTCTATGGAGAGTTCTACAGGGCCGGCTATATTTCTCCTCCCATGGTTGGGTCATGTTAGTGGCCACTCAAGGATTTCTGCCTTCCTTTTATAGGAGGGCACGCGAGGGCCCCCTTTATGGGGAGTCTGGTACATACACTGATGCCTTCGTTTTACAGGAGGGAATCCCAGGCCCTCTTTATGAGGAGTCCTACTGGGCTTACAGTATTTGTCCTCCTTTGGGTGGGACATGTTAGCTTTGAGGTAGATGCACTGAAGGCTTTCAGCCCTCCTTTTACAAGACAGCAGCACAGAGCCCTCTTATTGGGGAGTCTCCATCACATCCAACCTCTTCATGAGGAGTCTCCTTCCCATCCAACCCTATCAGTTGGCTGAGAAACAAACAAGGGGTGTTGTTCGCTTCACCTTTGAATCCGTTCCGAGACACTGCAATTGTCAGAGGGTTCTCATCCATTTCTTTAAGAGAGGCCTTGATGTGGAGGCATGTTGGGGTGGTGGTGGGTCAAAACCCCTTTATGGTCCCGCTCTATTTGACCCTCCGTGGGTGGATCAGGTTAGTGGCCTGGTACATGCACTGATGCGTTTTGGCCTTCCTTTTACAGGAGGGGATCGCAGGCCCTCTTTATGAGGAGTCCTACTGGGCTGGCGGTATTTGTTCTCCTTTGGGTGGGACATGTTAGCTTTGAGGTAGATGCACTGAAGGCTTTCAGCCCTCCTTTTACAAGACAGCAGCACAGAGCCCTCTTATTGGGGAGTCTCCTTCACATCCAACCTCTTCATGAGGAGTCTCCTTCCCATCCAACCCTATCAGTTGGCTGAGAAACAAACAAGGGGTGTTGTTCGCTTCACCTTTGAATCCGTTCCGAGACACTGCAATTGTCAGAAGAGGGTTCTCATCCATTTCTTTAAGAGAGGCCTTGATGTGGAGGCATGTTGGGGTGGTGGTGGGTCAAAACCCCTTTATGGGGTTTTGTTCACTTCAGCATCAGCACCTCTCTTGAGTTCTGGAGGTTGGTGAGTGTGTAGGACGAAGGGAGAAGTCTTCAGGTGTGTGAGTAGTTGGGTATCCCGTGGCTTAATCATGTTAGTGTCCAGGTACATACACTGAAATATTCTGGCCTTCCTTTTACAGGAGGGCACGCCAGGGCCACTTTTATGGGTACGGGGAGTTCTACCAGGCTGGCTGTATTTGTCCTCCCATGGCTTCATCATGTCAGTGGTCAGGTACATACGCTGCAGGTTTAAACCTTCCTTTTAGAGGAGGTCTCTCCAGGGCCCTCTTTATTGGGAGTCCTACAGGTCCCGCTCTATTTGACCCTCCGTGGGTGGATCAGGTTATTGGCCTGGTAATACACTGATGTGGTTTGGCCTTCCTTTTAGAGGAGGTGATCCCAGGCCCTCTTTATGAGGAGTCCTACTGGGCTGGCAGTATTTGTCCTCCGATGGGTGGGACATGTTAGCTTGGAGGTACATGCACTGAAGGCTTTCAGCCCTCCTTTTTCAAGACAGCAGCACAGGGCCCTCTTATTGGGGTGTCTACTCCACATCCAACCCTATCAGTTGGCTGAGAAACAAACAAGGGGTGTTGTTCGCTTCACCTTTGAATCCGTTCCGAGACACTGCAATTGTCAGAGGGTTCTCATCCATTTCTTTAAGAGAGGCCTTGATGTGGAGGCATGTTGGGGTGGTGGTGGGTCAAAACCCCTTTATGGGGTTTTGTTCACTTCAGCATCAGCACCTCTCTTGAGTTCTGGAGGTTGGTGAGTGTGTAGGACGAAGGGAGAAGTCTTCAGGTGTGTGAGTAGTTGGGTATCCCGTGGCTTAATCATGTTAGTGTCCAGGTACATACACTGAAATATTCTGGCCTTCCTTTTACAGGAGGGCACGCCAGGGCCACTTTTATGGGTACGGGGAGTTCTACCAGGCTGGCTGTATTTGTCCTCCCATGGCTTCATCATGTCAGTGGTCAGGTACATACGCTGCAGGTTTAAACCTTCCTTTTAGAGGAGGTCTCTCCAGGGCCCTCTTTATTGGGAGTCCTACAGGTCCCGCTCTATTTGACCCTCCGTGGGTGGATCAGGTTATTGGCCTGGTAATACACTGATGTGGTTTGGCCTTCCTTTTAGAGGAGGTGATCCCAGGCCCTCTTTATGAGGAGTCCTACTGGGCTGGCAGTATTTGTCCTCCGATGGGTGGGACATGTTAGCTTGGAGGTACATGCACTGAAGGCTTTCAGCCCTCCTTTTTCAAGACAGCAGCACAGGGCCCTCTTATTGGGGTGTCTACTCCACATCCAACCCTATCAGTTGACTGAGAAACAAACAATGGGTTTTGTTCGCTTCACCTTTGAATCCGTTCCGAGACACTGCAATTGTCAGAGGGTTCTCATCCATTTCTTTAAGAGAGGCCTTGATGTGGAGGCATGTTGGGGTGGTGGTGGGTCAAAACCCCTTTATGGGGTTTTGTTCACTTCAGCATCAGCACCTCTCTTGAGTTCTGGAGGTTGGTGAGTGTGTAGGACGAAGGGAGAAGTCTTCAGGTGTGGGCGTAGTTGGGTATCCCGTGGCTTAATCATGTTAGTGTCCAGGTACATACACTGAAATATTCTGGCCTTCCTTTTACAGGAAGGGATCCCAGGCCCCTCTTTTTGGGGAGTCCTACAGGACCGGATGTTTTTGTCCTTCGATGGGTGTGTCATGTTAGTGGGCAGGTACATACAGTGAAGGCTTTTGGCCTTCCTTTTACAGGAGGGCATCCCAGGGCCCCCTTTATGGGGAGTTCTACAGGGCCGGCTATATTTCTCCTCCCATGGTTGGATCCTGTTAGTGGCCACTCAAGGATTTCGGCCTTCCTTTTACAGGAGGGCACGCCAGGGCCCCCTTTATGGGGAGTCCTACCAGGCTGTCTGTATTTGTCCTCCCATGGCTTCATCATGTCAGTGGTCAGGTACATACGCTGAAGGTTTCAGCCTTCCTTTTACAGGAGGTCTCTCCAGGGCCCTCTTTATTGGGAGTCCTACAGGTCCCACTCTATTTGACCCTCCGTGGGTGGATCATGTTAGTGGCCTGGTACATACACTGAGGCGTTTTGGCCTTCCTTTTACAGGAGGGGATCGCAGCCCCCCCTTTTGGGGGAGTCCTATAGGGCCGGATGTTTTTGTCCTTCGAAGGGTGTGTCATGTTAGTGGGCAGGTACGTACAGTAAAGGCTTTTGGCCTTCCTTTTACAGGAGGACATTCCAGGGCCCCCTTTATGGGGAGTTCTACAGGGCCGGCTATATTTCTCCTCCCATGGTTGGATCCTGTTAGTGGCCACTCAAGGATTTCGGCCTTCCTTTTACAGGAGGGCACGCCAGGGCCCCCTTTATGGGGAGTCCTACCAGGCTGTCTGTATTTGTCCTCCCATGGCTTCATCATGTCAGTGGTCAGGTACATACGCTGAAGGTTTCAGCCTTCCTTTTACAGGAGGTCTCTCCAGGGCCCTCTTTATTGGGAGTCCTACAGGTCCCACTCTATTTGACCCTCCGTGGGTGGATCATGTTAGTGGCCTGGTACATACACTGATGCGTTTTCGCCTTCCTTTTACAGGAGGGGATCCCAGGCCCTCTTTATGAGGAGTCCTACTGGGCTGGCAGTATTTGTCCTCCGATGGGTGGGACATGTTAGCGGTGAGGTACATGCACTGAAGGCTTTCAGCCCTCCTTTTACAAGACAGCAGCACAGGGTTTCAACCTTTTACAGGATTGTGCCACAGGGCCCCCTTTATGGGGACTCCTACAGGCCGGATGTCATTTTCGTGCCACCGACATACACTTAAGGGTTTGGCCTTCCTTTTACAGGATTGAGCCCCAGGGCCCTCTTTATGGGGAGTCCTTCCGGCCCGACTATATTTGTTCTCCCATTTGTAGGTCATTTTATTGGCCAGGTACAATGATCTCCTGCCTACCGTGGGGGTTATGGACCTGATTCAACCCACAATCATTGAAATTCCGCAATATGCGTTTGCAGGTCTGGTCAGGCCTGTGGGACCCAGCTGGGATCCTTGTGCTTACCCCCAGCCTGGTGCTACCTTGAACGGGTCTGCAAGGCCCTTCCTGGGCCTTCTGGAGGCCCCAAAAAGGCCTCCCTGTGAACCGGAAGTTACTTCCTGGTCACCTAAAATCATTTCTCAGAGGCCTCAGAAATGATTTCTGGCAATCCAGATGTCACTTCCAGGTTACTGGAAGTCATTTCCCCGTTCGCAGGGAGGCCCCTTTGGGTCCTCCAGAAGGCCTAGGAAGGCCCCCGCAGGCCAGTTCAGGGCAGCACCAGTCCTGGGGGAAGTTTGGGAGTCCTGAAACAGGACTTTCCCCTTTTACCCCTTAGGGCCTTTTTCATATACTGCGGTCCCCCAAATTTGTGGGACCAGAGTATATGAACAGCGAAATGGCAGGGGACCACTGTACATACACTGAAGGATTTTGGCCTTCCTTTTACATGAGGGTTCCCTAGGGCCCTCTTTATGGGGAGTCCTACTGGGCCTGCTGTGTTTGTCCTCCCATAGGTAGGTCATGATAGTGGTGAGGTACATACCCTGAAGGGTTCCGGCCTTTTACAGGAAGGAGCCCCAGGGTCCTCTTTATGGGGAGTCCCAGCTTGCCTGCAGAATTTGTCCTCCCATAGGTAGGTCATGTTAGTAGTCAGGTACATAAACTGAAGTCTTTTGGCCTTCCTTTTACAGGAGGGCACCCCAGGGCCCCCTTTTTGGGGAGTCCTACAGGGGGCGGATGTATTTGTCCTTCGATGGATCTGTCATATTAGTGGGCAGATACATACACTGAAGGCTTTTGACCTTCCTTTTACAGGAGGGCATCCCAGGGCCCCCTCTATGGAGAGTTCTACAGGGCCCGGCTATATTTCTCCTCCCATGGTTGGGTCATGTTAGTGGCCACTCAAGGATTTCTGCCTTCCTTTTATAGGAGGGCACGCGAGGGCCCCCTTTATGGGGAGTCTGGTACATACACTGATGCGTTTTGGCCTTCGTTTTACAGGAGGGAATCCCAGGCCCTCTTTATGAGGAGTCCTACTGGGCTTACAGTATTTGTCCTCCTTTGGGTGGGACATGTTAGCTTTGAGGTAGATGCACTGAAGGCTTTCAGCCCTCCTTTTACAAGACAGCAGCACAGAGCCCTCTTATTGGGGAGTCTCCATCACATCCAACCTCTTCATGAGGAGTCTCCTTCCCATCCAACCCTATCAGTTGGCTGAGAAACAAACAAGGGGTGTTGTTCGCTTCACCTTTGAATCCGTTTCGAGACACTGCAATTGTCAGAGGGTTCTCATCCATTTCTTTAAGAGAGGCCTTGATGTGGAGGCATGTTGGGGTGGTGGTGGGTCAAAACCCCTTTATGGTCCCGCTCTATTTGACCCTCCGTGGGTGGATCAGGTTAGTGGCCTGGTACATGCACTGATGCGTTTTGGCCTTCCTTTTACAGGAGGGGATCGCAGGCCCTCTTTATGAGGAGTCCTACTGGGCTGGCGGTATTTGTTCTCCTTTGGGTGGGACATGTTAGCTTTGAGGTAGATGCACTGAAGGCTTTCAGCCCTCCTTTTACAAGACAGCAGCACAGAGCCCTCTTATTGGGGAGTCTCCTTCACATCCAACCTCTTCATGAGGAGTCTCCTTCCCATCCAACCCTATCAGTTGGCTGAGAAACAAACAAGGGGTGTTGTTCGCTTCACCTTTGAATCCGTTCCGAGACACTGCAATTGTCAGAGGGTTCTCATCCATTTCTTTAAGAGAGGCCTTGATGTGGAGGCATGTTGGGGTGGTGGTGGGTCAAAACCCCTTTATGGGGTTTTTGTTCACTTCAGCATCAGCACCTCTCTTGAGTTCTGGAGGTTGGTGAGTGTGTAGGACGAAGGAGAAGTCTTCAGGTGTGTGAGTAGTTGGGTATCCCGTGGCTTAATCATGTTAGTGTCCAGGTACATACACTGAAATATTCTGGCCTTCCTTTTACAGGAGGGCACGCCAGGGCCTTTTTATGGGTACGGGGAGTTCTACCAGGCTGGCTGTATTTGTCCTCCCATGGCTTCATCATGTCAGTGGTCAGGTACATACGCTGCAGGTTTAAACCTTCCTTTTAGAGGAGGTCTCTCCAGGGCCCTCTTTATTGGGAGTCCTACAGGTCCCGCTCTATTTGACCCTCCGTGGGTGGATCAGGTTATTGGCCTGGTAATACACTGATGTGGTTTGGCCTTCCTTTTAGAGGAGGTGATCCCAGGCCCTCTTTATGAGGAGTCCTACTGGGCTGGCAGTATTTGTCCTCCGATGGGTGGGACATGTTAGCTTGGAGGTACATGCACTGAAGGCTTTCAGCCCTCCTTTTTCAAGACAGCAGCACAGGGCCCTCTTATTGGGGTGTCTACTCCACATCCAACCCTATCAGTTGACTGAGAAACAAACAATGGGTTTTGTTCGCTTCACCTTTGAATCCGTTCCGAGACACTGCAATTGTCAGAGGGTTCTCATCCATTTCTTTAAGAGAGGCCTTGATGTGGAGGCATGTTGGGGTGGTGGTGGGTCAAAACCCCTTTATGGGGTTTTGTTCACTTCAGCATCAGCACCTCTCTTGAGTTCTGGAGGGTTGTTGATTGTGTAGGACGAAGGGAGAAGGCGTCAGGTGTGTGAGTAGTTGGGTATCCCTTGGCTTAATCATGTTAGTGTCCAGGTACATACACTGAAATATTCTGGCCTTCCTTTTACAGGAGGGCACGCCAGGGCCCCTTTTATGTGTACGGGGAGTTCTACCAGGCTGGCTGTATTTGTCCTCCCATGGCTTCATCATGTCAGTGGTCAGGTACATACGCTGCAGGTTTAAACCTTCCTTTTAGAGGAGGTCTCTCCAGGGCCCTCTTTATTGGGAGTCCTACAGGTCCCGCTCTATTTGACCCTCCGTGGGTGGATCAGGTTATTGGCCTGGTAATACACTGATGTGGTTTGGCCTTCCTTTTAGAGGAGGTGATCCCAGGCCCTCTTTATGAGGAGTCCTACTGGGCTGGCAGTATTTGTCCTCCGATGGGTGGGACATGTTAGCTTGGAGGTACATGCACTGAAGGCTTTCAGCCCTCCTTTTTCAAGACAGCAGCACAGGGCCCTCTTATTGGGGTGTCTACTCCACATCCAACCCTATCAGTTGACTGAGAAACAAACAATGGGTTTTGTTCGCTTCACCTTTGAATCCGTTCCGAGACACTGCAATTGTCAGAGGTTTCTCATCCATTTCTTTAAGAGAGGCCTTGATGTGGAGGCATGTTGGGGTGGTGGTGGGTCAAAACCCCTTTATGGGGTTTTGTTCACTTCAGCATCAGCACCTCTCTTGAGTTCTGGAGGTTGGTGAGAGTGTGTAGGACGAAGGGAGAAGTCTTCAGGTGTGGGCGTAGTTGGGTATCCCGTGGCTTAATCATGTTAGTGTCCAGGTACATACACTGAAATATTCTGGCCTTCCTTTTACAGGAAGGGATCCCAGGCCCCTCTTTTTGGGGAGTCCTACAGGACCGGATGTTTTTGTCCTTCGATGGGTGTGTCATGTTACTGGGCAGGTACATACAGTGAAGGCTTTTGGCCTTCCTTTTTACAGGAGGGCATCCCAGGGCCCCCTTTATGGGGAGTTCTACAGGGCCGGCTATATTTCTCCTCCCATGGTTGGGTCCTGTTAGTGGCCACTCAAGGATTTCGGCCTTCCTTTTACAGGAGGGCACGCCAGGGCCCCCTTTATGGGGAGTCCTACCAGGCTGTCTGTATTTGTCCTCCCATGGCTTCATCATGTCAGTGGTCAGGTACATACGCTGAAGGTTTCAGCCTTCCTTTTACAGGAGGTCTCTCCAGGGCCCTCTTTATTGGGAGTCCTACAGGTCCCACTCTATTTGACCCTCCGTGGGTGGATCAGGTTAGTGGCCTGGTACATACACTGAAGCGTTTTGGCCTTCCTTTTACAGGAGGGGATCGCAGCCCCCCCTTTTGGGGGAGTCCTATAGGGCCGGATGTTTTTGTCCTTCGAAGGGTGTGTCATGTTAGTGGGCAGGTACGTACAGTAAAGGCTTTTGGCCTTCCTTTTACAGGAGGACATTCCAGGGCCCCCTTTATGGGGAGTTCTACAGGGCCGGCTATATTTCTCCTCCCATGGTTGGGTCATGTTAGTGGCCACTCAAGGATTTCGGCCTTCCTTTTACAGGAGGGCACGCCAGGGCCCCTTTTATGGGGAGTTCTGCCAGGCTGGCTGTATTTGTCCTCCCATGGCTTCATTATGTCAGTGGTCAGGTACATACGCTGAAGGTTTCAGCCTTCCTTTTACAAGACAGCAGCACAGAGCCCTCTTATTGGGGAGTCTCCTTCACATCCAACCTCTTTATGAGGAGTCTCCTTCACATTCAACCCTATCAGTTGGCTGAGAAACAAACAAGGGGCTTTGTTCGGTTCACCTTTGAAACCGTTCCGATACACTGCAATTGTCAGAGGGTTCTCATCCATTTCTTTAAGAGAGGCCTTGATGTGGAGGTATGTTGGGGTGGTGGTGGGGTCCAAACCCCTTTATGGGGTTTTGTTCACTTCAGCATCAGCACCTCTCTTGAGTTCTGGAGGGTTGTTGATTGTGTAGGACGAAGGGAGAAGGCGTCAGGTGTGTGAGTAGTTGGGTATCCCTTGGCTTAATCATGTTAGTGTCCAGGTACATACACTGAAATATTCTGGCCTTCCTTTTACAGGAGGGCACGCCAGGGCCCCTTTTATGGGTACGGGGAGTTCTACCAGGCTGGCTGTATTTGTACTCCCATGGCTTCATCATGTCAGTGGTCAGGTACATACGCTGCAGGTTTAAACCTTCCTTTTAGAGGAGGTCTCTCCAGGGCCCTCTTTATTGGGAGTCCTACAGGTCCCGCTCTATTTGACCCTCCGTGGGTGGATCAGGTTATTGGCCTGGTAATACACTGATGTGGTTTGGCCTTCCTTTTAGAGGAGGTGATCCCAGGCCCTCTTTATGAGGAGTCCTACTGGGCTGGCAGTATTTGTCCTCCGATGGGTGGGACATGTTAGCGGTGAGGTACATGCACTGAAGGCTTTCAGCCCTCCTTTTTCAAGACAGCAGCACAGGGCCCTCTTATTGGGGTGTCTACTCCACATCCAACCCTATCAGTTGACTGAGAAACAAACAATGGGTTTTGTTCGCTTCACCTTTGAATCCGTTCCGAGACACTGCAATTGTCAGAGGGTTCTCATCCATTTCTTTAAGAGAGGCCTTGATGTGGAGGCATGTTGGGGTGGTGGTGGGTCAAAACCCCTTTATGGTCCCGCTCTATTTGACCCTCCGTGGGTGGATCAGGTTAGTGGCCTGGTACATGCACTGATGCGTTTTGGCCTTCCTTTTACAGGAGGGGATCGCAGGCCCTCTTTATGAGGAGTCCTACTGGGCTGGCGGTATTTGTTCTCCTTTGGGTGGGACATGTTAGCTTTGAGGTAGATGCACTGAAGGCTTTCAGCCCTCCTTTTACAAGACAGCAGCACAGAGCCCTCTTATTGGGGAGTCTCCTTCACATCCAACCTCTTCATGAGGAGTCTCCTTCCCATCCAACCCTATCAGTTGGCTGAGAAACAAACAAGGGGTGTTGTTCGCTTCACCTTTGAATCCGTTCCGAGACACTGCAATTGTCAGAGGGTTCTCATCCATTTCTTTAAGAGAGGCCTTGATGTGGAGGCATGTTGGGGTGGTGGTGGGTCAAAACCCCTTTATGGGGTTTTGTTCACTTCAGCATCAGCACCTCTCTTGAGTTCTGGAGGTTGGTGAGTGTGTAGGACGAAGGGAGAAGTCTTCAGGTGTGTGAGTAGTTGGGTATCCCGTGGCTTAATCATGTTAGTGTCCAGGTACATACACTGAAATATTCTGGCCTTCCTTTTACAGGAGGGCACGCCAGGGCCACTTTTATGGGTACGGGGAGTTCTACCAGGCTGGCTGTATTTGTCCTCCCATGGCTTCATCATGTCAGTGGTCAGGTACATACGCTGCAGGTTTAAACCTTCCTTTTAGAGGAGGTCTCTCCAGGGCCCTCTTTATTGGGAGTCCTACAGGTCCCGCTCTATTTGACCCTCCGTGGGTGGATCAGGTTATTGGCCTGGTAATACACTGATGTGTTTTGGCCTTCCTTTTAGAGGAGGTGATCCCAGGCCCTCTTTATGAGGAGTCCTACTGGGCTGGCAGTATTTGTCCTCCGATGGGTGGGACATGTTAGCTTGGAGGTACATGCACTGAAGGCTTTCAGCCCTCCTTTTTCAAGACAGCAGCACAGGGCCCTCTTATTGGGGTGTCTACTTCACATCCAACCCTATCAGTTGACTGAGAAACAAACAATGGGGTTTTGTTCGCTTCACCTTTGAATCCGTTCCGAGACACTGCAATTGTCAGAGGGTTCTCATCCATTTCTTTAAGAGAGGCCTTGATGTGGAGGCATGTTGGGGTGGTGGTGGGTCAAAACCCCTTTATGGGGTTTTGTTCACTTTAGCATCAGTACCTCTCTTGAGTTCTGGAGGGTTGGTGAGTGTGTAGGACGAAGGGAGAAGTCTTCAGGTGTGGGAGTAGTTGGGTATCCCGTGGCTTAATCATGTTAGTGTCCAGGTACATACACTGAAATATTCTGGCCTTCCTTTTACAGGAAGGGATCCCAGGCCCCTCTTTTTGGGGAGTCCTACAGGACCGGATGTTTTTGTCCTTCGATGGGTGTGTCATGTTAGTGGGCAGGTACATACAGTGAAGGCTTTTGGCCTTCCTTTTACAGGAGGGCATCCCAGGGCCCCCTTTATGGGGAGTTCTACAGGGCCGGCTATATTTCTCCTCCCATGGTTGGGTCCTGTTAGTGGCCACTCAAGGATTTCGGCCTTCCTTTTACAGGAGGGCACGCCAGGGCCCCCTTTATGGGGAGTCCTACCAGGCTGTCTGTATTTGTCCTCCCATGGCTTCATCATGTCAGTGGTCAGGTACATACGCTGAAGGTTTCAGCCTTCCTTTTACAGGAGGTCTCTCCAGGGCCCTCTTTATTGGGAGTCCTACAGGTCCCACTCTATTTGACCCTCCGTGGGTGGATCAGGTTAGTGGCCTGGTACATACACTGATGCGTTTTGGCCTTCCTTTTACAGGAGGGGATCCCAGGCCCTCTTTATGAGGAGTCCTACTGGGCTGGCAGTATTTGTCCTCCGATGGGTGGGACATGTTAGCGGTGAGGTACATGCACTGAAGGCTTTCAGCCCTCCTTTTACAAGACAGCAGCACAGGGTTTCAACCTTTTACAGGATTGTGCCACTGGGCCCCCTTTATGGGGAGTCCTACGGGCCGGATGTCATTTTAGTGCCACCTACATACAGTTAAGTGTATTGGCCTTCCTTTTACAGGATTGAGCCCCAGGGCCCTCTTTATGGGGAGTCCTTCCGGCCCGACTATATTTGTTCTCCCATTTGTAGGTCATTTTATTGGCCAGGTACAATGATCCCCTGCCTATCGTGGGGGTTATGGACCTGATTCAACCCGCAATCATTGAAATTCCACAATATGCGTTTGCAGGTCTGGTCAGGCCTGTGGGACCCAGCTGGGATCCTTGTGCTTACCCCCAGCCTGGTGCTACCTTGAACGGGTCTGCAAGGCCCTTCCTGGGCCTTCTGGAGGCCCCAAAAGGGCCTCCCTGTGAACCGGAAGTTACTTCCTGGTCACCTAAAATCATTTCTCAGAGGCCTCAGAAATGATTTCTGGCAATCCAGATGTCACTTCCAGGTTACTGGAAGTCATTTCCCGTTCGCAGGGAGGCCCCTTTGGGTCCTCCAGAAGGCCTAGGAAGGCCCCCGCAGGCCAGTTCAGGGCAGCACCAGTCCTGGGGGAAGTTTGGGAGTCCTGAAACAGGACTTTCCCCTTTTACCCCTTAGGGCCTTTTTCATATACTGCGGTCCCCCAAATTTGTGGGACCAGAGTATATGAACAGCGAAATGGCAGGGGACCACTGTACATACACTGAAGGATTTTGGCCTTCCTTTTACAGGAGGGTTCCCTAGGGCCCTCTTTATGGGGAGTCCTACTGGGCCTGCTGTGTTTGTCCTCCCATAGGTAGGTCATGATAGTGGTGAGGTACATACCCTGAAGGGTTCCGGCCTTTTACAGGAAGGAGCCCCAGGGTCCTCTTTATGGGGAGTCCCAGCTTGCCTGCAGAATTTGTCCTCCCATAGGTAGGTCATGTTAGTAGTCAGGTACATAAACTGAAGTCTTTTGGCCTTCCTTTTACAGGAGGGCACCCCAGGGCCCCCTTTGGGGAGTCCTACAGGGCCGGATGTATTTGTCCTTCGATGGATCTGTCATATTAGTGGGCAGATACATACACTGAAGGCTTTTGACCTTCCTTTTACAGGAGGGCATCCCAGGGCCCCCTCTATGGAGAGTTCTACAGGGCCGGCTATATTTCTCCTCCCATGGTTGGGTCATGTTAGTGGCCACTCAAGGATTTCTGCCTTCCTTTTATAGGAGGGCACGCGAGGGCCCCCTTTATGGGGAGTCTGGTACATACACTGATGCGTTTTGGCCTTCGTTTTACAGGAGGGAATCCCAGGCCCTCTTTATGAGGAGTCCTACTGGGCTTACAGTATTTGTCCTCCGATGGGTGGGACATGTTAGCTTTGAGGTAGATGCACTGAAGGCTTTCAGCCCTCCTTTTACAAGCAGCAGCGCAGGGCCCTCTCATTGGGGAGTCTCCATCACCCCAACCTCTTTATGAGGAGTCTCCTTCACATCCAACCCTATCAGTTGGCTGAGAAACAAACAAGGGGTTTAGTTCGCTTCACCTTTGAATCTGTTCCGATACACTGCAATTGTCAGAGGGTTCTCATCCATTTCTCTAAGAGAGGCCTTGATGTGGAGGTATGTTGGGGTGGTGGTGGGTCAAAACCCCTTTATGGGGTTTTGTTCACTTCAGCATCAGCACCTCTCTTGAGTTCTGGAGGGTTGTTGAGTGTGTAGGACGAAGGGAGAAGTCTTCAGGTGTGTGAGTAGTTGGGTATCCCTTGGCTTAATCATGTTAGTGTCCAGGTACATACACTGAAATATTCTGGCCTTCCTTTTACAGGAGGGCACGCCAGGGCCCCTTTTATGGGTATGGGGAGTTCTACCAGGCTGGCTGTATTTGTCCTCCCATGGCTTCATCATGTCAGTGGTCAGGTACATACGCTGCAGGTTTAAACCTTCCTTTTAGAGGAGGTCTCTCCAGGGCCCTCTTTATTGGGAGTCCTACAGGTCCCACTCTATTTGACCCTCCGTGGGTGGATCAGGTTATTGGCCTGGTAATACACTGATGTGTTTTGGCCTTCCTTTTAGAGGAGGTGATCCCAGGCCCTCTTTATGAGGAGTCCTACTGGGCTGGCAGTATTTGTCCTCCGATGGGTTGGACATGTTAGCTTGGAGGTACATGCACTGAAGGCTTTCAGCCCTCCTTTTTCAAGACAGCAGCACAGGGCCCTCTTATTGGGGTGTCTACTTCACATCCAACCCTATCAGTTGACTGAGAAACAAACAATGGGTTTTGTTCGCTTCACCTTTGAATCCGTTCCGAGACACTGCAATTGTCAGAGGGTTCTCATCCATTTCTTTAAGAGAGGCCTTGATGTGGAGGCATGTTGGGGTGGTGGTGGGTCAAAACCCCTTTATGGGGTTTTGTTCACTTTAGCATCAGTACCTCTCTTGAGTTCTGGAGGGTTGGTGAGTGTGTAGGACGAAGGGAGAAGTCTTCAGGTGTGGGAGTAGTTGGGTATCCCGTGGCTTAATCATGTTAGTGTCCAGGTACATACACTGAAATATTCTGGCCTTCCTTTTACAGGAAGGGATCCCAGGCCCCTCTTTTTGGGGAGTCCTACAGGACCGGATGTTTTTGTCCTTCGATGGGTGTGTCATGTTAGTGGGCAGGTACATACAGTGAAGGCTTTTGGCCTTCCTTTTACAGGAGGGCATCCCAGGGCCCCCTTTATGGGGAGTTCTACAGGGCCGGCTATATTTCTCCTCCCCCATGGTTGGGTCCTGTTAGTGGCCACTCAAGGATTTCGGCCTTCCTTTTACAGGAGGGCACGCCAGGGCCCCCTTTATGGGGAGTCCTACCAGGCTGTCTGTATTTGTCCTCCCATGGCTTCATCATGTCAGTGGTCAGGTACATACGCTGAAGGTTTCAGCCTTCCTTTTACAGGAGGTCTCTCCAGGGCCCTCTTTATTGGGAGTCCTACAGGTCCCACTCTATTTGACCCTCCGTGGGTGGATCAGGTTAGTGGCCTGGTACATACACTGATGCGTTTTGGCCTTCCTTTTACAGGAGGGGATCCCAGGCCCTCTTTATGAGGAGTCCTACTGGGCTGGCAGTATTTGTCCTCCGATGGGTGGGACATGTTAGCGGTGAGGTACATGCACTGAAGGCTTTCAGCCCTCCTTTTACAAGACAGCAGCACAGGGTTTCAACCTTTTACAGGATTGTGCCACTGGGCCCCCTTTATGGGGAGTCCTACGGGCCGGATGTCATTTTAGTGCCACCTACATACAGTTAAGTGTATTGGCCTTCCTTTTACAGGATTGAGCCCCAGGGCCCTCTTTATGGGGAGTCCTTCCGGCCCGACTATATTTGTTCTCCCATTTGTAGGTCATTTTATTGGCCAGGTACAATGATCCCCTGCCTATCGTGGGGGTTATGGACCTGATTCAACCCGCAATCATTGAAATTCCGCAATATGCGTTTGCAGGTCTGGTCAGGCCTGTGGGACCCAGCTGGGATCCTTGTGCTTACCCCCAGCCTGGTGCTACCTTGAACGGGTCTGCAAGGCCCTTCCTGGGCCTTCTGGAGGCCCCAAAAGGGCCTCCCTGTGAACCGGAAGTTACTTCCTGGTCACCTAAAATCATTTCTCAGAGGCCTCAGAAATGATTTCTGGCAATCCAGATGTCACTTCCAGGTTACTGGAAGTCATTTCCCGTTCGCAGGGAGGCCCCTTTGGGTCCTCCAGAAGGCCTAGGAAGGCCCCCGCAGGCCAGTTCAGGGCAGCACCAGTCCTGGGGGAAGTTTGGGAGTCCTGAAACAGGACTTTCCCCTTTTACCCCTTAGGGCCTTTTTCATATACTGCGGTCCCCCAAATTTGTGGGACCAGAGTATATGAACAGCGAAATGGCAGGGGACCACTGTACATACACTGAAGGATTTTGGCCTTCCTTTTACAGGAGGGTTCCCTAGGGCCCTCTTTATGGGGAGTCCTACTGGGCCTGCTGTGTTTGTCCTCCCATAGGTAGGTCATGATAGTGGTGAGGTACATACCCTGAAGGGTTCCGGCCTTTTACAGGAAGGAGCCCCAGGGTCCTCTTTATGGGGAGTCCCAGCTTGCCTGCAGAATTTGTCCTCCCATAGGTAGGTCATGTTAGTAGTCAGGTACATAAACTGAAGTCTTTTGGCCTTCCTTTTACAGGAGGGCACCCCAGGGCCCCCTTTTTGGGGAGTCCTACAGGGCCGGATGTATTTGTCCTTCGATGGGTCTGTCATATTAGTGGGCAGATACATACACTGAAGGCTTTTGACCTTCCTTTTACAGGAGGGCATCCCAGGGCCCCCTCTATGGAGAGTTCTACAGGGCCGGCTATATTTCTCCTCCCATGGTTGGGTCATGTTAGTGGCCACTCAAGGATTTCTGCCTTCCTTTTATAGGAGGGCACGCGAGGGCCCCCTTTATGGGGAGTCTGGTACATACACTGATGCGTTTTGGCCTTCGTTTTACAGGAGGGAATCCCAGGCCCTCTTTATGAGGAGTCCTACTGGGCTTACAGTATTTGTCCTCCGATGGGTGGGACATGTTAGCTTTGAGGTAGATGCACTGAAGGCTTTCAGCCCTCCTTTTACAAGCAGCAGCGCAGGGCCCTCTCATTGGGGAGTCTCCTTCATACCCAACCTCTTTATGAGGAGTCTCCTTCACATCCAACCCTATCAGTTGGCTGAGAAACAAACAAGGGGTTTAGTTCGCTTCACCTTTGAATCTGTTCCGATACACTGCAATTGTCAGAGGGTTCTCATCCATTTCTCTAAGAGAGGCCTTGATGTGGAGGTATGTTGGGGTGGTGGTGGGTCAAAACCCCTTTATGGGGTTTTGTTCACTTCAGCATCAGCACCTCTCTTGAGTTCTGGAGGGTTGTTGAGTGTGTAGGACGAAGGGAGAAGTCTTCAGGTGTGTGAGTAGTTGGGTATCCCTTGGCTTAATCATGTTAGTGTCCAGGTACATACACTGAAATATTCTGGCCTTCCTTTTACAGGAGGGCACGCCAGGGCCCCTTTTTGGGTATGGGGAGTTCTACCAGGCTGGCTGTATTTGTCCTCCCATGGCTTCATCATGTCAGTGGTCAGGTACATACGCTGCAGGTTTAAACCTTCCTTTTAGAGGAGGTCTCTCCAGGGCCCTCTTTATTGGGAGTCCTACAGGTCCCACTCTATTTGACCCTCCGTGGGTGGATCAGGTTATTGGCCTGGTAATACACTGATGTGTTTTGGCCTTCCTTTTAGAGGAGGTGATCCCAGGCCCTCTTTATGAGGAGTCCTACTGGGCTGGCAGTATTTGTCCTCCGATGGGTTGGGACATGTTAGCTTGGAGGTACATGCACTGAAGGCTTTCAGCCCTCCTTTTTCAAGACAGCAGCACAGGGCCCTCTTATTGGGGTGTCTACTTCACATCCAACCCTATCAGTTGACTGAGAAACAAACAATGGGTTTTGTTCGCTTCACCTTTGAATCCGTTCCGAGACACTGCAATTGTCAGAGGGTTCTCATCCATTTCTTTAAGAGAGGCCTTGATGTGGAGGCATGTTGGGGTGGTGGTGGGTCAAAACCCCTTTATGGGGTTTTGTTCACTTTAGCATCAGTACCTCTCTTGAGTTCTGGAGGGTTGGTGAGTGTGTAGGACGAAGGGAGAAGTCTTCAGGTGTGGGAGTAGTTGGGTATCCCGTGGCTTAATCATGTTAGTGTCCAGGTACATACACTGAAATATTCTGGCCTTCCTTTTACAGGAAGGGATCCCAGGCCCCTCTTTTTGGGGAGTCCTACAGGACCGGATGTTTTTGTCCTTCGATGGGTGTGTCATGTTAGTGGGCAGGTACATACAGTGAAGGCTTTTGGCCTTCCTTTTACAGGAGGGCATCCCAGGGCCCCCTTTATGGGGAGTTCTACAGGGCCGGCTATATTTTCTCCTCCCATGGTTGGGTCCTGTTAGTGGCCACTCAAGGATTTCGGCCTTCCTTTTACAGGAGGGCACGCCAGGGCCCCCTTTATGGGGAGTCCTACCAGGCTGTCTGTATTTGTCCTCCCATGGCTTCATCATCATGTCAGTGGTCAGGTACATACGCTGAAGGTTTCAGCCTTCCTTTTACAGGAGGTCTCTCCAGGGCCCTCTTTATTGGGAGTCCTACAGGTCCCACTCTATTTGACCCTCCGTGGGTGGATCAGGTTAGTGGCCTGGTACATACACTGATGCGTTTTGGCCTTCCTTTTACAGGAGGGGATCCCAGGCCCTCTTTATGAGGAGTCCTACTGGGCTGGCAGTATTTGTCCTCCGATGGGTGGGACATGTTAGCGGTGAGGTACATGCACTGAAGGCTTTCAGCCCTCCTTTTACAAGACAGCAGCACAGGGTTTCAACCTTTTACAGGATTGTGCCACTGGGCCCCCTTTATGGGGAGTCCTACGGGCCGGATGTCATTTTAGTGCCACCTACATACAGTTAAGTGTATTGGCCTTCCTTTTACAGGATTGAGCCCCAGGGCCCTCTTTATGGGGAGTCCTTCCGGCCCGACTATATTTGTTCTCCCATTTGTAGGTCATCATTTTATTGGCCAGGTACAATGATCCCCTGCCTATCGTGGGGGTTATGGACCTGATTCAACCCACAATCATTGAAATTCCGCAATATGCGTTTGCAGGTCTGGTCAGGCCTGTGGGACCCAGCTGGGATCCTTGTGCTTACCCCCAGCCTGGTGCTACCTTGAACGGGTCTGCAAGGCCCTTCCTGGGCCTTCTGGAGGCCCCAAAAGGGCCTCCCTGTGAACCGGAAGTTACTTCCTGGTCACCTAAAATCATTTCTCAGAGGCCTCAGAAATGATTTCTGGCAATCCAGATGTCACTTCCAGGTTACTGGAAGTCATTTCCCGTTCGCAGGGAGGCCCCTTTGGGTCCTCCAGAAGGCCTAGGAAGGCCCCCGCAGGCCAGTTCAGGGCAGCACCAGTCCTGGGGGAAGTTTGGGAGTCCTGAAACAGGACTTTCCCCTTTTACCCCTTAGGGCCTTTTTCATATACTGCGGTCCCCCAAATTTGTGGGACCAGAGTATATGAACAGCGAAATGGCAGGGGACCACTGTACATACACTGAAGGATTTTGGCCTTCCTTTTACAGGAGGGTTCCCTAGGGCCCTCTTTATGGGGAGTCCTACTGGGCCTGCTGTGTTTGTCCTCCCATAGGTAGGTCATGATAGTGGTGAGGTACATACCCTGAAGGGTTCCGGCCTTTTACAGGAAGGAGCCCCAGGGTCCTCTTTATGGGGAGTCCCAGCTTGCCTGCAGAATTTGTCCTCCCATAGGTAGGTCATGTTAGTAGTCAGGTACATAAACTGAAGTCTTTTGGCCTTCCTTTTACAGGAGGGCACCCCAGGGCCCCCTTTTTGGGGAGTCCTACAGGGCCGGATGTATTTGTCCTTCGATGGGTCTGTCATATTAGTGGGCAGATACATACACTGAAGGCTTTTGACCTTCCTTTTACAGGAGGGCATCCCAGGGCCCCCTCTATGGAGAGTTCTACAGGGCCGGCTATATTTCTCCTCCCATGGTTGGGTCATGTTAGTGGCCACTCAAGGATTTCTGCCTTCCTTTTATAGGAGGGCACGCGAGGGCCCCCTTTATGGGGAGTCTGGTACATACACTGATGCGTTTTGGCCTTCGTTTTACAGGAGGGAATCCCAGGCCCTCTTTATGAGGAGTCCTACTGGGCTTACAGTATTTGTCCTCCGATGGGTGGGACATGTTAGCTTTGAGGTAGATGCACTGAAGGCTTTCAGCCCTCCTTTTACAAGCAGCAGCGCAGGGCCCTCTCATTGGGGAGTCTCCTTCATACCCAACCTCTTTATGAGGAGTCTCCTTCACATCCAACCCTATCAGTTGGCTGAGAAACAAACAAGGGGTTTAGTTCGCTTCACCTTTGAATCTGTTCCGATACACTGCAATTGTCAGAGGGTTCTCATCCATTTCTCTAAGAGAGGCCTTGATGTGGAGGTATGTTGGGGTGGTGGTGGGTCAAAACCCCTTTATGGGGTTTTGTTCACTTCAGCATCAGCACCTCTCTTGAGTTTTGGAGGGTTGTTGAGTGTGTAGGACGAAGGGAGAAGTCTTCAGGTGTGGGAGTAGTTGGGTATCCCGTGGCTTAATCATGTTAGTGTCCAGGTACATACACTGAAGCGTTTTGGCCTTCCTTTTACAGGAGGGGATCGCAGCCCCCCCTTTTGGGGGAGTCCTATAGGGCCGGATGTTTTTGTCCTTCGAAGGGTGTGTCATGTTAGTGGGCAGGTACGTACAGTAAAGGCTTTTGGCCTTCCTTTTACAGGAGGGCATCCCAGGGCCCCCTTTATGGGGAGTTCTACAGGGACGGCTATATTTCTCCTCCCATGGTTGGGTCCTGTTAGTGGCCACTCAAGGATTTCGGCCTTCCTTTTACAGGAGGGCACGCCAGGGCCCCCTTTATGGGGAGTTCTACCAGGCTGGCTGTATTTGTCCTCCCATGGCTTCATTATGTCAGTGGTCAGGTACATACGCTGAAGGTTTCAGCCTTCCTTTTACAAGACAGCAGCACAGAGCCCTCTTATTGGGGAGTCTCCTTCACATCCAACCTCTTTATGAGGAGTCTCCTTCACATTCAACCCTATCAGTTGGCTGAGAAACAAACAAGGGGCTTTGTTCGGTTCACCTTTGAAACCGTTCCGATACACTGCAATTGTCAGAGGGTTCTCATCCATTTCTTTAAGAGAGGCCTTGATGTGGAGGTATGTTGGGGTGGTGGTGGGTCAAAAACCCTTTATGGGGTTTTGTTCACTTCAGCATCAGCACCTCTCTTGAGTTCTGGAGGGTTGTTGATTGTGTAGGACGAAGGGAGAAGGCGTCAGGTGTGTGAGTAGTTGGGTATCCCTTGGCTTAATCATGTTAGTGTCCAGGTACATACACTGAAATATTCTGGCCTTCCTTTTACAGGAGGGCACGCCAGGGCCCCTTTTATGGGTAGGTGGGGAGTTCTACCAGGCTGGCTGTATTTGTCCTCCCATGGCTTCATCATGTCAGTGGTCAGGTACATACGCTGCAGGTTTAAACCTTCCTTTTAGAGGAGGTCTCTCCAGGGCCCTCTTTATTGGGAGTCCTACAGGTCCCGCTCTATTTGACCCTCCGTGGGTGGATCAGGTTATTGGCCTGGTAATACACTGATGTGTTTTGGCCTTCCTTTTAGAGGAGGTGATCCCAGGCCCTCTTTATGAGGAGTCCTACTGGGCTGGCAGTATTTGTCCTCCGATGGGTGGGACATGTTAGCTTGGAGGTACATGCACTGAAGGCTTTCAGCCCTCCTTTTTCAAGACAGCAGCACAGGGCACTCTTAGGGCGCTCTTATTGGGGTGTCTACTCCACATCCAACCCTATCAGTTGACTGAGAAACAAACAATGGGTTTTGTTCGCTTCACCTTTGAATCCGTTCCGAGACACTGCAATTGTCAGAGGGTTCTCATCCATTTCTTTAAGAGAGGCCTTGATGTGGAGGCATGTTGGGGTGGTGGTGGGGGTCAAAACCCCTTTATGGGGTTTTGTTCACTTCAGCATCAGCACCTCTCTTGAGTTCTGGAGGTTGGTGAGTGTGTAGGACGAAGGGAGAAGTCTTCAGGTGTGGGCGTAGTTGGGTATCCCGTGGCTTAATCATGTTAGTGTCCAGGTACATACACTGAAATATTCTGGCCTTCCTTTTACAGGAAGGGATCCCAGGCCCCTCTTTTTGGGGAGTCCTACAGGACCGGATGTTTTTGTCCTTCGATGGGTGTGTCATGTTAGTGGGCAGGTACATACAGTGAAGGCTTTTGGCCTTCCTTTTACAGGAGGGCATCCCAGGGCCCCCTTTATGGGGAGTTCTACAGGGCCGGCTATATTTCTCCTCCCATGGTTGGGTCCTGTTAGTGGCCACTCAAGGATTTCGGCCTTCCTTTTACAGGAGGGCACGCCAGGGCCCCCTTTATGGGGAGTCCTACCAAGCTGTCTGTATTTGTCCTCCCATGGCTTCATCATGTCAGTGGTCAGGTACATACGCTGAAGGTTTCAGCCTTCCTTTTACAGGAGGTCTCTCCAGGGCCCTCTTTATTGGGAGTCCTACAGGTCCCACTCTATTTGACCCTCCGTGGGTGGATCATGTTAGTGGCCTGGTACATACACTGATGCGTTTTCACCTTCCTTTTACAGGAGGGGATCCCAGGCCCTCTTTATGAGGAGTCCTACTGGGCTGGCAGTATTTGTCCTCCGATGGGTGGGACATGTTAGCGGTGAGGTACATGCACTGAAGGCTTTCAGCCCTCCTTTTACAAGACAGCAGCACAGGGTTTCAACCTTTTACAGGATTGTGCCACAGGGCCCCCTTTATGGGGACTCCTACAGGCCGGATGTCATTTTCGTGCCACCGACATACACTTAAGGGTTTGGGCCTTCCTTTTACAGGATTGAGCCCCAGGGCCCTCTTTATGGGGAGTCCTTCCGGCCCGGACGACTATATTTGTTCTCCCATTTGTAGGTCATTTTATTGGCCAGGTACAATGATCTCCTGCCTATCGTGGGGGTTATGGACCTGATTCAACCCACAATCATTGAAATTCCACAATATGCGTTTGCAGGTCTGGTCAGGCCTGTGGGACCCAGCTGGGATCCTTGTGCTTACCCCAGCCTGGTGCTACCTTGAACGGGTCTGCAAGGCCCTTCCTGGGCCTTCTGCAGGCCCCAAAAGGGCCTCCCTGTGAACCGGAAGTTACTTCCTGGTCACCTAAAATCATTTCTCAGAGGCCTCAGAAATGATTTCTGGCAATCCAGATGTCACTTCCAGGTTACTGGAAGTCATTTCCCGTTCGCAGGGAGGCCCCTTTGGGTCCTCCAGAAGGCCTAGGAAGGCCCCCGCAGGCCAGTTCAGGGCAGCACCAGTCCTGGGGGGAGTTTGGGAGTCCTGAAACAGGACTTTCCCCTTTTACCCCTTAGGGCCTTTTTCATATACTGCGGTCCCCCAAATTTGTGGGACCAGAGTATATGAACAGCGAAATGGCAGGGGACCACTGTACATACACTGAAGGATTTTGGCCTTCCTTTTACAGGAGGGTTCCCTAGGGCCCTCTTTATGGGGAGTCCTACTGGGCCTGCTGTGTTTGTCCTCCCATAGGTAGGTCATGATAGTGGTGAGGTACATACCCTGAAGGGTTTCCGGCCTTTTACAGGAAGGAGCCCCAGGGTCCTCTTTATGGGGAGTCCCAGCTTGCCTGCAGAATTTGTCCTCCCATAGGTAGGTCATGTTAGTAGTCAGGTACATAAACTGAAGTCTTTTGGCCTTCCTTTTACAGGAAGGGATCCCAGGCCCCTCTTTTTGGGGAGTCCTACAGGGCCGGATGTATTTGTCCTTCGATGAATCTGTCATATTAGTGGGCAGATACATACACTGAAGGCTTTTGACCTTCCTTTTACAGGAGGGCATCCCAGGGCCCCCTCTATGGAGAGTTCTACAGGGCCGGCTATATTTCTCCTCCCATGGTTGGGTCATGTTAGTGGCCACTCAAGGATTTCTGCCTTCCTTTTATAGGAGGGCACGCGAGGGCCCCCTTTATGGGGAGTCTGGTACATACACTGATGCGTTTTGGCCTTCGTTTTACAGGAGGGAATCCCAGGCCCTCTTTATGAGGAGTCCTACTGGGCTTACAGTATTTGTCCTCCGATGGGTGGGACATGTTAGCTTTGAGGTAGATGCACTGAAGGCTTTCAGCCCTCCTTTTACAAGCAGCAGCGCAGGGCCCTCTCATTGGGGAGTCTCCTTCATACCCAACCTCTTTATGAGGAGTCTTCTTCACATCCAACCCTATCAGTTGGCTGAGAAACAAACAAGGGGTTTAGTTCGCTTCACCTTTGAATCTGTTCCGATACACTGCAATTGTCAGAGGGTTCTCATCCATTTCTCTAAGAGAGGCCTTGATGTGGAGGTATGTTGGGGTGGTGGTGGGTCAAAACCCCTTTATGGGGTTTTGTTCACTTCAGCATCAGCACCTCTCTTGAGTTTTGGAGGGTTGTTGAGTGTGTAGGACGAAGGGAGAAGTCATCAGGTGTGGGAGTAGTTGGGTATCCCGTGGCTTAATCATGTTAGTGTCCAGGTACATACACTGAAGCGTTTTGGCCTTCCTTTTACAGGAGGGGATCGCAGCCCCCCTTTTTGGGGGAGTCCTATAGGGCCGGATGTTTTTGTCCTTCGAAGGGTGTGTCATGTTAGTGGGCAGGTACATACACTGAAGGCTTTTGGCCTTCCTTTTACAGGAGGGCATGCCAGGCCCCCTTTTATGGGGAGTCCTACCAGGCTGGCTCTATTTGTCGTCCCATGCCTTCATCATATTAGTGGTCAGGTAGATACGCTGAAGGTTTCAGCCTTCCTTTTACAGGAGGTCTCTCCAGGGCCCTCTTTATTGGGAGTCCTACAGGTCCTGCTCTATTTGACCCTCCGTGGGTGGATCAGGTTAGTGGCCTGGTACATACACTGATGCGTTTTGGCCTTCCTTTTACAGGAGGGGATCCCAGGCCCTCTTTATGAGGAGTCCTACTGGGCTGGCAGTATTTGTCCTCCGATGGGTGGGACGTGTTAGCTTGGAGGTACATTCACTGAAGGCTTTCAGCCCTCCTTTTACAAGACAGCAGCACAGGGTTTCAATCTTTTACAGGATTGTGCCGCAGGGCCCCCTTTATGGGGAGTCCTACGGGCCGGATGTCATTTTAGTGCAACCTGCATACACTTAAGGGTTTTGGCCTTCCTTTTACAGGATTGAGCCCCATGGCCCTCTTTATGGGGAGTCCTTCCGGCCCGACTATATTTGTTCTCCCATTCGTAGGTCATTTTATTGGCCAGGTACAATGATCCCCTGCCTATCGTGGGGGTTATGGACCTGATTCAACCCGCAATCATTGAAAATCCGCAATATGCGTTTTCAGGTCTGGTCAGGCCTGTGGGACCCAGCTGGGATCCTTGTGCTTACCCCCAGCCTGGTGCTACCTTGAACGGGTCTGCAAGGCCCTTCCTGGGCCTTCTGGAGGCCCCAAAAGGGCCTCCCTGTGAACCGGAAGTTACTTCCTGGTCACCTAAAATCATTTCTCAGAGGCCTCAGAAATGATTTCTGGCAATCCAGATGTGTCTTCCAGGTTACTGGAAGTCATTTCGCGTTCGCAGGGAGGCCCCTTTGGGTCCTCCAGAAGGCCCAGGAAGGCCCCCGCAGGCCAGTTCAGGGCAGCACCAGTCCTGGGGGAAGTTTGGGAGTCCTGAAACAGGACTTTCCCCTTTTACCCCTTAGGGCCTTTTTCATATACTGCGGTCCCTCAAATTTGTGGGACCACAGTATATGAACAACGAAATGGCAAGGGACCACTGTACATACACTGAAGGATTTTGGCCTTCCTTTTACAGGAGGGCATCCCCGGGCCCCCTTTATGGGGAGTTCTACAGGGCCGGCTATATTTCTCCTCCCGTGTTTGGGTCATGTTAGTGGCCACTGAAGGATTTCGGCCTTCCTTTTATAGGAGGTTACGCCAGGGCCCCCTTTATGGGGAGTCCTACCAGGCTGGTTGTATTTGTCCTCCCATGGCTTCATTGTGTTAGTAGTCAGGTACATACGCTGAAGGTTTCATACTTCCTTTTATGGGAGGTCTCTCCAGGGCCTTCTTTATTGGTAGTCCTACAGGTCCCGCTCTATTTGACCCTCCGTGGGTGGATCAGGTTAGTGGCCTGGTACATACACTGATGCGTATTGGTCTTCCTTTTAGAGGAGGGGATCACAGGCCCTCTTTATGAGGAGTCCTACTGGGCTGGCAGTATTTGTCCTCCGATGGGTGGGACATGTTAGCTTTGAGGTAGATGCACTGAAGGCTTTCAGCCCTCCTTTTACAAGCAGCAGCGCAGGGTCCTCTCATTGGGGAGTCTCCTTCATACCCAACCTCTTTATGAGGAGTCTCCTTCACATCCAACCCTATCAGTTGGCTGAGAAACAAACAAGGTGTTTTGTTCGCTTCACCTTAGAATCCGTTCCGAGACACTGCAATTGTCAGAGGGTTCTCATCCATTTGTTTAAGAGAGGCCTTGATGTGGAGGCATGTTGGGGTGGTGGTGGGTCAAAACCCCTTTATGGGGTTTTGTTCACCTCAGCATCAGCACCTCTCTTGAGTTCTGGTGGGTTGGTGAGTGTGTAGGACGAAGGGAGAAGTCTTCAGGTGTGGGAGTAGTTGGGTATCCCGTGGCTTAATCATGTTAGTGTCCAGGTACATACACTGAAATTTTCTGGCCTTCCTTTTACAGGAGGGCATCCCAGGGCCCCCTTTATGGGGAGTTCTACAGGGCCGGCTATATTTCTCCTCCCATGGTTGGGTCATGTTAGTGGCCACTCAAGGATTTCGGCCTTCCTTTTACAGGAGGGGACGCCAGGGCCCCCTTTATGGAGTGTCCTACAAGGCTGGCTGTATTTGCCCTCCTATGGGTGGGTCATGTTAGCAGCCAGGTACATGTACTGAAGGCTTTCAGCCCTCCTTTTACAAGACAGCAGCACAGGGCCCTATTTATGGGGAGTCTCCTTCGCATCCATCCTCTTTATGGGGAGTCTCCTTCACATCCACCTCTGTCAATTGGCTTAGAAACAAGGAAGTGGTTTTGTTCTCTTTACCTTTGAATCTGTTCCGATACACTGCAATTGTCAGAGGGTTCTCTTCCGTTTCTCTAAGAGAGGCCTTGATGTGGAGTCATGTTGGGGTGGTGGTGGGTCAAAAGCCCTTTATGGGGTTTTGTTCACTTCAGCATCAGCACCTCTCTTGAGGTTTTGGAGGGTTGGTGAGTATGTAGGACAAAGGCAGAAGTATTCAGGTTTGCGAGTAGTTGGGTATCCCGTGGTGCCAGTGAGGATCTGCCTGTTAAAAGGCATTGTCTTTAAGCTGTGTGCATGTGGTTTCTGCAGACCGCTGTCTCGCGAGCCCTCCTCCACGCTGCCTCACGAGGCTAGTCAGGCCTTCACTGGCCACAAAGCAGCCACCGTTGCATTTGGCCAACTTTCATTTCAGCTCTGCCACCCCGCCACACTGGGGTCCAGGTCTCCTGTCCAAGTGCTCGGAGGGCTGTCCACTTTGGATGTGTATCAGCCCGCAAGGGGGATACATATCCTTGTGAGCTATAGGGTTTATTTATTTATTTATTTATTTATTTATTTATTTATTTATTTATTCAGCTTATATGCCATCCACTACCCAAAGGTCTCTGTGTGGCTTACAATGAAAAAGAATTAACATTAACTTTAGCATTCCATCTCAATAGTTGCAATAGGGGAGGCCTTGCACTGTCAGGGAGTTTGAATATCCCGTCTGCATGCCTACAATAGGCAGGCCTTGCACCTTCTTCTTTGTTCTGGGGAGACAGAATTTTAACGGTGGCATAGGGAAAATGCTTCAATCAATTCCCTTGGGGGGGTAGGTGTCAAGGGGATTCCTTCACTATATTTTCCTGCATTGGAGTACTCGTGTCTCTTCTCGTAGATTGCCACAGGGAAGACTTGCACTGTCCTCTGGGGTAGTGGGTTAATGGTGCTTCAATAGGAGTGGTTGATGCAGTTGCCTTGTGAGGGGTGGCGATGCGTCAAGGATATCTCTTCAGTGGGCTGTCCCGCAGTGTAACGTGAGCTTCCCATCTCATTGTTTGCAACAAGGAAGGCTTGCGCCATTTTTCTTGTGGACAGGTTGAATGGGGATGGTTCTGTAATGAGGGGAGGTGTTTGGAAGAAATGGTTCCTGTAATTTCACTTCTGGGGTGATTGGATATGAAGGAGATCTCTTTAATGGGATTTCCTGCATAGGAGCTTTAACTTTATTTCTCTCAGATTTCAACTGGAAGGTCCTGCACCGTTGTCTTTGTGTGTGTGTGGGGGGGGAGGATTTTAATGGTGGGACAAGGGAAGAAACATCATCCTCTGCACTTTATTGGCAGCTGTCAGTGAAGGCAACCTTTGCTTTATCATTTATTGGGGAAGCGGCAATTGTGGTCATTTTAATTTTTGGGCATTTTAAATGTTGTAATTTTTTATTAAAATGTACTTAGTATTGTCTTCCCAATAAAAAATGTATATCTTCCATCTGATGTGAAATTCCATATCATTCTTCATCAAACTTGGTGCTAGTCATGGCAGCATCCTGATCTTGCCCAGGCAAGGACAGCCCAGAAGAGGTGAGGATGACCTCCTTGCAGAAAGTCTCCTGGATCACCCTCTCTGGGTCCAAGTGTCAAATCATCTGATAAATAAAAGTATCTTCACCCGAGAAAATACTGTGGCACTCATGCTTTGCCCCTACCACACACTTGCTTGATATAAGCTAATACCTAATCAGCATGCAAATGTTTTATTATACTTTGGGGGGGAGAGGAGAGCATTACAGTGGGTCCTCGTATAACAAACGGTTTGCTGATGGCAAAGCATTTTGGAGATGGCTTATTCCTGGGTTCTGCGTAAGTTTGGAGGTAATTTGATGGGGTGCACAACAATGACAAATGGAAAGCCAAGGAATCTTAACAACCTGGCTGTTGTCGTTGCCATTTCTCAGAAGTTCTAAGATTCTGTCGCCATCGTCGTCACCATCATCTTCTTCATCATCATCATCATCAGTCATACCAACCCCTTAGGGTTTCCACTTTCAGGACAGTTAACACTATGCAATAGATCATATCAATGCTATAGCATAAATGCCAAAAACACACAAAACCAACCAAATGTCATCAAACCCTGTCAGTTGCTGATACAAGTTTTAAATGTTTTGATACATCAGATTGGGCTGCATTCTCATCCTCCTTAGTTTCTCAGAGGCATGGAGTGGTATATTTAGCCTTAGGCTTAGATATACAAATATATGTTTTGGGGGTGGAGACCAGTGAATGTGGATAAAGACAAAGGAAAGAGAATTCTGAAGCAGCAAAAGAATTAGTACTACCAGAAGTGAATGTTGAGAATGCTGATTATGTGAATACCCTGAGCATATCTAGAGTGGTTCACTGTCTATCAGGTAAGCTTAAGCTTGTCTTGGAACTGCCAATATGTTGACCCAAGGAGTGACACTTCTTAAAATTCTGAACCAACTTTTGATTTTTGAAGGCAGTCTTCTGATCTGGGCAGCAGTTGAGTTATGGTTTCTGTGTGTTTTTAAGCAGATTGCTTCTCTTTACCAACCAGGTCTCTAGGGTAGGGGGCAGTGTCTAGCTTGCATAGCTGAATTGTCTACAGTCCAAGCAGTGATTGAAACACTATGGGGTGGTATATAAGCAGCACAATTGGCTTTTTTTCTTGTTTTGCTTTAATGATATTCCATGTTAGTGTTGCCCAATTTCAAGGTGCTGGCCGGAGTCTCAAAAGATCTCCAGATCTCCATTATTTTTTCTGTTTTGTGCCCATCTCTAGACTACTTGAGAACTGCTGGATAGCTCAATGATAGGAAGTTCGATTCCCCGCAGTTCCTCCTTGACAGGGTCTGAACCCAGCGATCCACAGGGGCCCTCCTGGCTCTGCAATTCAATTCAATTTGATGAAGATGAAGATGATTTATTTATTTATTTATATTTGTGATCACCCATCTCCCCATGATAACGATGATGATTAAGAATCAGATGGTTCGTTTAAGAAACATCATCAGTTTTGCTGACAACCACTATCCTAATAAATATGGATATTGCATTATGAGAGGGAAAAATCCCTGGCAAACAGTATTCTGGGGGATTTTTCATTTTATTTTTATTTCTGGCTATTCAGCAGCATTGGAAGAAAGAAAAAGAAAAATGAGAGCTTCGACATAACAAATAGGAAAGAAAAAGCAAACCCAGTGAATGCATTCCTCTGCATGTTTCCAAAATAAAGCTAAAGTAAAATCATTCCTGAAACCTCAGCCACCGTCCAGACAATGTACAAATACTATCCTGCGAGTTGTTTCCTTATCACTACAATCACTGTAATCGGAGCAGGACTGGGTTGTCCAGGGGGGGAGAAACTCTTAATGGAACTTTAAAAGAGGATCAACTTTCCACAGAAGGCGCTAACCCAGGACCGAGAAAGTTTACAAAAGTTGTGATGAAACATACAGGCACAGCTTCAAAACAAAACAAAACAAGAGCCTATCAACTCCAGGCACAATTTGAAATACACCAGAGCCCACTGCCTTCCTTTGCAGCTCACAATCAATTGAGGGTAGTCACTCTGAGAAAACGAATCATGGTGCTGTTAGATATACATAGCAGCTGCTTAGGGCCTCAAAATGGATATTATTATTAAATCGCAGCCAGGGAAGGAGAGTGCAAGAGAAAGAGAGAAGGAAACGGGGTCTCTGAAAGCCAACCCCAGTCATCCCAACACAAAGTGGCCCCTTAGACGGAGGTATGAAGAGAAGAGGTCCCAAAAGGATGTCCTACCTGAGATGTTGCTACTTGGAACCCCCTAGATGTTGCCTCTTCCTGTGAGGGAGAACTCCTGTCTTTCTCTATCTGTCTCTAATTAAAAGAAAAGCAAGAAGTAGGCTGGGAAGGAGAGGCTATGGATTGCCACGTCCCTCCTTGGAACGGCTTGTCCAGATGTCTTCCCCTTTCCACCAACACACCATCCTGAGTCCTCTGCCTCTCCAAAGAGGCGGCCGGGAAGCGAGGCATGTTTATCCCGGCTTGTGCGTGCAACAGCCGCCTGCTCCCTGCAGGACAGCCGGGCTGATGTGACGCGCATGCCAAAGCAGCGTGCGCTCAGCAAGGCTTTGCCCGCCTGACAGCTCTCCCAGCTTCTCCGTGCCTCAGCCACGCAGCCCGGCTTCTGAGAGGAAGGAAGCCCCGGGAGACGGGGCTGAGCTGGCAGCTGGGCAGGACAGGTTCCACCATAAACACTGAGACAGCCTTGAAGTACACAGCTTCCCTGTGTTTTGTGTGGAAATAAGAAACTGCAATTTAAACTCAAAAAAGTTCTGGCTTTTGAGAGGATGGCAGGAGTCCGAAAGAAGTTTGTGGGGTGCTTTTTCTTCCACTCAGACACAATTTTGAGCATTTGCATTCAGAGCGAATCAAATTATTCGGATAACTAAATGGGAAGCCTTTGAAAGGTTTTGGCAGGAAGGATCCTTTTCTGGATTAAGGTGAATGTCAATCAACTGGTTAGCAGCCAATTGTTCCCCCTGTACCTCAGAGTTTGGAGAGAGCCCCACCTTTCTACCTAGGATTCATTTTCCTGCCTTTTTCCCCAGTCAGGGTTCATGAGTATTACTCAGAGTTAGTTATTGAGTCTGTTAGAGTTAAATGTTCTGTCAGCTGTCTAACCAGTTAGTCTGTCCATGATTCTAGTAAACCAGTTAAGCTCAGCAATGCTGCCAGTTAACACTTTTCTACACAATATGATGTTTGTGTAACTTTGAGTAAAATGAAACCCTTTATTCTTTCTCACTTCCGGTGTCTCGGAGTGGATGTATTGAGACAATAAGTGTCAGTTGAGGCAAACCTATCAAATGAGGGGCAGTATGCTGAAGGAAACTTGAAGCAAATCTGCTCTGTAAATCCGCAGACTTTTGAGTAAAATGAATGCTTTTATGATTTCTAACTTCCAGTGTCTCAGAATGACTGGATTGAGAGTGCCGACACCAAGAGAAGCCCACAGGGCCTCGACCCGGAACCGGGCCTTCTCAGTGGTGGGCCTGGCTTACTGGAACAAGCTGCTGGCTGAGATTAGGCAGGCGGAGTCTTTGTTGGCCTTCAGAAGGGCCTTGAAGACCTGGCTCTTCAGCCAATGTTTTGGGGCCCTCTGAGCACACGTTTTTCTTTTTCTTTTTTCTCCCCCCCCCCCTCTTCTGCTGGCACTTGTTTTTACTTTCTTGCCGGATATAATTTTGTCTTGGCCAGGAACACTATGCCATTTACCTGTTATTTATATAGATATATTGTTTTTCCCTTTTTTTAGTATTTGTTAGTAGTTTTAAATGGCAGCTGTTGTCGGATTTGTATTAGCTAGGTTTTTGATATTTACTTTGCTGGGGATTGTTGGTGATTGTGTTGCCTAGTCGATGTGGGGTGATATGTCTGTACACCGCCCAGAGTTCCCCCTGGGAAAATCGGGCGGTTTATAAGCCCAAGAATAAATAAATAAATAAGTGTCAGCTGAGGCAGATCTGAGCTATTCTGCTCTAACCACAAATACAAGCAACATCAATGGTGCCAAGGAGTCCACATCCCACCTGGACGCGAAGCTAATAGGACACCATCGGTTTGACAACCCATTTTGCTGCTGGTTGTCTTCTCTCAAGGCAGGCAGAAGGGGCACATAAAAAGCAAATGACATCTCCCCACAGATAAAGCTGAAATGTTAACAACACGACTGCACTTTTAAATCACGCTTTGCATACGTGAGTGACTATGGAGCGGTAAAACCACTGCTCTCTCAGCATGCTCAGCTCATGTTAAAAGCTGGATCGAACTAGGCACCCAGAGGAAAAACTAGAATACTCCAGAACTCAGAATTAGGCAGATTGTGGCATTGGTAAAACAGTCTTGGCCACTGTTGCAGGCAAACAGTATTTATTTATTTATTTAGTGGATTTTTATACCGCCCATCTGGCAGCGAGGCCACTCTGGGCAGTTAGCAGCAATCAATACAATACAATACAATATAATACAACACAGAACAAACCCATACAATTCATACAATAAAATAAGAAACATAAAAATACAGTAATATAGTTAAAATAAAATGACATAAATAGTTAGGTATTCTTTGGACCAACTTTTTCTCTCTCTGCCAGCCACCTATTACGCTTGTAATATTATTGTCCTTTTTAATGTGATTTTTGTGTTTCGAGGGATCGTGGTTACTATGGTGCCTTGTTTGATTTTTTTTAAAATTGTTGCATCTATTATTGTTGCCTAATTATGTTATTTTCACCTTGCTTTTGGGGGGCTGCCCAGAGTAGTGGCTTTGCCTGCAGATAAACAAAGAAATCACACACACACACACACACACACACACACACACACACACACACACACACACACACACACACACACACACACACAAACTGACTTGGTGGGGGAATTTAGGAGTTCATCGCAGGTCCCAGGGGAACAAGGAAAGTTCTAGGTTGTATGCAAACAAGGATGCAACACAAACAGATGTGCACTCCCTCTTTGAAAAGTGTCGAGCCCTTTGGGAGCCATATGGCACCCATTGAGAATGGCTTCTTTAGAGACTTACCTAGGGACACATGAAACACCTTGGAGGCAAATGACTGACGGTCTATTCCCCCCCCCCCATAGGTTTTCAGTGTACCTTGAACAGGAGAAATCCAAGCCCATTGAATTCATCAGGAACAACTGCCTTTGGTGATGAACTGGCTTGCCATCACAGTGTAGCACAGGGAAAACTTGACTACAGGACAGATGCACCAAGAAAAAAAATTCACCCATTGATGATATGTGCAGTATTCCATGCTTTGGTCAAACAATGTGTTAAGAAGAGGGAGGTTCTCCCCCCCCCCTTTGATTTATGGTATATTCAGTCATTGCTATTTTTTTTTTAAAAAAATGATTATTTCTCTAGCTAGAAACACAACAACAAAATTGGAATTTTAGAGTTCATTGGTCTAAAGGAAAAAGTACAGACAGTCATTTTTCTAAATGGAACTCAGGATAAATAAAGGAGACTGAATGAAAAAGCAAAAGGAAGGTGATTCTGTCATCGTGAACTAAGCTTTTTAGGCACCTTCCTGAGTGCAAAGGAAAAGTTTATGGATTTGTTTCAGAGTGATGGGTTGGGGTGAGGGAGGGGAATACTTTTATTATTTGTTCTAGCAAACTCTAACATAGCTTTGCTGAAGGTACTTTTCTCCAGGAGAAAAAACTAATGAGGACATGAAGATGCTTATTTATATCCTTTTGAACCGGAAAAGCCACCCCTGGAGAATGGATTTCATAGTCTCATTAGGATACAATTAACCAGAACTCTCTGTTTTAATTTCCATTTATCCCGAAAGAGCCTAATAATTACATGGCCATTTTCTTTCTATATCCTATTTGGTTTTTATGACTTTCTTAGTATTGTGAGGTACAGGCCAAGGAAAAGTAGTTTTTATGGTGCCATGATTTAAAAAAAGTAGATTAAGGGATCATGCACTTCCTGCTTCATCCTGAAGACAATGCCTCTCTTAATTATTTCAAGCAGCCTGGTGTTAGTGATTTTAACCAGCGATGCCCAATTTTGTTTTAAATTTGTTTAATTCTATTTAAATGCAGGTTTTTAAGCTCAGGAGAGGATGGCATTTATTTCATTGTATTTACTGCATATTGTAATTTTGTATCGCTGGTTTTAATGGGATTTGGCATTTTGAGAACTGCCCAGATAATGTTGGCATGAACAGGGAGGTATACAATTTGAAACAGATAAATAAATAAATTGGTTATTGTGGTGTCATATAGAGTCAACTGGGATCTCTCTCTCTCTCTCTCTCTCTCTCTCTCACACACACACACACACACAGAGAGAGAGAGAGAGAGAGAGAGAGAGAGAGAGAGAGAGAGAGAGAGAGAGAGATTGTCCTCATAACAGCTTGTCTTAATGCCTGATTTTGGGACGGTGCCTGCTTTTTCGTAACTTTTTCTGCTGACCTAATAAAGGTACCTCATCAGGACAAATGTTGCTGCTTTGTTTTAAACAGTAAATGCCAGTCTTGGAAAACATTTCCAGGATTGTCTCTGAATGTTATTGGGGTCAGTGTGGCCGTGGAGGGCCCTTCATGTCTGAAATCCTGAACTGTAAAGGGGAAATGCAAATATTACTGAAAATGTAGCATGGAGAGCAGAATGTAGAACTAGAAATTAATGATCAGAAGATAAAGGATTAAATAGCCATTTTAGACCTGCCTACGAAGCTTGGGGGTTAAACATGGGAGGTGAGGAGGAAAAGAGCATGATTGAAGTCTCAATGTGTTGGTCCCCCCACCCCATCCCCAGATGCTTGGAGGCATGATTACCTTTTTCAACAGGAGGTAGAGATGTTGTCACTTAGAACATACAGTCCCACATTCCCAAGCTTCGGGCATCATTAAATGAGAGCAATGGGCTCACCAGAAATGTCCTCCAAAAGCAGAAGGAATTTTGAGATTTGTTATCTGAATGTGAATGTATGCTCTTAAGTCGAACAACTCTTAAGTAGAGCAGCCCTATCTAAAAAATAAAAAATTAAAAAAATTAAAAAGTAAATAGAGCAGACCACATCTAAAATTTGTAAGGCAGCAGTTAAAATGCCAACTTTTTTGCTCTTAAGTCGAGTTGCTCATAAGTAGAGGCACCACTGTATAGCTCTTCTGCTTTGCTCCAAAAGTAGACTAGGCAATACCTTTATTAGTAAAATGTAAGCAAAGCTTTCGATAGCAAGCTATCTTTATCAAAGCATTGTACCAAAAATGCAATCTTGATAGAGGATGTAGTGTGTCAGGCACTGAGGATCTTTTTGGTGAGATGGAATACACCAGATGATGGTATTGGAAGGCAGGGCTGATGTTAAGACTGCTTCAGAGTCCTGGATAAGGTTTCACACCCAGCATATCAAACAAAGCAGCATAGTCTCCGCCCGCCCGCCCACCCCTTCCCACCCTCAATTTGGCTCTCTGAGACTACAAGTCCCTGCTGGCCTGAGGAAGTAGGGTGGGGGATACAAAAAGCATGTGTTCCATTTGAATGTTGCTCCAGGTTCAGCCAGAACCATGGACAGCTCAGTGCAGGGCTGATGCTTACAGCCAGCAAGTGCAAGGTTATGAGCCAGCTCACTTTGAAATTTCAGCAGCTCTAGAAATATGAGGTTAGCTTCTGATTTGTGACTCGTGGTCAAAAGGTAAAAAGCCACATCTGTCAGCTGATTATACAAAACATAGCTGCTTTGAAAGAAGCCAACACTGTAAGGCTAATGTTTGATCACTTTCTAATTGGGAAGCTAGTGTCTTGGATAGTTTGAACCTTAGACAACTGTTCCTGAAAATATCTGAAGCCAAAGGAAAGCTCCAAGCAGGGCTGGACAACTTTGGCTTTTGAAATGTTTTAGTCTATAGTTTCCATATTTTTACTAGTAGCCATGCCAGGTAAGACTGATGGGAACTCTAGGCTTAAACATCTGGAGGGCCACCAGCCCCCTTGCCCCAACATAAAGCATAAGAAATGATAAGGTGCTTTATCTTATTGGATGAAAGTGTCTTTGACTTAAAAAAAAAACTTATTTTGATCTCAAAGTTTACAATGGTTAAGGGTCACACCCCCAACTTCAATTTTCTAGGAGCATGATGTCAGAAGGTAGGTGCTGTCCTTCTAATCCACAGTGAATTCTGTAGAGAAGTCCCTCCAATGTCAACTCTTATAACATGCAACCCCCCCCCCCAAAAAACAATATTTAGGGATATGAACGTGTATAAAAACTAGGGTGTCCTGTTAGCTGTTTATTTTGGACCCCCAATACCTGAAATCTCCTAAATTTTGGTCACTTGGAGAAAGATTGGGCTGGAAGGCTTCATAGGCAGGATAGGTTGAGCTCCACCTAGGTTCAACATTATATCCTTTGCTTCCTGTGATTAACTAACCCAGCCATAGCAGTGGGCTTCTTGAATCAAATCTCTGGTGAGCTACAGATATTCCCCATACTTCCTATTTCCCCCCCACTCAACTCTCCTGTCTTCATTTCTGGTTCATAGCACTAATCTCAAAGCGAGAGGTCTGTGGGTGAAGTCAGAGAGCACGTTGGTCTGTTTTTCTCTTTGGTGCAGGATGAGGAAACAACCAATCTATGTCTACCTTCATTTCCACAAACTTCTCAGTGTATCCCTTCCGAAATGGAAGACCACTGACTCCTCCTGACATGCAGGAAGGTTCCTGTCCCAATGGAATGCTGGTTGAGCGGCAAAGTTTCCTGTGACCTCTAAAAGTCTTCTGTTTCCAATTATGCTCTTTGGTCTTGACACCAATGTTCCAACCTGCCTCCTTGCCTGCCCTCCAATTTGATTCTGGCTTGGACTCACCTTGTTATTTTCTCTCCTTATCATTGTTTCTCTTTGGTCTGGACTCCTGCTTTGTTCTTTCTGTTTATTTATTTATTATTTATTTATTCCATTATTTACGAATGGATGTCTGCCTGATGTTGTTTTGCCTGTTTTTTAATGTCAAATTTTATGACCTGAACAGATGGCTAATTTAAAGAAGGCAAGTTCCAATAAGTCCATTGTCCCCTCTTGAGTCCTCACCTAAGGGATGCTTCAGCACATAATGAATCCTATTCACTATTTCAAGTTTAAATCAAGTCCCTCTATTTAAAGGAACAGCAGTTCCTTTATCCCTTCACACTGTTCGATACCAGGATAAGCACATAACAATTAGAAGGAAAGGCTACCCTTACAGAGATTACTTGCTAAACTTGCGGGGAACAAAAACAACACACCTTGCAGAATGGATAGATGCTGAAAGAGTATTTCCCACCAGGACGTGACTCTAGCTGGACCATCTGGAAGTGGCTGAATAGACTTGAAGCCAAGTAAGAAGATCAAAGTAAAGGGGGCTACTTGGATACAGGACAAATGTTCTGTGACTGTGGAGAAATCCAGGCAGTGCTCATGTGCATGCAATTTATTTCCCACCATGTGTACTGATTAAGATCTAGCAAATGGCCGAGATAATGCTATTCAAGTAGTCTGCTTCTGGTCAAAAACAGCTTTATCATTTCAACATTTTAATTTCTTTTAGATTGTACTTATATTTCATAGCTATCCATAATCTCAAACTGTGCAATAAAGACAGAATGAATGGAACACTGCTGATCCCACTTTGTTGATCAGTAGAGGAAAACAAGCTTTTCAGTCCTCTTCTTGTTTTAATTTGGATCCATCCTTACATCTTCCAAGAGGGCTCTCATGGTTCTCTCAGCCTTGGAACCAGCCCGGAATTAATATTGTGAGCCCCGTCGATTTGACTTGACTAGGAGAAAACAAATTTTAATCAATACCATCCAAATCAACTCTGTGGATACTTGTTTTCATTTCAGCATGAAATGAGAAAAAGAATCCTCTTGGGTCAAGACTGGCTAGCTTCTCTGTGGTGAGGTTCATATAGAAAGAGTTGATATGAGAAAGAAGCGATACAGCACACATTTCATCGGCACTTACCACAGGTTCTCACCACAAGGTCCTAATGTGGGCAATATTAAATGCTTGCAAGAGAGGCTGTGCTCTAGCAGATGCTTCACTGTGGCTGGTACAGCATCTGTCCAAACAGACAGGAGGAGGAAAATGCAGAAAAAGTAGGACAGGAAAGTTAGCACATCCAGAGGTCAGAAGTTAAATTCCCCACTGGACCACCTGTGGGTATAGCCAGCCTGCATAACCTCGGGCAAGCTGCACAGTACCGGACTACTCCGTAGAGGAAATGAGCGGTCCAACTCTTCTGAGTATCCTCTACCTGAAAAAACCTGGAAAAGGTCACCATAAGTTCATGGCCCATGACTATAGTTGCTTGGGCAGGCAGATGCAGAGCCAGAGATGGGGGGGGTTAATTATTCACAATGCCCCTTTCACAATAGAGCCAGCCTATGTGGTCTGGGGCAAGCTGCAAAGCCATGGCATCCCTAGAGGAAGGGGATGGTAATGGGTTAAGCACAACCCAGCACATTTTACAAGTACCTGGTCTCGAGGAGGCAATTTTTTTTCACTGTTCCAACGCGGATTTTAAAGCAGTACATGAGTCCGAGCAGATAGAAACAACAGAATTGGAATGCAGAGGGTGGGAACACAGGAACCATATAACAACCACATAATTGCTGGTTGGGTGGATCCGCATTTAAGTTGATAGATTTGAGTGGTCGTGTGAAAGCATGATGATGGGAGTGCAAAAAAAATTAGCAAAGGTATAGCCCGGGTAGCCAGAGGTGGATGATTATGAAAAGTCTAGATAAACAAAATCTGGAATGCAATATGGTCCTCAACTTTTTGAAGATGGAGAGCTCGGTGCTAGAATGTCTCGTTTGGCACGGCAGAAGGTAAAAGAAAATAGAGATAGATTTTTTTCCTTCTGTTTTTAATCAAGGATACTTTCCTGCTAAGTAAGAAAAATCTGGAACATGGAAGAGTGCTAGAAGTCCTCTGAGCTCCCTTTCCCAGAAAATCAATAGGAGTGTGATGTTTATTGAAGTATTAATCACCTCCTGATAAAACTCTGATCCAGGGAAGGACTTTTCTGCCACCGTTGATTGTTTAACGACTAGGCTCCACGGCTCTTGTTTTCCTTTTTACAGTAGATAAAAAGTACTTCTTCATTGTAAATGAACTCAGAGTGGTTTTTATTCAAACTCTGCTCCATATTATTATATCAAGTTGACTCTTTGAAATACAGGACAATTTTTCATTGAAAAATTAAAAGGGGCAGTATTGCTTTTTGTCTCCCAGAGAAATTTGCAAATACTCATTACAGTGTCACTGTCAATTGCCTAGAAGTTAATAACCGGTTTGGGAGAAGGTGCCAAACAAGCTGTCGACAGCCTATTTTTGTTATAACTCTCTCATTTTAATCGTTTGGAGATCATCAAAATCTACAGTGTTAAACACACACACACACACACAGAGAGAGAGAGAGAGAGAGAGAGAGAGAGAGAGAGAGAGAGAGAGAGAGAGAGAGAGAGAGAGAGAGAGAGTCAAACTAAACAGTAAAGATTAAAAGTGTTAATCTTTATGTTTAACTCATTTTCCATCCTACTGGGAACCACCACCACCCCGAGGTCATGTGCTTCTTAAATTAGAGCTACAAATTAAGTTTGCGTTTACCTTTGGATGGCCAGTCACAAAGCAAATAATCTTAAACGCAATATTTGTAGGTGAGGAAAATCACAGGGCACAAGGAAGACTCTTCAGTTTAACACTTCACCATGTGAAGGAATAGCTCTTCTGAACATCGGTTGACGCACCATTCAAAGAAATTATGAGCAATACATTGAATAGTAGTCCAGCACCAATTGATTTGGTAACCCAAAACCACATTGGAAGGTGCATCCTGGAATAAACACCATGGGACCTCAAAGCACAACTGGAACACAATTCAAAGTCATATAATCACACGGGGACACTTCACTGATGTGACGGTGGCCTTCATTTAATTTTGGGGTACAGCCTCAGGCCCAATTCTTAAGCACAGATCTAATACTGTGGGATTCTGGCTGTGCACAGTCCTCCTGTCTCACTGGCACAGTCATGCTGATGTTTTGTGTTCTCCTAAATTGCAGTTTGGTATAGAAATGCCGTTTCCCAAATATCATTTGCAATCCTTTGTCCTGCATTATTTTAAACATTAAACCACGCTGCCCACGGCTCCCCGAAAATGAGAAGATATATAGCGTAATACAGATTCAAGCTCAATACAATGCCACCGAGATGGCTCAGAATAAGCTTTATCAGAATAAGAGGTGCTTTTATGGAATAAGGGAGGTGGGGGGAAATGCAGGTGTCAAAGAGTCTATTGTTAAGTAATCAATCCTGGCTGACACTTATCTTCACCTAATCCCAGATTTATCTGTAGGTTATTATGACTACAATAAAAGTCGTGCTCCGAGCAGCCCTGGAAAGCGAGGAGATTGGAAGAAACATGACATAGCAACAAGGGCTGCCAATCTTTACTGCTCAACTGAGCTGGGGGGCGGGGGATCTGATAAAGGAGACAGAGATGACAGCTTGGAAGAAGACCTCCACAAAGGGAAGATGGGGGTTGCCGATCAAAAGTATATATATATATATAAATTGGGAGGGTGTCCTCCCATTGCCTTTGTGTGTGATGATGCCATTATCTCTAGTATGTCTCTATATCTGTGTTAGGTTTAACTCTCCTCTCTGCATCCTTAAAGCTTCTCGATATATTATTCTGCATCACGTTGCTCAGTATCTTACCATCATCATCGTCCTCTTGTCAAGGAGGCCCAGTGGGGAATCAAACTCCCAACTCAGACATCTAAACCACTGAGCTGCTTAGCAGTTCAATTTTTTTATATATATATCTCTATTGAAGCCAAGGGCATTCTCAAATTGTTACTTGGATGCCTTCAAAAGGGGATTGGACAGTCTATCACAGGTGAAAAACCATGATGGAGATGTGTAGTATCCAGGCTTAAAACCAGGGTACTTCGAGGGCCAGATGCAGGGGAGTGGTATCAGGAGACAGATAACTAGCCTTGTGTGCTCCCTGACACATCTGGTGGTGCCACTGTGAGATACAGGAAGATGGACTAGATGGGCCTTTGGCCTGATCCAGAATGGCTCTTCTTATGTTCTTAATTTTTTTAATTGAAATATTTCAATGCAGTGGTCTATCTACCTGCCTTTCAATCTATCAACCTACCAATGTCCTACCCAATTTATTCGGCTTCATCCCAACATGGGAACTTGTGAGCTTTTCCATCGCTAGAAAAAGGTCCTAAGTTCCTATTCTTATGGATTTTTAGAAGATGAAATAAAAAGTACCAGGTCATAAAAGGATGAGTCATTTCTGGGGGAAAATTCTCCCAGCAATCTCCCGAAGTTAAACCAAAAGAGTTCTATTTCGGATTAATATCAGATGAGAGCAGAGACCATTTCACTGGCAGAAGTGGATAGCAGAAGAACAATGCTCAGAAGAAAGCATCCAGTATGTGTGGAGGTTGAGTCATGGCAACTGGACTTCTTTTCTTGAGAGATTGAAATGTTTCGCCGCTCATCCAAACAGCTTCATCAGTCTGAGCACAAGCTGTTTGGTTGAATAGGGAAACATTTCAATCTCAAAAGAAAAGAAGTCCAGTTACCATGACTCAACTTCCAGATAAATTCCCCTGGATGACTGAGAATCTTCACAGACCATCAGGTATGTGGTGCATATCTCCTGGTGGCTTTTCTCTCTCTCTTTATGCCTCTGCTTTGGGGGACAACATTCATTCCTAGCTGAGTTTTTTTCCCCAAAACTCCATTAAGCTCCAAAGCCACATTAATTAGTTGCCCCAGCACCCGTTAACGATTCTGTTTGAGAATCTAATTAACGCCGGCATATATTCAATGGGTCTTAAGTGCTAAGAGAAAGCTGACACCTCTTCCATAGGCACAAATTATAGTCACCCAAACTTAGCTGTGCCTTTGTACAATAGGTCATTCAAGAAAAAAACACATTCACCTCTCTGAAAGATCATGTATCAACTCAAATCTTCAGACCCCCCCCCCTTGGTGCTTAAATGTGGCCTCTCCCTTCACATCCTTGCACAGGTTGTGTGTGTGTGTGTGTGTGTGTGTGTGTGTGTGTGTGTGTGTGTGTGTGTGTGTGTGTGTGTGTGTGTGTGTGTGTGTGTGTGTGTGTGTGTGTGTGTGTGTGTGTGTGTGTGTGTTTAAGAAACCCTAGCTTCAGGAGAAAGCACAGAGATGGCATTTGAAGATAATAGAAACGCTTTGTTTCCATTTCTCTCTCTTTTCCCTGTCTTTCTTTTATAAGTGGATCCTAGACCGGAGAGTTAAATCACTGCTACTGAGAACAGGGTTGGCATTTAACTCTCAGAAGGGGATACACAATGGCCAGCCTACATTATCCAAATGCAAAATTCCTGTTGCGTTCGGGGCTTCAATAGTAAAATTCTTTATGTAATTTGACTCCCGGGGGGGGGAGGTGTCCATCTTCCAGGACTTGTGGGCCTTGCATCAACTGAAGCATTTAAAAAATCAGCAACATTTTAGTCCAAATGATCAGTTCTTATTTAAACTTTCACCAAAAGTTTAAATAAGACCTGATCTTTTGAACTAAAAGGGTAGATCAGCATCTGCCCTTTCCATGGTTCTGTGGCAAGATGGGGTACCATACTCAGTCTCTCAGGCACTTGCACAAATTATGCTACAGAAGCATGTCAGTGACTTACAAAAGTTCTGGTTCCACATGTGCATAAGATCTGATCGCAAGGTATGCCACTGCATTACCCTTCTATCATGGGAAAGGGCAGGGCATTATTACACCTTTCTGGAAGGTTCTCCCATACTTGGTCACTAAATTTGTTCAGGCACAGAACACACACATTATTAGATGGGATGTTACAACATCTATCTGCAACATGAGCTCTGTGGTGGAATACTTAAACCGCAGCACTGCACTCCAGACTCTGCTCATAATCTGAATTCAATCCCAACAGGTTCAGGCAGCCAGCTCAAGCCCGCAAGGTTGGTAATGGAAGGACACAGACTGCTTTTGGTTGGGGTGGGGATGGGAGATGTTGTTTGCACGATTATGTTGTAAACCACCCAGACAGTGCTTTAGCACCATAAGGCAGGATATAAGTTGAAATAACAACATCATCAAGAAAATTGAAGTCTGTCTTCAAATGAGCTACATTAACGCTTGTGCTTTGTTGATGGATGACAATTACATACACCACTGGGAGTTGATGTCTGCAAATGCTATGCCCTCGTTATGGAATGCCGTTCCCTTCTACATTGAGCACGACATGGATGTGAGATTTAACTGTGGACCTTCACCAGAGCATTGGGTGCATCATGGGACCATCCTTTCATTCCTGCTGATCACTCTGTGCCCTTCAGATCAGTTTGATATTGAGTTTGAGTTATTTCAATAAAGACAGACAGCAATATCCTTTGCAGAATGCAGTGTGAAAAGGCAGTCAAACCGCCTTACCCATTCTTGAGTTCCTTATATAATGGAACCTCCAAGAGGTAGGGGTTCATTTACATGATTGCCCCCTATAACTCTTACCTTTCTGCAGGAAACAAGGGCCCATTAATAACCAACATTCAATACCGGTAAACTCAACTCAACCTTCACTTAGACCCTTTGTTATTTCAACAACTCTGTTCCTGGATGCTTTGCTATTAGAATGACCTTGTCTGGAAGCAATTTAGTGTAACTTCCCAGTCAAGGGAATAACAACACTGAAGAATTTGGCCTTTTCTCCCTTCCTCCCATTGTCAGGAACACAAGGACAGGTATATTACTTTGTTGGCTCAAGATGCATGGAAAACACTCGACAACAAGTTGATAAGTACTTTTTGAAATGCATTCCACTCCTTGTTAAAATTATCTTTCAGCAGAAATGATATGAGATAGAAACTGTGTTTGGCCCGATCCGATTCTTGATGGAACACTTTTCCAGACAATGATTCTATGAATCTATAAGCTATTGAAAGGACTAATTCCTCAACTCCATCATTTGTGCTGATATCAACACACTCAATGTTCTCCCATTGCTTGGGACTATAAAGCTGATACTTCACGTCCATCTCATCCCTGTTTGCAGTCCCGCTATGGACCAGTATGAAGAAATCTAACCGCACATCCATTGCGGGATGAGGGGAGTTCATCCTGACCATGCCCCCTGAACTGCGATCTAAGCGGGATGAGAGAGTCCCCTCCCTGGCCTCGGGAATCTGCTCATCACGCTTCTGATTCCGAGACGAGTGCCCGTGAGATAAGGCTCATCACGCAACGTGCCATTCTCCATCTAGTGGCAGGAGTGTGAAGTGCCATTCACCAGTACATTCCCTATGGTGTCAGCAATGCAGTGCAGAGAGATTAAAAGACAAATGCCTCAAATGTAGCTCTGTAATGCGTTGAAGGCAAGGCTTTGGATAATCGAAACATCAAAAAACAGAAGGTTGGGCTGGAAAAAAAACTGAGAACAAAGGCATGGAATTTCACATCTCATCATGGAACGAGGACGTGCGGAAACAGTCGTGCCGGTATCATCAATCACACCCGTGCGTACACGGGAACAGGGACAGAACCACAAGAAGACCACGTGACCGTGACCGACATCAACACGCAATGAACTTCCTCCCAGGACGAGAGTGGACGTGAAGTCCTGTAATCTGTGACCAATATTTATGGTGCCTGGCTGGGTTTTATGGGAGGTGTTGCTTAGACCCACCATTCTCAATGGGGACTGTATAGACTGGCACGTTTGGAGGGGGTCACAGACCTGAAACAAGACTTTATGCCCTACCTTATAAAGTTCATCATATGACTTATATGAACCCGATTCAGCCTATGTTTCTTAAATATTGTATTATGGCCATGGCTATGAAAAGGTTGGGAATGGATAGTTATAGACAGTGTGGGGTTGCTTATTCCTCTAACAAGCAGATAACGTCTTGAATATACTTCTGTATGTAGCATATTCAAAACAAGCAAATAAACAAAAACCTATCCCTCTAGTTTAGTCATATGTCGGTCTTGTCACTATGCAGTGTTTCCATGATCCTGAATGTCATGATATGATCTGACACTGCCTTGCAATGTTGTGTCTGTTTTGTTGTCAGGAAAAATGATTGCTAAACTTTACATAGCAAAGCCAAGACCGAATATCGAGGACACCAGTGTCAGCAGTTGAGGTGGTCTACACAGGATCCCCCTTTGGGCACACTACATTTCAGAAAGAGGCATCAAGCAAGAGAAATCCCAGAATTTAAGCCTCTTTTCCTCCAGGTATGAACTTCTGATTCTTAGTCATCCAGGTGAAGTTATCCAGAAAGTTAGTAATGGCAACTGGACTTCTTTTGTTGCGAGACTGAAACATTTCTTGTATGATAGATGTTGCGAGTTTTTTGGGGCTGGTTGGCCATGTTCTGGAAGTTTTTTCTTTCTGATGTTTCACCAGACTCTGTGGCCAGCATCTTCAGAGGGCAAGGAGCTCAGGGAACTAGGAGTTCTCTCTGTGCTCTGGGTTCCTACTTCCCTGAGGTCCTTGCCCTCTGAAGATGCTGGCCACAGAGTCTGGTGGAACATCAGAAAGAAAAACTTCCAGAACATGGCCAAACAGCCCGAAAAACTCACAACAGCTATCAGAGTCCAGCCATAAATGCCTTCGAGAATACATTTCTTGGATGAGTTTCAATCTCACCAAAAAGAAGAAGAAGAAGAAGAAGAAGAAGAAGAAGAAGAAGAAGAAGAAGAAGAAGTAGTAGTAGTAGTAGTAGTAGTTCAGGTGCCATGACTCAACTTCCAATTAAGGGTTGAATGTTTTTCACCATCACCTTTAATCTGAACTGGTTTTGATTTTGGACTTCACTAACCATTAACCAAATTGTTACTCCCTTTCAAATTAACTTGACCTTATTTAATGAAAGAGTTAGCTTTGGATAAGCACATACCAATTGTCACAACATTTAATAATATTGAGTCAATATTATGGGACACGGAACTGAAGATCTGAGCTATCATATATCTGTACTATTTTTTTTCCCTTTTGTGGGCACAAATGCCTTGTCCATTCAATTGTTGTTCATTTGTTTTGTTCATCTTCCTTTGCCTCTTTTCCTCATCATTAGTTTGCTTATATGCATCTCATGGTTAGACCTACAACTGGTTTTATGCTCTAGGTGAGATCTGAGGTCTTACTACGTGCATCATCCATAACGCATTGACATCATTATGCACAAATGAGTTTGTGTGTGTGTGTGGTTTTTTTTTGGGGGGGGGGGAGCAATAATGTAGAAATGTTTGAAAAGTTATAACCAGATATTCTTAGGATGTAACGTAATTTACTCTGTTGTGTTTACAGTTAATTATGCATTGTGATTAATGCTCCTAATTTTGGAATCATTTCCTCAGGACACTTTTTTTAGAGGTAATAAAAAGTGAAGGGGGAAGTAAATTGAATTTTGCTACAATTTATTTAAAGCCATCTCATAATATTAACATTATTGTACAGTGTGCAGTTTCTAGGGATTTGACCTTCAATTACCTCTGAGAAGATGTATTTAGTGCTTTCTACGAAGGTTAGATACGTTGCCAGCTGTTTATTTATAGAGGAAAAGAAACTCAGGTTGTTTGTGGTCCTGGAACAAGCTGAAGAGAAGGTGAGATTACAAAGTGAACATGGGAAGAAACGACTCGGAAGAATTTTGTAAAATATGTGCTAGTGATGGTTTAAGTATCTGGCTGTAGAGCCAGAGGTTGCACCTTCTGGAAGTAGAGCGAGCCTACCTACCCTTGGGCAAGCTGCACAGTCCCACAGCACCCCAAAGGAATGAAAGGGTAAAGCATTTCTGAGAACTCTCTACCTGGACAACGCTGAACAAGGTTGCCATGCCTTGACAACACATGATTGGTTATTATCATCATGCACTAGGCAGTAGTTTTATTTGGGTACTGCTTCCTAATGCTGCCGAGATGCCCTAAGTACATCCGATCTTGCTTGATTTTGGAAGCTAAGCATGGTCGGCCCTGGTTAGTACTTGGATGGGCGACCACCAGGGAATACCTGTAGACACCAGGAGTAGGAACTGGCAAGCCACTCCAGTATTCCTTCCAAGAAAACTCCATGGACATGGGGTCACAAGTGTTGTTTACAACTGTAATGACACAACACAGAGACACACTACTTCCTAAATCAATCCTTCCTTCCTTCCTTCCTTTCATTTTGAATCACTGAAATTTAATAACTTAGGTGCAAGTTTTGAAAAAAATATATGTTAGGACTAATCTCAGTAGGCTGGCTGAAGTACAGTGGTACCTTGTATAAGGGAATTAATTCCTCCCAAATGAAATTCTGTTCAGCAAATTTTCCTTTGTACAAATTTCCCATAGGACTGCATTGAAAACGGATTAATCCCTAATTGTGACCATTTTTCTATTGTACAGATTCTCCCCATAGGCCATTCTGTTAAGCGATTTCCCCTATCTCAGGAATTTTTTTCCTTTAAGTGGATTTTCTGTTAAACAAACCACTGTAACAATTCCACTGCAATTCCTTTTTTAAAAAAATTAGTAGCATGGAACATTTACTCATTCTTTCTAAAATGGCAGGGAGGCACTCAAATGAGAATTGGGGTCATTCTCTCCCAATTTTGTATGGAAGAATAAAGATGCTTAGAGCGCTGGACAAAATTCAAAAATGACTACCAGTGGGACAAAAAGAAAATCATCATTTAACATATCAGGCAAAAAGAAAAAGAAAGAAGACAAACATGTTGTGGCATCTTGAAGATTAACTGCCATAGAGTATGGCTGTGGTATGAATAGGGGTTGTGTTGCAAATCTACCCCCAGATGGCGAAAAATGTGAACACTTTACATTAACTTTGTCTCTGGCTCCCTCTAGCGGTTAGTTCTGGTAAAATACATATAAATACCTATTTCTGGGGAGATATGTAGCAGTCATTCATTCACTGATATTTTTAGTCTACCCAACTATTGACAGATATTCTTCATGGCAGCAAATTCATAGGTGTTGATCCAGCACATGAGGCATGATGGTGCTTTCTCACTGTCTCTTAATGTGATCTTTCACAGACAAATCCACTTTCTCGGGAATGAGGGAGGAAACACATTAAGACAGGGGTGTCCAAACTTTTTGCAAGGAGGGCCAGATTTGGCGAGGTGAAAATGTGTGTGGGCTGACCATTCAGCTGCATTTGAGCCCCGGGCCGGACTTTAGACAAGTCTCTATAACAGTGATGGTGAACCTTTTAGAGACCGAGTGCCCAAACTGCGATTTAAAACCCACTCATTTGTTTGCAAAGTGCCAATAGAGCAATTTAACCTGAACACAGGTGATTGTAAAGGGGCGATGTCAGGTGCCCACAGAAAGGGCCCAGAGTGCCACCTTTGGCACCCGTGCCATAGGTTCACCAACACTGCTCTATAACATGCAAGGAGGAAGGCAGGATGCGGCAGCAATGGAGCTGGGGATGGGTAGTCTGGGCAGGTGGCTGGGGAGGGGGTGGTGGACAGAGGTAGGGAGGGCATGCAAAACATAAAACTGCAAGCTGGTGCCTCCATCCGTTATGGGGAGGGGCCAGCTGGCGGGGATGCTTTACAGGCTGAGCCAGTGGGGAGAAGAGGCCACGGGCCACTCGAAATTTGTAAATGGGCTGCATTTGGCCCCTGGGCCTGACTTTGGACATGCCTACATTAAGATACATCTGTGATTCTTTAAGGTGCCAAAATCATCTCATTTAATTTCCACCCCCTTTCATTTTTGCCTGATATGCCAGCACAGACAAATATGTCTAGCTCTTCTGAAACTGCAATCCCCCCCCCAAAAAAAAAACCACCCACATGAATTTTGGAAGGTTACGGGGTGGGGGACCAAACTATGCATTCCTGGTGACAACATTCTCCCAGAGTATGCAGTTTGAGAATGGGGAACATCAAGAAAATGTCACTCTAGAACAATAGCATTCCATATTCAATTGTGTTGTATAGAAACTGCTGTAGGAGACTCTTTTGAGCTTTGTTGACTTAGTTAGAATCTATATCAATGGTTCTCAACCTGGGGGTCCCCAGATGTTCCTGGACTGTAACTCCCAGAAATCCTGGCCAGCTCAGCTAGTGATGAAGACTCCTGGGAGTTGCAGTCCAGAAACATCTGGGGACCCACAGGTTGAGAACCACTGATCTATATCTGTCTGGATTGTGTCTATACAACACATACAGGTCCAAGTCCACATGTGATCTGCTTAACTCTTTCACTGAAGTCCATGAAGTTTGGAAAGCAGATGGCCTTGCTTTTTCCCATGGTGCAGGGTGCCTGACAAACATAACAAAGAGCAGACTGATAATTTTTTAAAAAGGCTGAAATTGGGAATACTGTTATCACAAGCACATGTGGAATGAAAAAGATGAAATACTCCAAATGAAGGAGGTTAATAAGCAGTATTTATACACACTTCAACTCTCTGAGTCTTTTTTTAAATGCCTGCTTGATTTCATAATTACTGCCATCTCAAATATACTTCTCCTTTTAATGGCAAGTTTAAGAGATCTGTATTCTATCACTCGACTCTCATTAGAGATTTTAAAAAGGCTATTTTCTGCCTCTGATGAATTACATTATTGTTACACTGGAGTCGTAATATGATGAAATTTTAAAATGGGAGACTATTTGATGAATGTGTTCCCACCGAAAAAAAGGAGGGAATGAATATTTGGGTGATATTTGAATGTTAAGTCATTCAAAGATGAAAGTAAACCAAACGTAGACATCCCCTCCCTCCTTCCATTCCCAGTTTTGAGGTGGCTTCATACTAAATAAAGAGCATTTTATTCCCTGTTCATTTGGAGAGTGAGCATTCAAGTATAAAATCACAGGTAGGGGCATCAGAGAATTCTTGATTTCCAGCAAAGGTGCTTGAAGAAGTGGGGGTGCTTTTATACGACCCCTAAAATCCGAGGCAAAGGGCTCCCAGATGCGGAGCTTAAAATTGTTTTCCCACCAGCTCCGGACTTTTAAAAAAATTAAGTACGAGCATGACCACCTAAGCGCATCCCAGTGCATTTTCCAAGTACCTGGTCTCCGAAGGTGAAAAATTTCTGATGCAGATTGCAAAGCAGTGAGTGCCGGGCTGTCCTCGCCTTCTGTTTGTCCCCCCACCCCACCCCTTTAAGAGACTGGAATGCTTCCCGGGGCAGCTCCGACGGCAGAGCAGAGGTGAGCCTGCATTCTTTTCTCCCTTTTTTTCTCTCCCTCCCCTCACGCAGACAGGAGCAAGGGAGTGCAGAGGGGTGGGAACACAGCAAGAGGAGCAAACCCTCAAGTTCTCTGGTCTGAATTTAAGTTGCTAGCGGATCTTAGGGGTCGTGTAAAAGCGCCCTGGGTTGACCCTATTGGAGTTTCCCTATTTCCTTCGCTTGTTGGTGAAGATCAATGAGTATTGTTACTAGTACTAGTAATATTAGAATACAATCAGGGTAGAGATGAGCCCACAGGTTGGCGCGAATATTTATGTTAATGGGACCATAAGTGCAGGTGGCATCCAGGTACGTTGTGATGTTTTCGACTGCATTTACATCAACACCAGAAAACGAATCGCCATTCTTTTCCATTCCTGCTTATTACTGCTTGATTCCCCTTGGTCAGCTTTCACAAGATCCTATCATTTTTCAGAGATGGATGGTAAGTGGCCAATCTGAGATCAAGTACCCATCAAGTTTAGCATCGTGGTTCCCCTTCTGGCCAATCAGGGGTGTCTGGGAAGGACGAAAGGCTGGAAGGTCACAGTCCTTTCAAAGCATAGGGTTCACAGCAGCTAGAAATGTGGACTAGCTCATGGTTCAGTCGGAGACATAGACCCTTCCATCTGCCAAGAAATAGCTCCAGCCCAGCCCCAAAAGGTAAAGCAATGCAGATGGACCCCTCCCAAAAAAGAAGGTCCAGCTTGAGAATAGACCAGTATTAGCCCTAAGCACATCCGATCTCACCTGATTTCGGAAGCTAAGCAGGGTCAGCCCTGGCTAGTCCACAGATGGGAGACCACCAGGGAATACCAGGTGCTGTAGGTGCCTGGAGTAGGAACTGGCAAGCCACTCCAGTATTCCTGCCAAGAAAACTCCATGGACATGGGGTCATGAAGAGTCAGTCACGACTGTAACAACACAACACACACATAGGCTAGAGTGCATGTCCCCACATGGTGTGTTATCCCGTTGCAAAAAAATGCTGTTCGGTTATCTCCTGGTAGGTCCAGTTTCTACCTGTAAGGAGGGAGGGGAAAGCACCAAGCACACCACAATAACCTAAGTATGGAAATATTTATCTTGCAAGATAAGGAGAACATAGGGGATTAATATCCAAAGACTATATCTCGCCAATGGCCACATTAAATCATTCTTATATAGGATTTCTGTTACATACATTGTTAATCTTTATCCAAAGCAATATGTTTTATGTTCTGCCTACTAATAGGTGTCTTCTAAGTATTTTCTAATAATAACTAACCTAGTATTTTCTAGTAATATGATCAATGGGTAAATCTATACACTAAGCCATTATGCTGTTCTTGTCTGGGGTTAATGTTTGTTCGAACTCCCCTCCTTTGTGTAGGCATATCCAGGTGTCCTCAAGGTTCTGTCTGTTCTGCTCTTATCTTTTCTAATCTGTTATGCGCTCATGACAAGTCACATCCCACTGCATCTTTCCACCTCCCAAGGGGGAACTCAGTGTTGAAATTGTATTTAAATCCCCAACCCAGTCCAACCCCTGTGCAGCAGAGTTACAGAGATCTACAGAGGACAATACCTTCAAATTCCCCAGATAGTCCATGCCTTTCTCATTCATTAACAGCGACCTTAGGCCTCAAGAACTGAAATATTTGTCGGAGAAAGAATAAAACTGTCTCATTACTTACAGTTGGGCAAACAGATCAACAGCAAACATGAACACTGACTTCTGACAGACTAAAGAGAGGGGATGGAAGACTCAGCAGATACGTGGGGCTCTCTTAAAATTTGGAGGTGGGGTGGAATTAATCGCTAATGCGGGATAGATGGAGAAGCACCCCATTCCCAAAAAGTCCCTCCCAGTCACTCAAACCACAGGCAGCATGCAAGACTGCAAATAAAACTTCATAAAGTGTGATCAATTTCCCCATGTGATCGCCTCCTTAGCACTGCTTCTCTGAATCCCAGCTGCATATTCTTTCTGCTCCTGCTTTGTATCAGGTTGCTTGGCTTGGCTTTTTTCATCTCCCAGTGTACCTGTTCTCCTTCCAGAAATTTCAGTGTTCCATCCGAATTCTACTTCCTGCTTAATTTTAGCACCAGAGTTCATAAATAACTAGCCACAAAATGAAGCTCGTAAAGCCCGTATCTGAATATGTTTTGGTCCTCGTCACCCTCTTTCCCAAGCCCACGTCCCAAGCCTGCTTTTCTTGGCAATGTTTATACACCCTTATCTACATAATAATTAGGCAGAACTAGGCTCAGATGAAAGCTGAAAGAGAGAGTAGGTGTTACCCGAAAAGCACATTTCGAGAAAATCAGATGAGGCTGCTTGTACCACGTATCTCAAGACGCATCCGTGTTTGATTATTTCATGATAATACCAAACCTGTCATGCCTTATTATGTAAACAGTCATTTTGTCAGATTGTTTGTAAAACTGGAAGTACATGACCTACAAAGATTCTTCTTGGCATGACGATTTCCGTCACTGGTAATTTTGCTGTCAACGTAGCATTAATCTATGCGTATTCCTGAGTGTGGAACAGGCATCTCATTATCATGGACAAAAGATGGGGGTGAGGGGGGGGGTAAGCAACTCTGCCTCTATGAATTAAGCTGATTTTAAGTTATAAATTTGTACCAGGAATGTTGGCAAGTCTTTATAATTGAGCCCCAAGTCAGAATCTGAGTCTTTGGCATCAAGTTCCAAGTCCAAGTCTTTGGTGCCAAGTCCCTTGTCCGAGTGTTTGGTACCAAGTCCCAAGTCCAAGACCCTACTAAGAACAAGTCCCCCCCACAAGCAAAAAGGGAGGGTGGGTGGGTTCTGAGTCATGAACTGAGACATTGAAAAGAAAACCCAAAATGAGTCCAAGTCAAGTCACCAGTATGACTGGTCCAACTTCACAATAATGAGGAACAATATACAGCCTAGAACATTTCAGACATATTCAAGTTAAAAACAAGGAATTAGAAGAGGCACCTTGGAACTTTAACAGGCAACGTTAAATCTACAAAGAGCACGCAAAAAGAAAAAAAATCCATTTTCAAGGGTTGGAAACTAATGTGGAAAACACTAATGTTCTTATGAAATCAGTCAATGTAATCATGCATGGTAATCCATATAAAAGTTACCTAGTAGGTAGTCCATCATTAAGGGAAAGCTTGCCTGAAAAGGAAGGTCTTTGCCTGCTTCCAGTAAGACAGCAGAGATGGGGCAGTCCTGGACAGATAGATAGCCATGGCAGCCACATGGCCACGGACTTGCACAACACTGGCTCTTTGGCTTAACAACGGAGATGAGCACCACCCCTAGAGACAGACATGACTAGCACACATGTGCGAGGGGTTATCTTTACCTATACAGTATATGATAGATAGATAGATAGATAGATAGATAGATAGATAGATAGATAGATAGATAGATAGATAGATAGATAGATAGATGATAGAGATGGGCACGAAACGGAAAAATTGTGTTCCGTTTCCGTCCTGTTTGTGGCCCATCTCCCTCTGTTCCTGTTTTTCAGACCGAATTTTTTTTAAAAAAATTGTTCCGTTTTTCTTTTTTCGGAAATGGTGCTGCGCTGGATGACAGTGCCCTGTCATCCGGCGTGGGGAAGATCCCTCTCGCCTCCCTCCGCATCGATGCATTGCAGCCCGGCGGGCTGTCATTTCCGGGGCGGAGATCGCTGGACAGGGGGCTCCGATCTGGCCTCCGTGTGCGGACACCGGATTGGAGCCCCCTTCCTTCCCTCCTCCACCATGGAGGCTGACAGCCCACCAGGCTGTCAGGCTCCATGGTGGAGGAGGGCGGCGAGGGGGGCGGGGGCTCCGATCCGGCCTCCGCGTGGGAGGAGGGCGGATCGGAGCCCCCTTCCGTCCTCCACCATGGAGGCTGACAGCCCAGCGGGCTGTCAGACTCCATGGTGGAGGAGGATGAGGAGTGCTCCCATCCGGCCTCCATGTGCAGAGACCGGATGGCAGTCCCTTCTTGACTCTGCCCCCGAAGCTGGAAGACTGGACCAGGAAGGCCAGCAGCAGCAGCAGCAGGCCAGCTAGTAGGAGGACTTATCAGGCAGCCAGGCCAGTAACGAAAACGAACAGAACGAAGAAAATTTTCTTGGTTCTGTTCAGTTTGAGCCTGGCCCGTCCAAATTGTCGTTCTTCGTTCCACTACGTAACAGAACGACTAACAACTAATCAAAATGGAAAATTTGTTGTTTCGTGCCCATCTCTAAGAGAGAGAGAGAGAGAGAGAGAGAGAGAGAGAGAGAGAGAGAGAGAGAGAGATGTGAATTCTCAACAGTCATTCCTTTGCTGTAAGAATAACTCTTGTTGAAAAGGGGACAGATTTATGCATGCTTGTCACAGGAATCCTTAGTTGTAGGCCTGCTTATCCAAAACTCAGAAGCTGTCCTCCAAAGTGCTCGATGTCCTGTTCCTACACACAGGCTGTGAAGGCTGTCAGTTCCGTTGGTAACCTCAGCTCTCCTGTCTAGGCTGAGAAAAAGGAGGTAAGCAAGAATTCCTTATATAATAGAGCAGTGACTCAGGGAATTTCATCTTCAAAGAAGGTATGGGACAAGGTGACCTGATCCCACGTCCTCTGAACTGGCATCCACGCATGACTCAGGGTCCTCCTCTGTTCCCCATCGTTTTATAACTCTGTGATTCTGTTTTGGTCTCGTTTTCTGCTTAAACACACACTGTGCAGTTTGGAGAGAAAGATTTGCTTGCACATATACATGTGAAGAAAAATCTGTTCAAAATGCATATTTCAGACATATTTAAATGAGGCTATTCATGCCAACTTTAAAAAAAAAACAACCCTCATGCATTGATGCACATATAATATGCATATATTATATACATGACATAGACCAGAAACAGGCTGATCTCTACAAACTCTGTTTAGTTCAATAAACAATCGAGCTGGGCACAAAGCGATTCTGCCCGAATCAGGAAAATTCATTGGCACGGCACCAGAGTTGCTGCGTTTTCTCTCCCCTCTCCCCTCTCCAGCTGGGTTGCCCTCCAGGGCCCAATGGGCAGTTTGGGCTGGAACCTGGTCTCTCCTTGTATGCCTGTCCTTCCTCCTTGTCCAAGTTGCCTGCCGCCATGGAAGGAAAGCTCTGGATCCTGCCCAGAGTGAGCAGCTGTGCCTGAAGGGTGACGTGTAGAGGCAAGTAAGAGGAGAAGTGAGCCAGGGTGGAGGCGAGGGGAGAGGGTACGTGCAACCCCTGTGGTGCCATGCTAACAGTTTTTTTCTGGTTCGGGTCTGACTGCTTTGCGTTCATCTCTAGTAAACACTCTCTTGTTATTGGTGCATGGGCCTCACTCAATGTTCTCCAGATGTTGGCGATGATACCTCCTGTCAACCTCAACCAATCTGGCAAATATTCTGGGATGAGGAGATGTCATCTGGAGGCCACCTGGACTGGGGAATGCTGTTCTTATGGAATGGATCAGCAAAATATAGCTTCTGCTCCATTGATTGCCTGGGTGGGAAAATGTCGATGAACCTTCTGAGTTCGGGAAAGTTGTGGCGGCAAGGAAGGAGACGTCATACCTCGATTTGGGTCCACAACACACACACACACACACACTTGCCTCCAACCGTCAGCAGAGCAAATGGGATCTAAAGTCGTCAAACACGAATGCGGTGACATTTCTGGCAAGATAGACTTGGCAACGAAGAGGTTCCTGCCGTGAGTTTCATTTAGTTTAACCCCAGCATAGAGAATCTGAGATAGAAAATAAATGTCTTATTGACTGAGAAGGTTTCTCTTCTGGGCAAGCCGCCCATGGGGAATTTTCTGCTTCAGAACAGTGGGGTCCTGGAGTTAAAGAGGAAAGCTGAGCAGTTATGAATCCTGGAAGCCTAACCCTCCCCACCTTCTTATACTGGATGCTGAGAAACCCTAATGGAAAGAGAAACATACATGCTGCTAGGGGTGTGTTCTTTTGTGGTTTTGTACACACCTGTAAGCTATAGCCCTTTAGAGAAGAGCTTTGGGATCTTCTGTGGGTACCACCTTACTTTCTATGTTTGATTTGTAAGGAAACAAAGGGAAGGAAACTACCTCGATGCTTTGTGGGAGTTATAGTTTAGCTATCCAATGGGCTCTATAAAGAGTGATTCCTCCCAGATCTATGAGTTCCATTGGGCATCCTTCCTTCCTTCCTTCCTTCCTTCCTTCCTAACAAATCAACAACAGGAACTAAAGTCCGGAGACACCGATAGCACATTTTTTAAAAAATCCTTTCTCTAGAGGGGTATAAAACCTGCAAGTGTGCCTAATGTCTGGGATATTAAGGAAATACCCTCCAAAACCAGGAAGGACTGGATGAAAGAAAAGGAAGTAACCTGAGTTTGATTGCTGCTCATCAAATCTTGGGTACAGCATCTAGACTACAACTCCCAGAAAGGACCGGAACAATTTTCTCTGCATCCAGCCTAGATTCCCCAGGCAAAGGACAACCATGGTGTCCCAGGCCATCCCTAGCCAACAGGACTGAAAGTTGCCCCATTCTTTTGACATTGGGAGGTGCTTCTCAAACCTCCTTTGCAGGAAGAGCGCACATGGAGAAGTAGCAGAGTACATTACGGCCACCGATCTCCAGCAGGTTGACGTAGGCGGTGCAGTGTAGAAATCAACCCCACTTCTGCTTTAAGTAGCAAGAGACCTTCGTCTAATGCTGGAAGGATGATTTCCCCCCCTTCCAGTTCTCATTCAGGGTCGACTGAATGTATGCATCTGTGTATGTGTGTGTCTCTGAGCAGGTATAGAGAAGCAATGCAGGATAGCCAGTTATTGTCTAGGGGTGGGAGGAATCATGTCAAGGACTCAACGTAAACACTGTCTGAATAGTTGTCAGGCTGTGATAGACTATCCAGACGTCAGACAAAAGGAGGGGAGTCTGAAATGTTATTTTCCTCCCCTGCCCCTTTGAGTTTATCCATTCAAATTGTCTCTGTTCTCTTTTTGATTTTCAACTGTTTATCCTTTTTATATAGAGTTTTATTGCTGTATTTATGGTTGAACTGTACTGTGAAGATGCTGCAGTGGAACTACAGCCCGATACACAGGATTTCTGGAAGTTATAGCAATAAGAATAAAAATAAGAAGAATTGTTTCTATTGTGCTCTACATCAGATTACATTCCCTCTGTGTGTGTGTGTGTGTGTGTGTGTGTGTGTGTGTGTGTGTGTGTGTGTGTGTGTGTGTGTGTGTGTGTGTGTATACTCGTGGGTGGAGCTTCCTCAAGTGGCTCCCTTAATTACAAATGTTTTTCTCTTGTGAGGACCCCTTTTGGAGTTTAATAACTCAGCCCCCTGAACCCCAAACTTCTCCAAATTTGGGGGGCTTACAGGGAAGAGTCCAAAGAAGCTACCCTGCTATTTTGGTTCCTCAAGGACCCAGGGGAGCCATTAGCAAACCATTTCACTTCGTTTTGTTCCAAAAATTATTTTAAAATGTCTTAGTAAAGAAATGAAACAAAATGCTAAATTTTCATTTCGTGCCCATCTGTATGTAAGAGATCTGCTCTTTTGATGGATCTTTACTCATTGACTGAGTTTGCAGGGGATTTACCCTAAGCATGTCTGAGCTTCAGAGGATTTGGCATGGATATATATATACTTTCACTGTTGTCCTCAATAGTGATGTACATCGTTGCTTATTTCATTCTCCCAGGTGGGAATGGAAAGAATTTCAAAGTTGTCTCCCTCCCATCCTGTATTTTGAGAGGTTTTTTTTCTTTGTTTCACAGTTGATTTTCAGCAGTTACACAAGGCCCTGCCCTGTGACATCTCATGGGAGGACAAAAGACTCAGTTAGTCTCAAGTTTTAACTTCAGAAATCTGAAGAAGAGGGCAAATCACTCACCTCACAGCCTTCCTTGGTAGCACCACTCAATGCTCTTCCCATCCTGACACTAAATCCCTAAAAAGTACTTAAATCCCTTGCTTCATCTTTCTGCTTCCCATTGTTGTCTCCCCAGTATTGAATTTTCAACCATAAAAGCCTTGCAACCTTTATAACATTCTGCCTGAGATGTTAGCTTTGTACTGGTAGGGGGATTTATGCTTGTTTGTTTAACCGAGGGAAGCATTCAAATATCACAGCGGGGAAATCAGCATAATTCCCTACCAACATCTGCATCGAAAGCAGCTATTAAAATCAAGCAAACAGGAGCTGGTTGGAAATGAAAAGGAAAGAGGCAAACACACTTGTATCTTGTCAAACAAAGAGCAAGGAAGGACACAGAGAAACAGCTCGTCTGGTTGGTATCTGCTGGCAAGATCCCATGTGAGCGAAAAGCTCACCTACTAATTTCAGACGTCAAAGAAGAATTTAGCATGCATGAGAAGTATGAAGGAAAGGAGGTATCTTTTTAAAGCAGTGGTTGTCAACCTGTGGGTCCCCAGATGTTCCTGGACTGCAACTCCCAGAAGCCTCCACCACTCACTGTGCTGGAAAGGGTTTCTGGGAGTTGCAGTCCAGGATCATCTGGGGACCCACAGGTTGAGAACCACTGTTTTAAAGGTTTGGACATTTTGGTGGCAGAACATCTCCACCGAGATGGGTTGATCCTCCTTCATTTGCTGCCTACCAATCATAATTAAGTCAATGTCAGTTTTGCCAGATGGTAACCCTTTTCAGGGTTTTCTGTGTAAAGGGTGGTTTCCAATCCCCTTCTTCTGTGGGTGCCTGGAGACTGTGCACCTTGCTGAAGACCACACCCAGGCTGACTCTACTTGTAGAAGGCACAACGGGGGAATTGAACTCCCAACCTCTCGCTCCACAGCCAGAGACCTAAACCACTGAGATATCCATTCAGCTGGTATCCTAGTAGAAGCATTTTCTCAAGGTGGTCTTGTGTGTAGGTCTCACTTGTGTGCAAGAACCTTGAAAAAATGGGCAGTGACGACCAGCATCCCACCTGACCAAAGACCACCACTGGAAGAGCTAGTACCTGCACATGGACTCACCTTCCAAAGATGCCTACACAGCACACAGAACAGAGCATTGATGGAGAAACTGACCACATGGGCCAAAATTCTTAGAGGAGAACAAAAAGTAGATAATGTCACCAAAAATTGGCACACACACACACCTCAGCTTCTGAACAGGGTTTGGGGTAGACATCTAATATGTGGTGGTCCTTTGTTCTGGGCAGGCCATCACTGGAGAGACCTTTACTGTCATGCCTGGAGAATGACAGGTCAGTGAAAGACATCTCTTGCCAGCTGGGGAGGCCTGTTGGGCTTCGCATCTGAAATCTACGATAGTTGTTGGTGAAGGACACAGAAAATGAACCAAGATTCTTCCATGGACAGCAGGGCTAGGTACAGGGTAGGCCAGTCTTTTACTCCGTCCCAATCTGGAGTTCCAAATTCCATTTCTCTCCTTCTTCCTACTGATTCGCTGGTGGCTTATTAGTCTGCTGCTGGCGAGCGAGAAAGAAAATCAAACACCTCTCATGGCCTCTACAATCAGACCTAACCTTTACCGATTCTCCTTTCAGAGGCGTAGAAAAATGCATTAACCAGAAGAGATGTGAGTGTGAATAGTGCCCCCCTCCAAAACAAAAAACAAAAACAAAAACAAAAAACCACAGTGTTGATATGTCTAATGTGTGGACAGGGAACAGAAAAAAGCTGTTTTGTGACCCATAAACTCCTCCTGGAAAAGCAGAAGAGGCCAATTTACAAAGGAAGAAGAAACAGTCACCTCCAGGGGTGGTTCATTTACAATATCCTGTTTCTGATTAAAACTTTGTAAATAGTAATTATTGCACAAAGCTTTCCTGGAAACAGATTATTATTTTTTAAAATGCAAATGACTTCACAGTTGAGAGGGAACACAGTCGGAGTGCGAGCAGCGACTGGGGGAAGATTGAATCTTTGGAGGAAAATAAAATGAAGTCACTTGTGTTTCTACCACAATCGCTTTCTATGCCACACAAATTCCACCCACCTCCACCACCCCCATGCATTCGTTAAATATGTTAATTCAAAGGAAAGGCCTGTTATTTCCTCAGAAGTTGCTTTTGTATTCATAAAATCCTACAGAGGGAAAAGTTAAATCTCGTTCATTTTATTAGCTTGACAACAAAGAGGAATATTCCAAGAGAGAGAGTGGAAAATAACTTGGAAGAAGGCTGGGCAATTATTTCTCTTTCTTTCTATGTTGTTTAATAGGCTGGCTGGATAGTTCAATGGTTTAAGTCAGAATTGACTTAATGGCACATGATGATGTTTATTGTGAAAACGATGTAGACTTTGGGAGTTTCTTAATCTTGCGAGATAATTGTTACTCTCTCAGGTATAAAAGCATGAGGAAGAACTACAAAATTTGGTTCTTCCTGACAAGATATGCCACTTTTTGACACATGGACAAATCTTGCTGGGAAATCTATGAGATTTATTTCTTCCAGATCAAGGAGAAAGCAAGATACCTGCACTTTCCACACAAGCAAAGGCTCTTGTCTTCTCCATTTGCGAAGGGGAGCAAAGCAAAGCACATATACACACAAAAATCTCAGAAGGACTGGTTAACCGATCATAAAGAAGGTGCTTCATTGTTCTGATTTTTCAAATGTCACAGGTTTTTGCAATTTGCCCAATTTGCATACTTTCTGCAAAAAGCTTTCTTGCAAATATGGTCCCTTTCATTGGAAGTGCCACGAAATCCCTGGCTGTGAACACAAGTGACCGGAACTTTTTTTTGGTGGTTTCTCTTTTTTATTCTCAACCTTGCCTATCTTTCTTAGGGTTTCTTGAACCCCATTATTGCTGCTGCTGATGAATTGTATAGAACTGTACAGAATGGACCAGAAGAGCATCATGAATGATTGAAAAGCTGAAATATAGATGGATCTATCTCTTCCTACCTTACCACTATATTTTCCAGGCAAACTCTCCATGGCTTCTTTTCGAGAGTCTTAGTCAGTCACTTTGTCCACTATACCATGGTGGGAAACTCACTCCTAATAGGCACTATCCAAAAAACCTGGAGATGTTTCAAAATGTTGATTATTTAGAAAGTCGTAGTTACTTTCTAAATCCGCTAAGTTTCTTCTGGATAAACAGAGCACTTCTTGTTCACTGATATTTCCATTGGGTTTGTCCTACTCGTTGCCCTCCTCATTCTCCTTTTATTGCTGTCATATAGACTGATTCATAAGCCCCATTATTTGGAAAGGTGACGTAATGCAAGCTCTAAATATAATAGAGATGAATGAGGGCGAAGTGATGCCCCCGCTAAGCTTGAGAGCCAGGTGTTCAAGCCAGCCCACCCGTCCCATGTCCTCCGAGGCACCATGTTCTAAATATTGAAAGAATAACTCCCTGAACGTTGTGTGTGCAGCTCCGCAGCGGAAAACACCTGCAAGCAAATGGCAGAGTGTACCTCAAACAGTCGATAAGCAGTTAATCAATCTGCCAGCTTTGTAAATGTATGACATGGTGGTGCAGGTTTGCAGTTATTAGTGGAACAACAGAAACATCCCCCCCCCCCCCCGGATTGGAATGCTAGAAGGAGAAAGACACATCTCTTCCTGCTTGGGAAACCAAGGAACGGCTGTCACAGGAGTGGCAGAGACAGAATATATTTTCTTAGGCTGCAGCCTAGCACAGGAAAAGGTATAGATTAATTTCTCTCTTGGAAGTCTCAGGAAGCAAAAACTTAAAGGTGAACCTTTTCAAAAGCTTCCCTTCTGTATTGTTTCTTTTTCTAAAGGCTTGAGCCTCAGCATTAAACACCCTCATGCCCATTGGGGATTAGCAAAGTGGTGTCCACACAGCAATCTGTGTGGCAAATGCCATTGTTTGTTTCTTTTTTCAATATCTGCTGGAAGACAGATACCTTTGGGGGGGGGGGATTGCAAAGCAGGTTAGAACTCATTGGTGTTCACTAGGAATGGGCACCTTACGAAAAAATGCCACGCTGTTTCATTGTTTTATAAGCTTACACAATGTTATAAAACAAAACAAAACAAAACAGCAGACAGTGTTTCATCAAGAAATCAAACAAAATGCCATTTTTTCGGAAACAAAACAAGTTGTCCTAGTGGTGAGAGGCCTCTTGACCCAGCTGTCTTGGGAAGAGGATGTTTATTTTTAAACTGATTGCTTTCCTTCCTTCCCTCCCTGCTCTGTTAGCTGTTGATAGCTAGCTTATTCTGATCTTGATCTGCAGCTAGCCAGGAGCTGAGCTCTGCTGCCTGTCTCTGGCCTGTGGACAGGGCAGTTTTAGGACCACTAGGCTTAATGGATCACATTTCCCTTCCCTTCCCTGTATCTGTGTCTGCAAGTTGATTTAAACTGATTGTTTTCTTTTCCTGATTTGGTAGGACTGGACAGCATGTTATTTTTGATGTTTTCCTTCCTTCCCTCCCCATGCGGATCAGCTGTTGAGCTTATCTCTCCAGTCTGATCTGAGTGGCAGCAGCTAGCCATTAGGTTTCCTCACCTGCTTGTTTACAGAGGGTTCTTTGTTTGAAAACAAATTGATTGGAAGGCTATTTAAACTCAGGCACTGGGCCCCCTGTTAAATAAAAAAGGAAAGCTCCCCATTATTTAGAGCCTTTCATTTGATTTTGTGCTGAAAATTCTTTTTAAAAATTTATTATTAACGAAACAAAATGAAATGAAGACTGAAACTAAACGAAATGCTATATTTCTGTACAAGGCCCATCTCCCGCCTTGCTGAGCTTGGAAATTCCTCACCCAGGGGTCTTAAGTGTTTTTGAATTATTTTTAAACTTCATTTTTAAAATCTTAATAGGTATTTTAATTATTTTTGAAACAAGATACTAGTGAGGCTCTCCAGAAGGTGAGTCATGGCAACTGGACTTCTTTTCTTGTGAGATCAAAATGTTTTGCTACTCTTTCAAGGAGCTTTGTCAGTCTGAGCTTTTATCTGCTGTAAGCCTCCTTGGGTCCCATATGGGGAGAAAGGTGTTACACACACACACACACACACACACACACACACACACACACACACACACACACACACACACACACACACACACACAATACAAACAAACAAACAAACAAACAAACTGAACAGATGAGGGTTAAGAATCCAGCCAGGATTCCTTTACCTCCCTTATTTCATTTACCTATCAATTTGATTAATGTTCCGGACGTAGATGCCTATTCATGGATTTACAAGTGAAGATTCAAAGGTAAGAGGACAAGATCAGTAGATCTGTGGGCTGAAATTTCAGTGCCTTTCACTGTTCGCTCGCCTTATTCAAAGAGTTGTCTCTCCACATTGTGCCTGCATAAGCCTGCATTTTTTTCAGATAACTTAGGGGAGCATATGCTCAAGTCCCCTGTGTTTCCATGACTCTTGAAAAGGAGGATGGCTGAATCATACGGGCTTATCTGTGTAAATAGCTCACGATCAAGCAGAAAGAAGAACAGGGAAGCATTTGGAAGGCAGACATTTCCAAGGGATGTCTGAGTGCCATGTGGACTTTGAGACACTCAGAGAGAGAGAGAGAGAGAGAGAGAGAGAGAGAGAGAGAGAGAGAGAATGCCTATTCTTTAAAAATATAACTGAATGGTAATGCCATTGCTTCTAATCCTTATTTATGTAAACAATTGAAGACTCTCATAAACTTCTAAGGAAGCTTTTCAGCACCCTAGAGGAGGGGGAAACAATGAGAGTGAAAATCTGATTCAGAAATGTCTATGGATGGTGGATCCCAGGTGAGCTGCATTTAGGAGTAGGCCAAACAGACAGAAAGCCCAGAATGGAGAATAAGGAAAGTTACAGTCCAAACAAACAACAAAACAAAACACCCCTATCAAAACATAAATGTGTTTTGAATTATGTGTTTGTTCAATGATGTGTTTGTTCAGGGAAATAGTTTAGTCCATCTTTGTTTTTTGTTTGTTGGTATTTATTCTGAGATCTTATAAGGAATGGTTGTTCTCTCTCTCTCTCTCTCTCTCTCTCTCTCTCTCTCTCTCTCTGTGTGTGTGTGTGTGTGTGTGTGTGTGTGTGTGTGTGTGTGTAAATTTCTTGATATTGTTCCCAAACCGCAATGACGATGGGGACCACTGACATAAGTTTCATCCACAAACAAGATGTTTTGATTGCCAGATCTCAGTATTCTGTTAACTATTGCAGTTCTTCTTGGGAACCCATGAATGGGCCTTCTTGGCTGCTGTGCCCAGACTCTGGAACTCCCTCCCACTAGAGGCCAGGACTGCGTCATCTCTGTTTTCCTTCCAGAAACAGGCAAAGACCTTTGTATTCAGGCAAGCTTTCCTTGAATGATGGACTACCCTTATCTGTCCTTTTAATGAATCTGTAGGTTCACATAGCCTTTGTGTTTATAACTACTTATAACCTTGTAGCTTTAATGTAATGTTGTCTATTAATGCTGAAAGATGTCCCTCAAGTCCTTGTTCTCAATACCTGAACATGTTTTATTTGTACTGGACTGTATATTATCCCTCATTACTGTAAGCCACCTTGGGTCCTTCTCCAAGGAGAAAGGCAGGTTAAAAATAGTCTAAAATAAATAAAATAAATAAATTATTCTTCTCTTCCTTTTTCTTTTTCATTATCATCATCATCATTGTTGTCATCATCATGATGGCATTTGCGACTGCTGTTGTTGTTAAAGAAAGCTTTCGCTTTTTCTGTTTCCTGTGTCTTTTACCTTATTTTGTATTCAAAAACACATTTTTTGCAACAGGCATTTAAATATACTTTTTGTTGCTTTCACCCGTTTCAATTTGGAGACATATTTGTAATACTTAGTTTCTTTTGTACCTTTTAAAGAGAGGCGTGTAAAAGTTTTACGAGTATTTTCAGAGAATTCTGGAAGAGGTCTAAATAATTGAGAGAACCTTGTTAAATATTTAGAAAAGATGTCTTGCCATTTTGGTACTCTGCTCCAGCCTCTGATTAAAATTTATAGAAAACAAGTTTCTCTCATGAAAAAGCATGAGCAACCAAAGGAGATCCCTCCCCAGTCCCCTCAGAATAAAAGACAGAAAAATTATGTTGTGAGAGGGATACTCCCAGAGCATCAACAATTTGAAACGAAAAGAGCTGATGGAGGGGGGACTGAAATATGGTGAAATTCTACAGATGTTTTGTCTCACGAATAAAAGGACTTGTCTTCCTGTTACATCCAACTGTCTAACTCAAGTCAGTGACATTCCTTGTCCACAGTGGCTTTCTGAAAGTTACTGGAGGAAAGTCACTCTTGCAGGTTGATTCTAGGAAAGCTTATTACGCAACTCAGTGCAATTTATCTTAGCGTTCAGAACTAGCTGAGTGCTCAGTTTTGTCTAATCAGATTATTAATAACACAAATAGGCTTTTAATTACTCTGTGGGTGCACTCCTCCTTCCACACAAACACACAAATGCTGGATTTCAAAGCAACCTCATTAATAATAATCTTGTTTATTATCTCCCAAACCACTGCAAAGTAGCTGACGTTACCAAAGAACTTTCCATCATTAAACGAACAGGTTTCTGTGTTACATTTTTGACGGAAAGATGGGTTCTTTCTCATTCCTGGGACGGAACCATGACACAATCCTTCCGGCGTGTTCAAAAGTCCCACCGATTTCGTCTGAAATGATTAGGGGTGGACTTGGTTTGGTTTCTTGGACTTCAAGTCCCATAATTCTCCACTCTGGGAATTCTAGCTGTCTGACAGAGGCCTTGGAGACACCTAAATTAACTGGTTCAGAATCACGCTGCGCAGTTGGTGAGTGGCAGGGCCGCCAAGGAACACATCACACTGATTCTGTATAACCTTCATTGGTTACCAGTTGCTGCCCGAGCCCAATTCAAAGTGCTTGTTTTGACATATAAAGCCCTAAATGGCTTAGGACCTAGATACCTGAAGGACCACCTCCTTCCATATGAACCTACCCAGCAATTAAGATCTAGTCAGGGAGCCCTCCTGAAAGAGCCATGCCTTAAGGAGGTGAAAGGGATGGCTTGCAGATATAGGTCCTTTTTGGGCAGCTGTCCCCAGGGTATGGAATGCCCTCCCAAGTGAGACCTGCTTGGCGCCGACGTTGATAACATTTCAGTGCCAGGTAAAAACCTTCCTGTTCTAAAAGTTTTTAAACTGATGATTGTGGGTCCTGATGGCAATTTTAGTGTTGCAGTTTAATGTGTTGTATTTATTGTATCTATATGTTTTATTGTTCTAATTTTATTGTAATTTTGATGTTTTAATTGTTTATTTTGATTGTGAGCCACACAGAGGCCATTGGGTAGTGGGCGGCATACAAGTTAAATAAATAAATAAATAAATAAATAAATTTGGCTTGCCAGGGACAAAGGCCTCAGGCTGATGGCTTTGAACCTTAGCTCTGTCCAAGTTTCCTATTTCTACCCAGTGTTACCCAGAAGCTTTCTTTCTATACAGGAAGCTAGGCTTAGATAGGATAACTGTCCCCTTCTACAAAGCTGCTTGGATCCCATTTAATGACCTTGTCTTTGAGGTCCTTGCTTTGATGTTAATCCTTATTTGCTCTGTCCTTGCCCCATAAATCAGGAAATACAATATCCCCCACTTCTTTTGCCATGAGAGAAGAACTGTTTTCACTCTCAGATATTTTTTAACATTTTTTTCAAGATTGGTTTTTGTGCATTTTGTTGTAAGAGTCAATGTTAAAAAAATGTAAAAAAGGAATGAGGACAAGTAGGAAAAATGTAAATTCAAGATGAGACAATGGATGCATAGAATTTTTTTCCCAAGCAATCTTTAAAATTCCTCCTTCCTCTTCACCTCATCCTATTTCACTTTTAGTACCTGCCCTTCTACTCGGTTACTTAACTCCTTGGCATTTTCTCTCCACTAACATTTTCTCTTCAGTTCTCCTTAAATATAGATGAGGTTGGTCTGCCACACAAAGACACAATTATTCGGTTCTTTGTTATTGACAAAATTATCACAAAGGCTTGCAAAGACAGTGTTACATCGATGATAAATAGCCCGGCTACCTAGCTGGGGACCTGCTGTGGAAAAAAACACCTTGACCTTTACTTGGCTGCAGAACAAGCAGGAAGCTCTGTTTGCTTCTCTGCACTCCCGCCAACTTCATGGATACCTTTTATTAATCGCTAGCAGTCCAAAAAAATGCCACGGGAAAAGCGCAGCACAAACAGTTCACAAAGAGGAATCACTGGTGATGGTCGGTTGAAAACAAAGCCTTTTTAAAAGCATTGGATCAACTATACACATACACTAAAGGGGAGGAGGCACACTTATGTTGGAGTTTTTACAACTCCGCATGCTGCCTTAAGTTTAACTGGGAGGGACCGCTTTAGGCAGGGGCGACTGACAATCTCTCCAGCACTAACTGGCCATTCCTTCCTGCCTCTCCACCCAGCCCTCCTTTCCCCATCTATTACCACACTTAGGTTTTGAATCACCTTTTGCTTAAAGTCAAATCGCCTTAAAATCACTTACTGCATTTCCAATAGTGTTTTCCATGGAGCCCCCTTGGCCACGCCCCCTTTTGGTCACTGTGTCAGTTTTTCTTACGACGGCCACCAGGGGTGGTGTTTTTTAAAACCAATTTCTAGACCGCTTTTTGAAGCGACTTGGCTCAAACTGTGGACACCATGCACCAGTTTTTCCCAGGTTTCCCCCTCTGTATGCCTTGTCCTGGTGCAGGAAAAGCCAAAAACGAAATCCTCTTGCAGTGTAATCATTTCCACCAACTTCTCTGGTCCTTCTACTTCCTATTTTGGGTATAATTTTGCTGTTTCCGGTCATGGAAGTAGGCTATCAAAATCAATGTGCCACGTTGTAAGTAATCTAAAGGGAGAACTGGAAAATTAGCTACATTACTTTGAATGGAAGAACAATGGCATGACATTATCCTAAAAAATAATTTCCGAAATTGAACCAGATAATGGGACTGAATCGGAACAAAAAGCGGTTTAGCAAAGTGCAGATGGGGAAACCGGTTCTTGAGAAAATCCCCAAGTGCGGAATGCTGAATCGCTTCAGCGACCACGTGACCAGGGGAGGGCAAAAGGTGATTCAAAACAAAAAGTGGTTGCTGTTTGGAGGGCGGTAGTGGCCTATGTAGCATACATTTCAAAAATGAAGTGGTTCGCTAGTTATCCAAAACTCGTTCACCGCTACCTCCGTGAACTAAATTTTGCAAGCCTCACATGAACTCTAGGCTTAAAAGCTAGCTCGACAGCCATTTGTACAGGAACAAAAGAAGTTTATTATTAATAATAATTCCCCTCCTCTTTACCCCCAAATAGATGGCTATTAAAAAAGCTTGTGAAAACAAAATTGAGAGGGAAGTCTCAGTTAATCTTAGACAGAACATGATGCCTTAAAAAAAATGACAGAGGGATGGAAAATACACCCGTCTTTCTAATCTTCACTGAAACCTGATTCAAAGGAGCACTATTAGTGGTTTAACATGAGTGGAGCATATTTTTATAATCCTTATCAAAAATGCTCAGTTACTAGATCAGCATAAACTGCAGCTTATTAAAATGGATAAGAGAGGGGTTATGGGATTCATATTGTTAAGGGAAGAAGAAGAAGAAGGTTTAAAAGACAGATTTCTTTAATCTGTCACTCAAATAGGATGGCGCACCCATGTTGCCTGGGACGACGTGTGTGCCTCTTAACTTTCAATGAGATAGGTCCCGACAAAGAGCCGACGAGAGAGATTTGGTGAGCACAACACATCAGCTTTTAGCATCCTTATCCTGATCAGATGACAAGCTTTGAGAGTCTGAGCTGAGCCACAGCAATCCAAGAGTTCCAGTGATGTTTTGCAGATTTTAAGGAAGCAGTGGGGTGTGGTTTCAAACATGACTGCCATTTTGGCCTGCTCCATTGGATCCATTGGGACAAGTGGTTCCCAACCTTTCTTTTTCTTTTTTTTTCTTTTTTGCCCTTTTTCAAATATCCGAGTCACCTGCAACCCTCTGTCACTTTTGCATAAAAAGGAATTTTTGGAGATTGGAGTCTCCGTTCTCCAAATCGCCTGTTCCTCACACATAGTGTACAAATACACACTTATTTTAATATCCTGCTCTGAAAGGTCAAGGAAGAAATTATTTAACAAGGACAAGAACACATATGCCTCTCTCTCTCTCTCTCTCTCTCTCACACACACACACACACACACACACAGAGAGAGAGAGAGAGAGAGACAGAGACAGAGACAGAGACAGAGAGACACACACACACACACACACAGAGAGAGAACGCTTTGTGACCCGCTTGAGGGTCATGACCTGAAGGTTGGGTAACACTGATCTCGGAGGTATGCAAGTCCTCCCCCTGTATGATCCTGCCTCATATCTGTGACCTTCCTAAGCTGATTTTATGAAATGTCCGCCACCAAGACAAGACAGCTGTGGTGACAATAAACAGCAAAACCTTACCTATACAATAACTGCCTGAGAGAGTCTGCAGGATGGTAACCAGTTCTCAGGGTGCTGGAGGGCATTGCAGAAAACATCTCCATGGAGGACTCACACTAGCTGGATTTAGATTGACGAAGCTGTTTGGATGAGCAGCAAAACATTTCTATCTCTCAAGAAAAAGAAGTCCAGTAGCCATGGCTCAACTTCCAGATAAACTCACCTGGATGACTGAGGATCTTCAACTTCTTCCCATTGTTGTTCCTACATATCTTCCCCTTGTTGTTCCTACCCCCTGTGCTTCCTGTTCATTTTTTTCTTATTGACATGAAAAGTGCAATTTTTGCTAGGATTTGATGCCCTTCTTAGGATGATGGGAAGAAGTCAGCCTGGAGTTCTTGGAAAGAAAGAGAGCACTGGGATAAGCAGAGTCACTTAGGTGGTTACTTCACGTCCTTCCTCGAGCTGAGGTGAACTTGCCTCCGTGTTGAAATCGGTTTTCAACACGGATCGAGAAGTGGATTGAAAAGATTCCCGAGCTCCAGGACGGGAATCTCTCACCCCGCTTGGAGCGCAGTTCAGGGAGTGTGGTCGGGGTGAACTCGGATTGACCCCACAAGGACGTGAGGTTACGTTCCTTTGAACTCGGATTGACCCCACAAGGATGTGAGGTTACGTTCCTTTGAACTCGGATTGACCCCACAAGGACGTGAGGTTACATTCCTTTGAACTCAGATTGACCCCACAAGGACATGAGGTTACATTCCTTCGAACCAGTCTCCAGCGGGGCCACAAACTGCAGCGAGAGGGACGTGAAGTATCAGCCTTAGAGTCATCTTTTTGAAACATCATGATGGATCAATCAATCAAAAACAAAAAGGTGGGGGCTTTTGGCCTCCCCATACCTAGCCTGGTGAAAAATTAGTGGTTGGAACCCTGTTTCTCACCACTTGACATCAAGTGATAGAGACATAACTTGTCTGGGTGTTTTGCTCAAGCAACACCAATTGTGTGATTCCGTTGCTGGATCACTTGATAGCTTAGGTCCCTGGTTGCAAATCCAGGGGTTGGGAGTTGGATTCCCTCCTTGGGAAGGGCTGAACTCAAGGGTCTATAGGGTCCCTTCCAGTTCTGCAATTCAACGGTGGTTGTTGTTGGTATTGTTGGTGGCGGCGATTATTGTTGTTCACGGTTGTTGTTGTTGTTGTTGTTGTTGTTGTTGTTGTTGTTGTTGTTGTTGTTGTTGTTGTTGTTGTTGTTGTTGTTGTTGGTGGTGGTGGTGGTGGTGGTGATGGTCTCATAGTCCTTGTTGCAACCTGTGGCACATTGGGTGGATGGAAGTGTTTTTTATATAATACTCCGCCTTGGTATTCCTATTGCTAAAGTCACCTAAATTCAAGTTACACCCACCTAGCTACACAACAGTATCTCAGATGGTGCAAAATAGTGCTTTAATTACTTATCATTGGAATAAAGTGTTAGTGTAGCTACTATTCTGCTACTGTGATACTGCTACTCTTTGCCAGGGATTTAATTTAGTCAGTTGTGGTCTCTGCAGAAATTTTACACATGACATCTTTGACTAATTATGTATGTGGTGCTTCCTTAACCGCATGAAATGTGGAGCCTGCCGCCTGATATGAGCTTTACTGATGCTTGCATATATTTTAAAGTGGATAATAAATATATTGCGATGCTCCAGATGGGTATTAGTGCTATCATCTTCCACATTCTGCCCTTTTCTCTTGATAATATTTCAAAGTCTGTGGTTCCTGAAATTCAAAGACTTCATTTCCTAGAATGAGATTATTTTAAAGCCGAAAACAGGCAGTCCTTGATATTTATTTATTTTTACTTTGCGTGTCTCTGCCGAGATTTTTCGTGTCCAAATGAACATCAAGGTTGTTGAGTTTTTGTTTTGTTTTGTTTTACTTAAGAGAACTTCAAAGGAGTTAAAAGAAAATGCAAGTGATCAAGAAGCTTGCATTAGACTTTCAAAGCTTTTGTTCTGGAGGTTGATGCTTTGCGGCTGTTGTTAAAAAAACCAAATCTTTTCAACGAAGATGTAGATTGGTAATTCAGTTGTATATGAGATGTCAGACATCAAAGTTGAGGAATCCATGAGTAAACTACCCCATGGAATTAACCAAGGAACACTGCTTGATGTTGGGGTTACATGGCATCCAATAGCTTTTGCTGCTGCTGACCACCCTTACCAGCACTTGTTCTTATCTAAAGGAGGAGCATGGGCATCTCAAAGTATTTCCCTGCTTGAGATAATGCATCTAGAGGTCTCTTTATGGACAACATTTCTTCGCTCCAGCACACTGGCATCAGAGGGCCGGACCTGCATGTAGTTCAAAATCTGAGCATCATTCTTATGCTCAGTTGCACCCGAGGGTATGACAAGAACCAGCGAGTGGAATCTCGTCAGAGGGAGAGCCACCCTGGATAGAAGGAGAAGTTTGCTGGCAGTGAGAGCCATTGAACAATGGAACAACTTGCCTCCCTGTCCGGCATGGTATCAGGTCTCCTGCATTGGGCAGGGAGTTAGACAGGAAGACCACCAAGGTCCCTTTCAACCCTATGATGATTCTATGATTCTATGATTCTTATGCCCCCCCCCAAAATAACTACAAGCATAAATATTTGGTAAACACACACACACACACACACACACACACACACACACACACACACACACACACACACACACACACACACACACACACACACAATTTTCCTCTGTTGGGGAATCTCTTGGTTGAATATTTATTTATTGGATTATTCATTCATTCATTTATTGAAAATATATATATATATATTTGGATAACCCAAACTGTGTCTTTCTTTCAGACCCATGCAATTCAATGGCAGAAATATACTTGCCAACCCCTGGGAATTCATAGTCCTTCCAGGATGCTAGCTAGGCACTTCCTTTCTGAACTGGACGTTAGTGGAGCCAGACCTAGCTAAGATTCAAAGCCTTGTAGTTCAGGCTTTTCTCAAAAGGGAGAACATGAAATTATGGTTCCAGTTGTCTTTCAATCCAATTGTATGCCATGTTACAGAGGTGCCACGTGGCCCAAGGAGAATCTAACTAGGGCTAGATATCTGGGAACCCAGTATGATGTAGTGGAGAGAGTGGTGGTTTGGGGACTCTAGAGAACCAGGTTCGAATCCCTACCCAGCCATGAATCCCACTGGCAGAGTGCAACTTATAGAAAACCCCTTCTTAAAGATCTCACTTACCTTGAAAGACTGTTAGGGTCGCTCTAAGGCTGCGGTCACACCAGCCTTCTCTGCATATATAAATTTCATACGTATTTTTTTCCCGGATGGTCATGAGGTTTTTAATGTGCAGTTAGTGTCCTCTCTTCTGCGTCGTATTTTCCTGTTCTGGTTCCCTCTCTACCTGTCTACTTCGCATTTTCCCATGGGAAGCTGTCGAAAAAGGGGAACAACTGATTTTACTGCATATTTTCTGTGTCCTCTCGTGGACACAGGAGCAAATAAGTTGGCATTTCCGAGCAAAGTTTCTAAATCCAGCCCCTGGCGGTGGTTATTGAAACTTCGCTGAAACTGCTGCTCAAGGGGTGTGGTCGGCCAGGACCAGAATTTACTTCTCTTTGCAGTTAGGATGCAATATTTTTATGTGCAGTTAGCCGAAGGGAAACTACGGAGAAAACCCAGGTATGACCGCGGCCAAAGTCTGTTCCAACTTGACACCCCATAAGATGCTTTCAGCTCTTTTTCTAGTTCCATATTATCCCCTTTGTGGAGACAAATGGAGATGCCAAACATGAGCCCGGGAATCCCTTTATGTGCGATGCATGTATCATATTCCCACGGAAGTGCCTTCATGGTGACCGAAATAGCGCACAAAGTAGAATACCAGTCCTTAGTAAGCATGCACCCTTGTTAAAATCTGCTGACTTTCCCCTTTCTACATTTATTTAGAATATTTCCAAGGTTAAATCCCAGCCAGCAATTTTTATAATGTTGATTAAATTCCCCCTTCCATTATTTCATCCTTAAATATCGATCTTTTTTAAAAAAAAGTAACAGAGGTGTGCCGTGAGACAAAGAGCACAATATCAATCATGCAATTTATTTTGACATTGAGTGGAAAACAGTCCTGGCAGAGTGGATGAAAGGGTGGTGCCTTTGAAGGTGAGAACCTTTCCTCTAACAAGCATTCACAGCAGAGTTTGGGGCGTGGTTGCCAGTCAAGGCTTTGCACTGTAGAGCTGTGAAAAAACGTTTGGCCCAAACGGTGGTGTGTCTGCATGGATATTCTTGCATTTGCATTGCATCAGCGTAACGGAAGCAGTTCAGAAATCCACCAGGACTCTTTTGGCTTCTTGTTCAAATGGGCATGCAGGAATCTTTTCAAAGTACAGTAGGACCCTGGTATCCGCTGGGGATTGGTTCTAGGCTTACCCGTGGATAATGAAATACATGGATAAGAGAGAATGCCAAAACCTCCCCCAAAACTGCTGTTTTGTGACAGTAGCTTGCTTTCTGGCTGCTGTTTGTGATAGTAGCTTGCTTTACACTACTGTTTTATGAGAGCAGTTTTCTTTACAGCAGCTGTCTGTGACAGTAGCTTGCTTTGTGGCTGCTGAATTATTTATTTAATTTATTTCTACAAACCGTGGATAACTGAATCAGTGGATAATGAATCGGTGGATATGGGGGTCCTAACTGTAAAAGAAGATGAACCTGGAAGCCTTTGTACCTACAGTTTTGATCTGCAAATGGTATAGTGGTGCTTCTGAAAGCTCTGAAAACAGGGGGAAAATACTATCCCAGGGCATACAAAATATACATCATAGAATAATTGAGTTGGAAGAGGCTTATAGGGCCATCACATTCAACCCTTTGTTCAAGGCAGAAATCCAAATCAATGCAGATCTGACAGATGGTTGTCTGAATCTCTCTTGAATGCCCCCCCACGTGGGGCACTTACCACCTCCTGAGGTCTTTGGTTCCATTGTTGTACCGCTCTAACAGTTAAAGAGGTTTTTCCTGATTGTCAGCCTAAATCTGTCTTGGTGTTGTCCACTCTGGGAGGATCCAGAACAGATCCTGCTCCTCCTCTGTAGGTCTTCCTTTCAAGTATTGAAAAAGTGCTCTCTTGTCTCCCCTCAGCCTTCTTTTCTCCAGGCTAGACACATCCAGCTCTTTTTGTCTTTCCTTATAGGACTTGGTTTCCAGCCCTCTGATCATCTTGGTTGCTCTCCTCTGAACTTCCTCCAGTTTGTCATCTTCCTTCTTAAAATGTAGTGTCCAGAGCCGGATACGTTACTCTAGGTCGGCTCTAACCAGTGCTGAATCAAGGGGGACTAGTACCTCACAAGATTTAGAGGTCATACTTCTGTTAGTGCACCCTAATATAGCATTTGCCTTTTTCTTTTCTTCTTTTTTAAAGCCAAATCATGGCTCATTCTACAGTAATTCCAACATCCTTCTTACTTGTAGTATTACTGAGTCAAGCATCCCCCATCTTGTAACTGTTCATTTGGTGGTGGTGGTGGTGGTGGTGGTTGCTTGCATACTTTAAATCCTCAGGTAACCAGGTGGTGACCACCAATTTGCATTTCCATGGAAAACACTTTAGGCTGGAACCACACATTAATGATGATGATGATGATGATGATGATGACGATGATGACGATGACGACGACGATGACGACGACAACAACAACGACAACAACAACAACCATCCTGTCCTGGAAAATGCTCTCTGATCATATCTGTTAGAGCAGTGTTTTTCAACCACTGTTCCGCGGCACACTAGTGTGCCATGAGATGTTGCCTGGTGTGCCGTGGGAAAAATTGAAACATTCTAAAGAAATTTAACCCAGCTTGGCTCCTCCCCCCCCGAGGCCCGCGGCGCTGGCGTCACTTCCTCCCCGGCCGGACCTGGCCCCGCTCATTCTCTTAGTGTTTGCCCTGTGCCTGCCGCCGCCACCGCGACTCGCTCGCTTCCCTCTCCCCCCCTCATTTTTTTACCCTGGATCACCACCACCCCTTTCCTGGGAGCTACCAAGCCGCCTGACAGCCCGCCCGCCAACACGAGCCGCCCCGGGAGCCCCAGCCCAGAACAAACCACCAGGTGAGGGGAAGGGGAGGAGGGGCGCCCGGCTGCCCCACGAGCACCGCGGCAGGGCTGCGAGGAGGAGGGGATGGAGGAGGCCTCCACCGGGCCTGGGCTGAGGAGGCGGGCGGGCGGGGGGTACTGGCACGGCTGGACGGACGGCCTTTAGGGTCCAGGAGGGGAAGAGCCGTCTCTGAGGGGCCGCGCGATGGGTTCCTTGAAGTCTTGCCCCTTTCTTTCTGTCTTGGGTCGCCCTCTTCTCTCTCTCTGTCTTTTCTTTCTTTTTTTCCCCACCTCTCTCTTTCCATTCGTACCCTTTCCCCTCTTTTTAGAGACTGATATAGGCACAGAGTTCAATTTTTTAACATTTTCTAATGGTGGTGTGCCTCGTGATTTTTTTCATGAAACAAGTGTGCCTTTGCCCAAAAAAGGTTGAAAAACACTGTGTTAGAGGGCCGTTCTACATCTTTCTTGTCATCTGTGGATGCTAAGGGCAGGTGCTTGGGGTCATTTTGTTCTATTGCTTTCCTCTCCCCTCCTTTCCCCTCTTATGATGGTGGCTAAGCAATGCAATTCATCTTCATAATTTATTCCTTAAATTACTGTGTCTTAAGTGGCAACTTTTCAGAGGTAATTATGCAGTCAGCTTAATATCGATACTGCTGGAATATGAATCTAACTAGTTTGTCCCACTGTGTTTTAGATTTGCAAATGTTCACCACTGTGCAGTAATTGAATTACAGAACATTAGCGGCATGATTACTGTGATTGTAAACTACTATCCAATGAATCCCAACCCCAAACGTGGTTATTTAGAAGTCATCGTATCCTTTGCATACCTCATGGTTTTTTGAACTCTTTCGGCTAGCCATCTGCAGATCCAAGTCTGCTCTTGTTTCAGTTTCCACCTGCAGAAAGCAAAGCAAACTGTGCTGCTTACATACTGCCCCACAGTGCTTAAAGCACCCTCTGGGTGGAAAAGAAAAATAATGCAACATAATAATGCAATTAACTCCCCCCCCCCGGCTGCCCCCCAAGCAAGCTGGGTACTCAGTTTACTAACCTCAGACTGGAGGCTGTCAACCTTGATCTGACTACCTGAGCCTGTCAGGATTGGTCTCGGGCCATGAGCAGAGTCTTGGCGTTTAACCACTAAGCCATGAGACTCTTTCGGTTTCCTTTTCAAAACTTTGAGAAAGTCAACTTATCAATAACCACAGTCAGGACATCTCTAGAAATCGGGTTGCTGGTGAGAGTGTCATTCAAGATTGACTTTCTCATCGTATGTTCAATGAAAAAAATGCAAAACATTTCACCTTTGCTGTGAGTAGTTTATTGTTGCCATCATTGTTGGCCTTATTGTTGTTTTTGACCTCTATGTTTTAATTCAGATGCCACTTTGCCTTCCTATAAAAGTACAAAAAATAATAATACTACAATTACCGCCTTGTAAGAAATAAATGTGAAGTTCCAGTGCAACAATAAATTCAGTTCTGGAAGGGAGGATAATAAGGGACAATATTGTTTAAGAGGTCCCATTGGTGAAGGGGAGCACAGTTGTCTAGTTTTATTTTTTATATACATATATCTTGCATTTGTATTTTGTAATGTTTAATTAAATAAAATATATTTTAAAATGACTGTTGGATAGGGTCTGGATAGGGTCAGTTGGATAGGGTCTGGATAAGGGTTGGTTCGGGTTCAACTGAACAATAAAATGAACATATAACTGTTTTGTGTTTAAGATCAAAGAGTAATATCAACTTAAAGTGTGGAGTATGATTTGATGGTTCTTTAGGTTGTAACTTAAATGAACTTCAGATTTATTTTGAAATGTTAAAAAAATACTGTCTTGCTTTATGCATGGACTATTAAAAGTAAAAGCACTGGGTGGGTTGTTTGTGCCTTTGTAAGCAGTCAGCCTGTCCTTCTGTACTTACTGTGTGCTTGAGCCTAGCTTCACCAACAGGAAAGATGGCAGCTGCATTGGTACAAATTGTTTAAAGCCCAATGAAGAGAGAGACTGTCATTAAGATATGATCTCTCCCACCTCAGCTGACCTTCTCAACATGCCAAGATAGCCTCTCTCAAGTAGAAATAGGACATTATTGCTTTTTCATGCCCCCCCCCCCGGTGTCAGGAAACCTATGAGAGAAATCTATTATATAAATCTGATTGAGACATACAAAATAATGCAGGGGATGAGTCAAGTGGATAGAGGGAGGCTCTTCTCCCTCTCACAAAATACCAGAACTAGGGGACATCCACTCAAACTGAGGGCTGGGAGAGTAAGAACAGACAAGAGAAAAAAAATTCCCCCAGAGTGTTGTTAGTCTGTGGAACTCCCTGCCACAGGAGGTGGTGATGGCATCTGGCCTGGATGCCTTCAAAAGAGGATTGGACAAATTCCTGGAGGAGAAGTCCATCACAGGTTACAAGCCATAATGGAGATGTGTCATCTCCACGCGTAAAACCAGGGTCCTTCAAGGGCCAGATGCAATGGAGTGGTATCAGGAGACAGATATCTAGTCTCGTGCACTCCTGGACACATCTGGTGGGGCCACTGTGAGATACAGGAAGCTGAACTAGATGGGCCTTTTGGCTTGATCCAGCATGGCTCTTCTTATGTTCTTATGCTCTTATTGTAATGTAGTAGGTGAGAACATCCACAGGCATCTGCTTATGGGTTCTACTTGTTGGAACAGAATGTCAATCTGGATGGCCCATAAGTTCAGTGTAGATCTTCTCATGGTCATGGATGTTAGTCCACAGATAAGAACCACCTCATGCTCAGTGTGGTGTAGTGGACAGAGCATGAGATTAGGACTCAGGACCTCTGGGTTCAAATGCCACTCAGCCATGGAAGCTCAGGGGGTGGGTGGGTGGATCTGGTTAACCCACTCCTTTAACATCTCACATTCCTTGATAGCACTACTAGGGTGGCTGGAAGTTGTTTCTGACTTACTGACACACACCAAAGTAGCAGCACCTTGGGGTGGGAGGTTGGCAAATAGCTTGGCCAAGTTTTAGACCTTGGTCAACATTTAACAGAAAATATTTTTCTCCTCTATTGTTCCTTTTCCAGCTATCCCCGAATCAGCGAGGCATGTTTAGCAAACTCTAACTTCTTTATTATGTATCGGATGGGTCATTGGAGTCATAGACCGCCTCTGAATCTTTCTCTTCATTTGTCTTCCGTTTCATTTATATGCCCTGCGAACTTGGCCTTCTGCTTCTTATATCATTACTTTGCCCTCTTTTTGCATGCTGCCCCCCTCCTAATCTTTCCGGGAGGTTTGGAAGTCTCTGCCTTGCTCTTTCCTGGCTCACTCTCATCTTTGCTCTTTTGCTCTGGCCCCCTGATGTGCCTGGATCCTTTCTCTTTTATTCCTCAGTATCCTTTTGTCTAGGCCTCATCACAAGAAACAACGTTCGGAACCTTTTGTACCATGACGTCTTTTGAGCCCCTTTGTTCTACTCACTTACCTTCCCGCCACCGGAGTTCAAGCGTAGCCCGTCCAACTCTAACCAAGACCCTTTTCAAAACACCGTCAGCCTCGATTGGCTGTTTCAAAGGAGACATGAAATAAAAGAGGTAGACTGAGAATCATAGAATGAGTTGGAAGGGGCTTATATGGTCATTGAATCCAATCCCCTACTCCAGTGATGGCGGACCTTCGGCACTCCAGATGTTTTGGGCCACCACTCCCAGGATTCCAAGCCTGTATTGCCAATGACAAAAGGACTGTGGGAGTTGTAGTCCAAAACATCTGGAGTGCCGAAGTTTCACCACCACTGCCCTACTCAATGCAGGAATCTGAATCAAAGTATACCTGGCAGGTGGTTGTTCAATTTTCTCTAGAATACCTCCAATGTTGGAGCACTCCCCACCTCCTGGGGCAATTGGTTCCATTGTTGTACTACTCTAACACTGAGGAAGTTTCCCCCCCTGATATTATAGCTAGGATCTCTTGTGTCCATTCTTGTGCACCCTGCACTCTGGGATGATTGAGAACAGATCCTGCCCCTCCTCTGTATGACGGTCCTTCAGATATTTGAAAAGTGCTGTCATATCTCTCATCAGTCTTCTTTTTTCTAGGCTAAACATCCCCAGGAGCTGCCTAGATGCCCTCAGCACATCCGATCTTGCTTGATTTCAGAAACTAAGCAGGGTCGGCCCTGGTTAGTACTTGGATGGGCGACCACCAGGGAATACCAGGTGCAGGAGGCGCCTGGAGTAGGAACTGGCAAGCCACTCCAGTACTCCTGCCAAGAAAACTCCATGGACATGGAGTCACGTAGAGTCGGTCACGACTGTAATGACACAACACACACACAAACATCCCCAGTCCTTTCAGTCTTTCCTCAGTGCGCTTGGTTTCCAGCCCCCTGGTCATTCTTGTCACCCTTGTCCGTACTTGTTCCAATTCAGTCAAAGAAACGTTGGCAGGAGGCTTCCAATTTATAATTCAACTTGGTTTCCCCCTACCCTGGTCTGAATAGATTGAAGAAGCTACTTAGATGAGTAGAGAAACATTTTGATCCCACAAGAAAAGCAGTTGCCTCACCTGGATGACAGAGAATCTCCACAGACACACTGCTCTAACTATTAGGAAGTGGTTTGTTTTTCCTGATATTCAACTGAAAAATTGGCTTCCTATCCTTTGGAATTGTTACAGGAGAAGCAGTTGGTCATCGGTATACTGGTAAGCAGTGGTATGTGTACAGCAGTGCTATACGTTTTGATAAGTGGCGATATTTCCGAAGTTGCGAAGTACAAATTTTGGTGACAACCAGAGAGAGAGAGAGAGAGAGAGAGAGAGAGAGAGAGAGAGAGAGAGAGAGAGAGAACTCAGCGCCCTCTCTCATCCTGGATTGCCATATCTTTCCAAAAGTAAAGAAGAGGGAATTGAGGAGCACCTGAAAATTTTCCATACATTTTCTGTCTAAGAAATAGAGAGCAAAAAGAAGTCACAAGGTTCACTTTCCTGGCATAGATTTTGCATATGTATTTATTGGATTTATACACCACCACATTAGGATAAGTGGTTTACAAGACAGAACATATACTAACAGACAACAAATAATTAAAACAAATATATGCAACAAATATTTAAAACAAGAGCTAGCAAACTACCCTCACCTTCATGGCTTCAGCCCCTTTTCAGTGAATCCTTTGCAGGAAAGATACCATTATGCAGAGAAATGTTATTCATTCTACCAGATCTGGTCATTCTTCTGCATTCTTGGTATTAATTCTGCTCAGTTCTTAGTTCAAGACCTGTACAAGAATACTTATACAGTAACCCCCTGCTGACCGCAGGGGTTAGGGACCCACCCCACCCATGATGCATGAAAATCTGCGATATGCGGAAGCGGGTGAGGGTCCTGGGGATGGGGGGGCAATTGCGCCTCTGTCCAAGAAGTCTTGGTGCGGCACACACAGGTGGTGTTGCGGGATCTGACCTCCCGCTGCCCGCCTGCCCGCCCACGCCGCCCGAGACTTCTCGGAGGGGCCCGGGGGCAGCAGGGAGCAACCCAATCGCTCCCCGCCGCCCCTCCGTGTGGCTCTGAAGCCTTTTGGAGGGGCCCGGGGGCGGCTCCAAGGTGCAGGTACTGCAATCCCGCGATATAGGGGACCGCAGTACCTGAACCGTGAAATGGCGGGGGGGGTGACTGTAAAGCTGTTTATATTAGGAAATAATGGGAGCTAATGGTGGATGCATGGCTGCCAAACTGGAGCAAAATACACAAAGAATTGTTTGTACTTCCCCACAATGAGCACCTTCAAGAACCATGATGGTTGCAGATTCGTATGTAATGTTAAATTTAAAAATGATGCGATTCCCAGAACTGCCCAATAGAGAGAGACAGAGTTCATGCCATTAAAGGTTTATGAAATGGAATGGAATGGGAGACAGTGACTGTCCTATGTATAAGGTTCACCGTATCTACGGTGTTTGGTATCTGCAGAAGGTGGGCTTGGAACGGATCATCCACAGACACTATGGTCTTACTGTAAACTATTTGAAGTCAAATATAAATAGGGTACAGATCTAAAACTCTGGAATAAAGTAGCCACAATCTTTGATCCTCTGGAGGTGTGTTCTCTCTCTGTTGGAGATCATTAGTATATGTTGATTCTTTTTTTATATATCCCCCATGTGTCCATAATGTAATATCTAAGTGTACACTTATCCTTTGGCAGCTCTCCTTCCTCGTATTTTCTGAAGCCGATCTCGGATCTAAAATAAGTACAAATTTCTGCAAGTAGGGAACGCACATTTCAAGATTCTTCTTTCCTTCACTGCTGTTTTACCACGCTGTTAGGGATTAAGTGGCACATTTCATTATCATTATAGCAGCCAATCTGGAGGGTTCAGAACTACGAAAATAGCTCAAAAGAGAACAACAAGATGTACATTCTCCGGATCGGATGCTAAATTTTACTTCGTGGCTTGCTTAAAACTTTCCACGCCAATGCTTGCAGCTCCATGAATGTGTTGACGCTCAAGACCTTTAAAGACCCAGTTCTTAATGCAAACCGGAAAACCTAGAGTGAGGGTAATTGCCCCAATAAAGCTTTCTTCCCTTTCTGTTTCTGCATTTAAAATATCATGCCCCTGCATCTTGCAAATATGGGATATTCGTTTTTGGACCAAGTAGAAAATCATTTGTGGTGAATTAAGTGTTGGCGTTGGTGGGGAGGCCTAGCAAATTAACTTGCTGTTAATTAAATAACCTGATTCTGTCCATTGAAGCTAATGCATTAAAGTATTTAATGTTTGTTTGGTAAACGGCTTTACTAAATGCTCCTTTGACTTTTATTGGTCATAAACATTAGCGTTTATGGCTCATGAAAGCAGCTTCGCATCTAGCTTATGCTGTTGCTATTTACAGTTTGCTAATGAAACGCCATTAGTGTGTTCACATGCCTCAGTTCCACCCACTCACCCACCCACTCCCATTCATCCAGGCTGTGCATGCAACACCAACTCACCATGAACTAATAGATGTTATGAGGTTTTTTTTTTTGGGCTGTTAGGCTGTGTTCTGGAAGTTTTTCTTCCTGACATTTTGCCAGACTCGGTGGCTGGCATCTTCAGAGGCCAAAGAGCTCTCTGTGCTCTTGGTTAATAAAGCGAGTGAGACTGGGGTTTTTTAAGTTGAGGAAACTTGTTCTGTGTAGGAAAATGAGTGTTAGTCATTGTATTGTGATGAAGAGATTAAGAAGTTTCAATGCAACTGGGGTAGCAACAATCCTAGATGGGTGTCGTTAGCTTGCTGCATTGTGTGAACTGATCATGTTTATGGATTTATGGGGAATCATTGAGATTTGACCTTTTGAACTCTACATCTTTTAGTACGTGCTCCTGTCCACCGCCATGACCTGGGCATCCAAGAAAGAAATAAATAAACTTGTCATCTCAATAAATTCTGCAAGGTCTTTCTCTGAATCTTTTCTAACATTCATTTCTGACACCTTTGATTATATGATTGTGTGCAGATTCTGGCTGGGATGCAGGACATACAGCTGGCTAGCCTGGCAGCTTGGAGACAAGTCTTAATTTGGACGAGGTGTTAATTTGTGTCTTGATTGGTGAAGGAGGAAAGATCTCCGAACGCCTCTCCATGGTGCTTTTGTCCCCTCCAAATTGAAGGATGTTGACAATTTCCTTCCAGGAAAATTAGCACCAAACCTTGCCAAAATGTTATTCTAAAGAGTCTTGAGTTGTGATGACATTTTTTAAAAAGGGAGAGCACAGTGGTGGGGTCATGGTGGGGGTGAGAAACAATGATGATGATTTCCAACAGTATCAGTATAACAGCAAAGAGTGATGACTGAAGGTGTTGTTTGAAAACATATCCCAGCCCGCGTTTGAGAAACTTATGCTGTGCCACCTTAATCGTTGGTGATCGGGCTGATGCCGAGATTGAAGAAATACCGTAAGTATTTTTAAATTATCATTCGGAGAAACCCGTTGTGCTCGAAATTAAAATTAAAGGAGGAAGCACAGAGGTGGGTGGTTAAAAGTGCTAATCCACCCCTCACCTTCCTGCGTAAATGACAGCGAAATTAAATGGAGAGTCTCACGAATCACAAGAGGAAGAAAGCAGGTTAAGACTAATTGGCCTATTTTCGGTGCCGTCAGAATCCTCTTAAGCAATTTTCCTCAATTATAACTGCAAATCAGCATGTGATTCTCCCCCCGCATCCCCATGCACAAAATAACCATTGCCTGAAGATGGATATTTTATCCCATGGTACTTCCTGACAAACGGCTGGAGACGATGTCCCACGGTTGGATAATTAGAGGAAGTTCACGGTTACACGTTGGGAGGGGACCTGTTTAAATGACTAATACAGAAACACAACATCTTTAACAGCTATGCAATGGTGTTCCCTTTTTTAAAAACTCGCTATTCAAGCAATAACTGAAATGGAGATTGCAGCTAATAAGGGGGCTTTGGAAAGGCACTTCTCTCCCCCACAGGAAACCAGGCTGGCCCCGTTTTTGCAGCCCTTCAGCAAACAGGTAAAGACTTTTTTTTGGGGGTGAGCTTTCCCTCAAGGATTGGCTGACTGATTGAGGTTTTCAATGATCTGTTGTACCTTACTGGTTTGAAGGTGTGTGGATATTGCTTACAAGTTTTTGTATAGTATTCACGTAATCATTTTGTGTTTGTATACTCTTCATGGTTAGTGGAGCTGAGGCTCCAGTACTTTGGCCAGCTCATGAGGAGGGACGAGTCCTAGGAAAAGTCCCTGATGTTGGGAAAGATTGAAGGAAAAAGGAAAAGAGGACGGCAGAGAATGAGATGGTTGGACGGTGTCATCGATGCAACCAATATGGATTTGACCAAACTCCAGGAGGCAGTAGAAGATAGGAAGGCCTGGTGAGCTCTGGTCAATGGGATCATGAAGAGTCAGACACGACTGAACAACTGAACAACAACATGGTTAGTGTTAAATATTGTCTTTTAATGTTGGGAGCTGCCTTGGTTCCTTTTTTAAGGAGAAAGATAGGGTCAGACAATCAACCAATCAACCAACCAGCCAGCCAACCAACCAACCAATCGCTCTGCAAGGCTGTTAACAACAGGGTCTTTGAGAAGTGACTAATTCACAGGGCCATCTTAAGTGAGAAATGAGCTGACATCACAGGGGACAGAGGAGATAGTTATGGCTTTGGTCAAGAGGAGCAAGACAAAACACATTTGGGGGGGGGGATTATCAAAGAACAGAAAGATTTCCTTTTTGGCACTGGCCATACATGTAGAAGTATGAGATGGAACACTGCTAGAGGAAGCGCTGGATGAAAACAAAAAGTTCAGCACTTCATTTTGTTTTGGCAAAACGGCCCTCAAGAACCAAGCCATGAACCAGCTCGGTTTATGGGGCTTTCTGGTTGGTCATTCAGCTCGTGCCCATCTCTGCTTGGACTCCTTCTATTAGGGGTATTATAAATCCATTCCAATTTGATAGCACAAGATAAGATATCTGAGATTCTGTGTCATCTGTTCCAGAAGGCCATAAAAGTAAGTAGACTGTTTTGATCTCCTTGCGGTTGCCATGTACCCAGGAAGTTTTCCTCTAAATAGACAGGCTATTTTTAAGAGTTGACTGGAGATGTCTTGCAAAAAAAGAAAAAAAAAACCCAACTTGAACAGTCTTCTGCCAACTGATTAGTGATGGAGTTCCAGAAGGTTCTGTGTAGCTGCCAAGCAAATCTGCATTACATGGGCCCAACGGTGGAAATGCTGGAAGGCGCTACTGCTTCTTTCCTCATCCTGGAAGACCTCCTTCCCGACTCGCAAAGTGTGGTAATGGATCTTCTACATGGGGGCATCAGGCCAAGGAGACACCGTTTTGTGTGTATAACGATAGCTTTACGGAGAGTCGTGATTCAATTAAATAAAATCCATAACAGGCCTCACCTTGCATTACACCTTGGACTCGAGACAAACACACACGATAGTCTTGACATTCTTATCTATTCAGGTCAGGCGGCTTTAACTCTGCACACTCCAATTCCGGAGCTCCCACCGGAGAAAGCTGTGCAGTCTTAATGAATGCAGAACCTTGCTTCGTGTTTTCCCATAGCCCAGACAGTTCAGTAGGAGCCTGGCTGAGATCCAGACGCAGGCAGCCCAGAAACACAGGGTGACTACAAATGAATTAATTGAAACATACAAGGGAAGTGTGGTCCCTCCCTCTTCCCCGATAAGGGAGAACCAATCATTATTTAAAGGGAGAGGGAATGGGCCCTATTCCCTTCTCTTCTTCCAAGTTTTAAATACTTGGATGGGGCTCCAGTTGATTTAGCAGGGTTGCTTTGAAGCCGAACAAGGATGCGATTGCAGCTTCACAAAGAGAGGGAGTAAAATAGAGATAGGTAGACATTTCAGTTCAGTTCATTTTCAGTGGGAATTTCTCCAGAATTTTCTTATTCATAATTGAAGAAGATTAATGATGATAGATAGATAGATAGATAGATAGATAGATAGATAGATAGATAGATAGATAGATAGATAGATAGATAGATAGATAGAGCAAATTGTGAACGTAACTAGTAGTATCAAAGCATGGTATAATGATTTGAGCACTGGACTGTGACTCAGGAAACCAGGGTTCAAATTCCTAATCAGCCTTGGTGGAAAACCCCTAACCTGACTTACAAAGAGCTTGTGAGGATGATGTCGAGGGTGGGTGAGGAGAACCATGTACTGCCCCTTGAGCTCAATGGAAGAAAGACAGTATATCTAGTAAATGCAGTGAATCCATCCATCCATCTCTCCATCCACCCAGGAACTGCTGGATAATTCCTTGGCTTAGGTCAAGAGGTTTTTCCAATCCTTTAGCTTTAACTTTGGCATCCCCTTGAAATTGCAATATCAACGGTCCGAACATTTATTCATTCTATTACGACTATGTCTGGTGGTATAGGTGTCCATGAGTTTCAATCCATAAACTCCATGGGATCTTGACATTGTCATTTTCTGACACTTGATCTTGTCAGAGTTAACATTTGTTGTTGGGACTAATTCCTTGAATCTTTGCTTTCATTCCCTTGGTTTGGAGCGCTGGATCTGGTACAGCAAAAATCAACCCTCCTGTTTATTCCTTAATGGTTCCCAATTGTAGTCATGCCCCTGTGAAATGATGATCATGCTGTCCATCAATATTCCTCAGGTGTTTCCCATGTAATGTTTTATTTACAAACTAGTTAGTTTTTTTATATTGTTGTTTCTTATATTGAGCCTTTGTTTCTCTTGTTTTCAAAGCATTCTCCATTTTCGCTGCCTTAAGTCATTTTTCTCTACTGGTACTTGTTGTTATTGCTGCTGATGATGTTTTTACATACATACATACATACATACATACATACATACATACATACATACATACATACATACATACATACATACATACATACATACATACATACATACATACTGATAAAGACAGGGATCCCTACTCTAACCCAACACCTTTCTGCCTTGATCCAGCTTGATATTAGGGCTCCTCTTAGCAATACAAGTTTGAAAATTAATTTGACTTTAGAAGTTGAGAGAAACTAATTCATGGCTGGTGCTTTTGGAAGGCCAAGTTAATTCACTTGAATTTGTGTTAATAGAGTTGCTGATTAAATTTGTTGGCTTGGGAATAAACAGTAGGATTTATAGAGAGTGGTGTGTGTGCCGTCCCTGTTGATTCCCAGGGGCATATTTTTCTGAAGTGCTCTGCTTCTTTTTAAAATATCTTTTCTCCGTCTGGCAGTTGCATCCCTGTGAACCACAGATCCTGTAATGCATTTGTCCTTGGGTGATTGTGGGTTGCAATCTGCTAGGAAATGCCATGTTGTCTCTCCTGAAGTATGGGATGTATCATCTTACATCCTATACAATTGTGTTTTTTTGTCACTGAGCTACATCAGTTTGCCTTCTCTTGTTTCTGCTCTCTGTATGTTTGTGCTCCATAATTGCACACACACACATCTCTCTCTCTCTCTTTGTCTCTCTCTCTCAGTGTGTGTGTGTGTGAGAGTGAATGAGGGAGAGAGGGAGAGAGGGAGAGAGGGAGAGGGAGAGGGAGAGAGAATCTCAGTTCCACTGACTTGGAAGTGGAAGCTGCATTTTAAAATAAGCACAGGGTGTCATTTTACTATTATACATTTTACAGGATTAAATTAAATGCCATATAAATGCCATGCATTATGTTTGCTGAAGTAACAAACAGAAAACACAGGCAGAGGTCTATAGCTAAGCAAATAACTGTGGCAAGAGAGACAGAGAATCCTTCCCAGAAATAAAGGATGTGATCCTATCCTCTTTTATCCAACACTTGGTCCTGCTGAACTCAGTGGAACTGAGAGTGTGGTCAGATGGGCATAAAGGGTCACTATTTGGTTTGATATTGGTGCATCTTTGTTCACTCTGTTTCCTTCCAATCCCATGTGTTTTCAATAGGAATGATCCATCCTGCCCCTTTTACAAGCTGACCCACATCTTTCCGGCATAGCATTGAAGGCTGCACTTTGGCGTGTCTAGGAATGCTCCTGATTATCCTGTTTTGTAGTGGACATGGTTGCTTAATCCACACCCATATAGAGCTGTGGGCTCTGTTAAGTGCGGTGACAACCCTGTGATGTTTTCACAGGGTTGTGACATTAAAAGGAAGGATGAAGAAACCCTCTCCTCTATTTTCATCTTCTTTTTAAAATATTTCTCTAACTCATGCTGTTCAATTCTAATCTTTTGGTATAATATTTATAATATTTATGCCATGCTAGGTTGGTGCACTGCTGTAGCGCTGTGTCACTTCCTTTATTTAAGGGGGAAAGGGGGAAATTGCCATGGACTGCAAAATAATGGCTGCAAGAAAAGGCGGAGGAATGAGAAGGAGGGCATCAGTTATCAAAAAGAGTAATCTGAGAAGCAATAGTCAAAATTAGAGCAATCTGGATCCTTCCCCCAGGAGAAGACAGTGTTCCGTGTGGATGGCAGGATTGCTCATGTGATGTAAAACAGATTGCGCCAAAGATGAGAACGTTTTCAACATAAAGCAAACTGCTCCAACTTTGCCCTTCGAGTGGTACCCAGTTATTTCTAAGTAGATATCTATGTGAAGGTATTGTCCATGGAGTTTTCTTGGCAGGAATACTGGAGTAGCTTGCCAGTTCCTACTCCAGGCACCTATAGCATCTGGTATTCCCTGGTGGTCGCCCATCGAAGCACTAACCAGGGCCGACCCTGCTTAGCTTCCAAAATCAGGTGAGGTGATGTGCTTAGGGCATCTAGGAGCTCTCTTTGGTGGAGATGTAGCTGAAAAAATCCTTTCACTACCTCTTTGACTTTTAAAGAAACACCTTATTGATCAGTATAACATTTCGTTTATTTTACAAAAGCTAGAGCAGCAGTCGGAGCTTTCAGCCATTACTCCTGGTTTCATGTTTTGTGTTTGGTTTCTCATTCCCAAACAGCTATCCATAATGGCAGCAATATAAATAGCGCTGGCTGGGTTTTCCCTGCTTTGGCGGACTCGACACTTTTTAAAAGGAAATGGAAACCACAGCAAAAACATGTAAGGGATAGAAATCTAGGAATTAATCTGAGATTTGGATAAGAGTATGGCTTGGACATACAAAATAATGCAGCACATGTGGAAAGTGGATAGAGGAACGCTCTTCTCCCTCTCAAAAAATACCAGAACTAGGGGACATCCACTCAAACTGAGGATTGGGAGAGTGAGGACAGACAAAAGAAAATATTTTTTACCCAGCATGTTGTTAGTCTTTGGAACTCCCTGCCACAGGATGTGGTGATGGCATCTGGCCTGGATGCCTTCAAAAGGGGATTGGACAGATTCCTGGAGGAAAAGTCCATCACAGGTTACAAATCTTGATGGTGATGTGTCATCTCCAGCCTTAAAACCGGGGTACTTCAATGGCCAGATGCAGGGGAGTGGTATCAGGAGACAGACATCTAGTCTCGTGCACTCCCAGAGGCATCTAGTAGGGCCCCTGTGAGATACAGGAAGATGGACTAGATGGGCCTTTGGCCTGATCCAGCAGGGTTCTTCTTATGTACTTATTTTCTTACAGGCTCGCTGTTTCTCATGGGAGGCACAGTGGGAGGGAAACAAAATCCTTACTCAACAGGTTATCCAGCAAGTGACTCCAGCCACCCATAATGCTTAAGACTCCAAAAGTATTCCTGTTCCTTTACTCTTTCTCCGGGCATCACAAGAGCACTCCTGTGCCCATTCTCAAAACAGTAGTCCTTATTTTGTTCTAATTCTTTATTTGTATTGAGAAAGAAAGAAACAGTTAGAGCAAACTGGCATAACTGGATAGCCATTGCAGAGTTTGAGATCCCAGAAGGGCAGGGAGAGGCCCCCTCCCAAAGGGGGAGGGACAACAACAGAGTTCAAATAACAATTGGTTTCTTCTACAGAATTCCACCGTTTTCAGTCCAGATGCTGCGGGCCAGGCTGTGGGAGCTTCACAATGTACCTTGTTTTGGTGGCGCCGTTCCATGGTAAGTTACTACGGTCTCAGCAAGACTTTTGGCAGGACCATCTGTTCAGCAATCTGATGCTGGCACAAGGGAAAGGATTCACGGAGGCTGCTCCGAGATGTACAACGTCCATCGTACCTGGGCTTAATGAGCTTGCCTTGTCCAGGAAATAAATAAATAGATGAAGGAGACTCTTTCTCCTTGAACACATGCGTAGTGGCGCAGAGGATGAAGAGGAGGGGAAGGACACCACAATTTTCCCCCTTCCAATGCCCTCCCTGAGTTTTTTTTCCTACTGTGCTCAAAGAGCAATGTGTAACATTTTGGGGATTCCAGGCAGATAGCTGCCTGGAATCCCCAAAAGCCTCTGGATTAATAATTCTCTGTGGGTTATCCTCTGAATGTTACAGGAGCTACACAAAGGGAGGAGCTGGAGCTCTTAAGCAGGTTCAGCACCCTGGAGAGTTCATTCTCAGTTAAAACAGGCTTAATGATTAGGTAACCCTGCAATTCTAGTGTCTGTTGCATTGCAGACACAGCGAAGTTATCTCTCAGTATGTAACCTAATCGTGCCTTGTAGAGATGGGCAGTTGGTTTTGGAAGCAGTACATTCCGAAGCAACCGGAAGCCTCCGAAACACAAGCAGCCAATCACTTGCCTTCCTGCACAGTCATACCGGGCTAAACTCTAACCAGGAAGAAGTCTCCTGACTGCGGGAGTTGTGGTCCAAAACATCTGGAGGGCTGAAAGTTTGGACATGCCTGCTCTACCCCCTTATTTGCACACATCCTTCCTGCCTGCTGCTGGGGAAAATAAAACATACCTGCATCTGTTCACAGATATTTGAACAACAGGTAAAAAGGATGGCGGTATACTTGTACTGGTGTTCCTGTAGAAGCGCCACAAACATACTTTTCCATCTATTTGTATGCATGCACACAAACCTTCCACACACAGGCACACACACACACACACACACAGGCACACACACACACACACACACACACACACACACACCTTCATGCATGTACCCTTATGTCAATTTGCACTGTGATCAAAATGCAGCAGGAAAAGCACCCAGAGCCATCTTCTGATATTTTGTCCAGAATCATTTCCTAAAGATATGCCTGGAGAATATCATTTAGAATATCACCCCGATAAAGCTAACGAGGATCAGCAACAGTCTTTCAAAATAAAAGCCCGAATGAACAAGCTCAGTGAGTCTTATTTGAGTAAACATGCACAGCTGAGTTCAGGCTGTACATTTTCTAAAAGTGCTTCAGCTCATCTAAGGTTGACTATTATTATCTCATGATTACCAGCTTCCTGAAATACCCAGTCCGCGAGCTCTTCAACTTCATAATTTATTGAACCTGATTAAGTGGAAAATTTCAATCCTTTCCATTTTACTCATTCATTATGCAAGTGTGCAAGTAAAGTCTAGGGCAGTAATCGGGAGAAATGGAAGATTTCTCTGTGAAACAGCAGACACAAAGATAGATGCAACCCGGATCCTAGTGTGCTGTATCTGAGGGGCGTGTGTGTGGAGGGTGCATGATTAATGGCTGTACCTCATGAATGATAAACAAGGTCAAGATTTACACAGTAAACAAGGATTTACATATACAAGGTGATCAAGAAAGCACCAAATAAACAAATATCATCATAACAAAGTATTTTCCAGTCTCAAATAATTTTTTTAGATTTTTGAGGGGAGGGCATTCCACATTTCTTTGAGCGCTTTTACACAACCCCTAAGATCTGCTGGCAACTTAAATTCGGACCAGAGATCTTGGGGGTTTGCTCCTCTTGCTGTGTTCCCACCCCTCTGCAGGCTATTGCTCCTGTCTGCGGTGAGTGGAGGGAGAAAGAAAGGGAGAAAAGAATGCAGGCTCACCTCTGCTCTTCCCTCATGGGGAGCAGCCCCAGAAGCATTCCAGTCTCTTAAAGGGGCGGGGGGCAAAAACCAAACAGAAGGCGAGGAAAACCCAGCACTCACTGCTTTACAATCCGCATCAGAATTTTTTTTACCTCTGGAGACCAGGAACTTTTAAGATGCGCTGGGGCACGCTTAGGTGGGCGTGGTCGTACTTATTTTTTTTTAAGTGCGCAGCTGGTGGGAAAACAATTTTAAGCTCCACATCAGGGAGCCCTATGCCTCGGATTTTAGGAGTCATGTAAAAGTGCCCTTTGCTGCTGCTGCTGCTGCTGCTGTTGTTGTTGTTGTTGTTATGTGCTGCTATGTCATCTCCTACTTATGGTGACCTGAGGAATGACTAGTGTCCAAAAGATCTTCTCCTCATCTGCCTTGCCTCTGTAAATGCAAGCCTGTGGTTTCCTTTAGGGAGTCAATCTACCTAGTGTTTGGTCTTCCTCTTTTCCTGCTGTCTCCCACCTTTCCCAGCGTTTTTGTGTTTTCCGGAGAACCCTGCCTTCTCAAGATGTGCCCAAAGTATAACAACCTCTGTGTGCACCATTTTGACTCCAGGGATAATCCAGTCTTTGTTTGATCTAGCACCTAGAGGCTCATCTTTCTGGTAGTCCAGGGTCATCCAGCAACCATATTTCAGTGAAAACAATTTCTTGATTCTATAGGATGCGCAAAACAAACAATGTGATAATTTTTGCCCTATTACATGGACAAAGTAAATGTAGTAGCCTTCAGTAGGTTATTCTTGATGTCATCCATCACACCTTTTTACCTTTAACTAAGACCTTACAATTCACCTCCACCTCAGGTTCCAAAGGACTCTTAGGAAGACTTTGGGGTACCAGAATGGGGAGGAAAAACATTTAATGGCTGAAAATCAACACCGCTATTTCCATGACCAGAAATGGGATGAAATGGTGGTGATTTTCAGATGTCAGTTGTGTTACACTAACTTCCCTCCCCATACAAAGCCCCCCTGGCAGCCTCCTCCAATCAAGGACTCAGGAACCAGGGGCAGGGTAGGAAGTTTTTAATTATGATAAAGGCCATAATGGTGATGTCACCAGCCTTACACATGCAGATCTCTACTAACGGGATTCTGGTCAATGGGGCAGATGGCAGAAATTGTTTATTTGTTTATTATTTATTTATGCAACTTATATGCCACCCACTACTCAAAGGTCTCTGGGTGGCTCACAGTCAAAGCAATTAAAGCAAAGCAATTAAAGCAATTGAAACGTTAAAATATCAATGAATATTTAAAACAATAAAAACACTTAAATACAAATTATTGTTATGTGTTGGATTAGGTATAGCTGATTGGGCAGGTGATGTAGGAAATAGGGAACTGATGATCAGCTATGATTCATGTTGCTAACCGATCAATAGTTTCATGGAGTTACTCTGCCTTTGATACTGTAGACCAGGCATGTCCAAACTTCAGCCCTCCAGATGTTTTGGACTGCAACTCCCACAGTCCTTTGCCATTGGCAATCTAATCTTAGAATTCTGGGAGTTGTGGTCCAAAACATCAGGAGGGCTGAAGTTTGGACATGCCTGCTATGGGTCCCCAGATGTTCCTGAACTGCAACTCCCAGAAATCCCTTCCAGCACAGCAAGCGGTGGAGGCTTCTGGGAGTTGCAGTCCAGGAACATCTGGGGATCCAGAGGTTGAGAAGCACTGCTGTAGATAGAGGATATATGTAGCCCATGCATTATGACTTGAAGCCAATAACTCTTTCCTTCCTCTAATGCCATTCAAATCTGGGAGCTATTAATACATCACACTGCCGTGAATCCCACAATTTTACTGTGAGATGCATAGCTTATATCTGGATATTTTCATGAGATAAGCTCCATCCTTAGCACTCACCGACTGTGATAAACAAGTTGTCAAGAGTTTATATATAACTGACATTCACAGCTGTTCCGAATCCTCTTGACCTGTTTGTCGCTATCTGTTGTGCACTTGAGCTGCAGATCACCATTTGAATATCTGGTGTATTATTCCTGTCAAAAGTTAATGTGAAATTCACGCAAGGACAAGACAGGTACAACATGTTGGAGATTACTACCAGTTAGCGCTAGCCTAAAATTAATATAACCAGCCATCCTTCTGACACATGTAATCAGCCCTTCTTTCTATGGGTGGCAGGTACATATTCATTCTGAATTTTGCTGGCATATTGTTATTGACTCATTTGGATATATTCTGTCTTGTCAGAGGACCAAGTAAAACTCTCCTTTCACTTGGAACTTACTTAACGTGGATTGGAGGGGCGGTAAACAGAACAAAGACAGACTTCTTGAAAAGAGTATCATTCATCCCCAAGTTCTTTGACAAGGAACGAGTAGACAAAAGAGGAAGGGGGGTAATTTTTTGACCATGATCTAATTGTTATATTTGGGCAATGGAGGTAGTCAATTTTTTCCTGGGTTATACCAGTTCAAAAAACAAAAGGAAGCTCCCTCAATAGTTTGATCACTCCTGGATACATAGACATCTCTCTCTCTCTCTCTCTCTCTCTCTCTCTCTCACACACACACACACACACACACACACACACACACACACACACACACACATCCCCCATACTAGGAGATTGTGGAAAAGTTAGGTTAGCTTTCTAACCTGTTACAGCAACTCCACTGGATGTCAATCCAATTCAATGTGTTTGGCTTTAACCTATAAAGCCCTAAACAGCTTGAGTCCAACCTACCTAAAAGCCCACATCTCTCTCAAGGAGCCATTAAGATCACCAAGGCTTTTCTCTCAGTCCAGCAACCCTCATGGGTGTGATTGATGGAGACACCAGAGAGGGCCTTCTCTGTGGCTACTCCCAGACTTGGGAACACCCTCCCACTGGAGGCCTGCCTGGCCTCCTCTTTGCTGTCTTTCCACAAGCAAGCCTCGTGGCGCAGTGGTTAAATGCCTGTACTGCAGGTAAAACTGTGCTCACGACCGGGGGTTCAATCCCAGGTAGCAGGCTCAAGGTTGAGTCAGCCTTCCGTCCTTCCGAGGTTGGTAAAATGAGTACCCAGCTTGCTGGGGGGGGGGCAGTGTGTAGCCTGCATGCTGTAATTAAAACCGTAAACCGCCCAGATACTACTTGAAGTGGTATGGGGTGGTATATAAGCAGAACACTTTGCTTTTGCCTTGCTTTCTCTTCAGGGGAGCTTTCCCTGAATAACTGGTGGTCTGACAGACAACCATTATGTGTCTTTTATACGAATCTATAGGTTCACATTGACTTTGTGTTTATAACTACTTATAACCTTGTAGCTTTAATGTAATGTTGACTACTAATGCTGTAAGATGTCCCTCAATTCCTTGTTCTCAATAAAAGCAAAGCTCAAGTGGCCACCTGAACAGTGCTAGAGATGGGATTTTTTAATGCTTTAGACTACAAATCCCATAGTTCTCCCTTCTGACAGTTCTTGCTGACAGACACCTAAATATACCTCAACCAGGGGAAAGTCCGCAGCTGTGTACAAGCTTCCTGTTCCTGCCCCAGTATTAGCTGGAAACTTTTTTTTCCCTTAATGGGAAGCTTCTGTGGAGCTTGGCCTTGTTCAGACTCAAAGTTCTTCCAGAGAAGCAAAAAAAGACTCGGAGTTCTTCCAGTTGAACTTTCAAGAGCAGCAGATTCCCCAGACATGAACCTTTGTGTTCACGTCTGTGACATAAGCTAAAAGCAATGGGATATCAGTCACAAAAGTAAACATCCTAGCTCTCTGTTGGCCAAAAGTGCGTACTAGACACGTACACAACATTTTGGTGCTGTTTTGTCCATTATTTCAAAAAAAAAGTTCAGGTTATTGAATATGCCTTTTTAAAAAAGACACAGCTCCCCCCCCCCACCAGAATGCATCTCAAGCCAAAAATAGTATAGATTTCTGGACAGCAATTGCATCTCTTTCTGCTAGGCGCAGAATCAGGTAATCAATTTTTCTAAAACTCGAGAGAATAGAGCTTGGGTCCTCTCCCTTTTATCAACCTGCTTAGCTGTAGGGGACCATTCTGCAAAGGTGCTCCCACTCCACCGCATGGTGCCTCAGCTACTAAATTCTGATTTCTGTTATCACGGTGATCTATTGTGTTGCCAACAGAGACACCAACCCAAGCAGTTGTGGGTCTAACTAGGATATAAAAGCAACCATTTATTTCTTACCCCTTTACCCTCCCCTCCCTTGAGTATGACAAAACACCACCTCCGAGCCCTCAGAGGTGCTCTTGATTTCACCTACCGAGCACGAAACACAAATAAATAATGTGGGGCTGTTGAATGGTATGTCATAAAAATACATCATAGACACCACCTTGCGGGCATGATGAACAGGGCTGTAAACCAAGACCACTATTTCAAGCAATCATGTTAATTCCCTCCACACTTAGAAAAGAAAGTACAAATACTAAGTACAGTCGAGGGTGATGCCATGGTGTACTGGGCTGGAGCCAAGATCTACATCATCTTTCACCTTTGCTAAAACTGGTTTCTGTTTATTGTTCGCTATCACTCAGGTAATCTATATTTCCTCGGAGTTCTTCACATATGTTGGGAGGGGTTCTGGAAGAGCAAAGACTGTGGGCGTAACTGGAACTTCACTGACCACCAAGGGTGGAGATATTAAAAAGGAGGAGGAGGACATGGGAGAATGAGGGAGGATGCCTTAGTTTGGGAGTGGGGAAACAGAGCCTTTTTCAACCCCAGCCCCAACAGCTGGTCCAGGAAGCTATTGTGGTCAATGGTTCTAAGACATCCAGGAGAACTAACATGTCAGCTTCCCATAACACAGTGGTTCTCAACCCGGGGGTCGGGACCCCTTGGGGGGGGTCGAATGACCATTTCACAGGGGTTGCCATGAGCCAGTGAAGAAAGAGGCACAAACTGCTTGGGTCTGTGTCTGTGACTCTTTAATTCAGTTCCCCATGTTGTGGTGACCCCTTGCCCTGCTTGGAAGAGGCCACGAACCCCCTTTGGCAGGCCACTGCTGCAGGTGCCATAGAGAACTGCCCTCTAGTCTACAGGCACCCTCAGCCAATCGTGGCCTCCAGTGCCATTGACTGACATCCCCTCCAACCTATCGAGCTGTAACTCACTCTTTCCCCCCTTCCTCCTCCCCTCCTTCAGACCCAAGCCGTTTGTGCTTTTTTCTTCACTGGCTCATGGCGATCCCTGTGAAATGGTTGTTCAACCCCCCCCCCCCCAAGGTTTCCTGAACCCCCCCCCCCAGGTTGGGAACCACTGCTCTAACATGAGCCCATGGTTGCATGTCTGCCATCCTGCTTGAAGGAGGCTATAGACTTACCATGAGAAGTTTCCATTTTTTTTAAAAAGGAAACAGGACAGCTGATGTCCTTCCCGCTACCAGTGGCTGACCAAGCATGGGACATGGAACAGCATAAGAAACACATGTAGCATTGGGAGAAAGTGGGGCCAGACTGCCCAAGGGTGAGAGTAAATAGCATGGTGCCTCTTGGGAGCCATCTAGAACCGCTTGAACTGCGGAAGCATCACTGGATCACTGGCCAGTGTCAGTGCATCAATAATATTGAGCAGGAGGAAGACAAAGTCTGGTTCTGATATCCAAGAAAAAAATTCCTCTGTCTGAGGTTCATTTTGAACAGGTTTTTAAAGACTCTCTTGGTTTTATACTTCTATTATTTGAATGACTTGTCGTCATGAATATCAATAGTTTTACAGGGGTTGTTTTATTTAATTGGATGGAATAGAGAACAGTAGAGATTAATCGTTTGAAAAGATAGCTTCCCCCTTTTTTTTAAAGGATGCTCATTAAAAGATGAATTAAGCCAGTATCCTTGAGACGGTTAATGAGATCTGCTAATTTTGAATAAATAGGTCTAGGGTGAATTCCTGATAAGAAAACATCTGCTTGGTGGAGCCACAACTTGGCTTTCAAGGGAGGTAACGGACTCTAAAGACGGAAAGATCTGATAAGCGAAATGCAGGCAGGTCCGGGTGGAAATAGTTGGAAAAGAACTTTTATCCCCGAAGTTACATTGCGAAAGAAGCTCCTGCCATGATCTTCACTGGGATGTTCAGAGAATCTCTTTTAATGGACCTGTGTTTGTGAGCGAGGAAAATCAGAAGGTTTCTCGGACCTTGCATTCAGAAGCTCCCTTGAGTCCCATCAACACACTTGCTGTTTCTGTACTTCTTAAGAGAACACATAAACAATGATGCATTTATGTTTCTATTGTCAACATCCTTTTGCTGAGTCTTGTGGGTTGCACTTGGTGGTGCATCAAGGAGGATTTGGGGAGTCCACTTTTCTATGGATTCAAATAACCCCAGTCTAACTGCAACCTATTTTAGTGTGGTAAGTCACACCTTAGAGGAGACCCATTAAACTCAATGGAAACCCCATCGATCCAATGTGATTTAGCAGGTTAAGCAACAATATTTGGCCACTGTTCACATGGAGAAGGAATTTCCTAAGAAAATGTGTATATAAACAAATACATATAAGGAAAACAGTGTACAATAAGTCACAGTATATCTATCTATCTATCTATCTATCTATCTATCTATCTATCTATCTATCTATCTATCTATCTATCTATCTATCTATCTTAACTATCTCACCTTGAAAGACCTACTAGGGTTGCCACAAGCCCATTCTAGCAGGTAACAATCCTATGCTATCGTTCTCTACTAAGTTTTGGCAATACAATATACAATTCAGAACACTTTTCCTGCTTTCTTTTTCCAAAAGAAAGCAGAAAGCCAATACATTCTGAAGACATCCATCTAAAATGAAAACAGGGTTTTCATCAGTTCATCATCTGAGCAGGGTCTGGCTCTTAATCCTGGGGTGAGTAACCAACATCAGTCCCTGATATCAATAAGCACTTACGTATTCTACTTAAAAGGTATCTTCCAGTTATGTTCAAGACCACAAATAAGATCAATGAATGCCATGTTTTCCCCCCTGGGGAGAAAAGCTGGTTATTTAGTAATTACAGTGCAACAGACAACATGGTTCCTACACTAAAAATAAGAGGCAGGGATCGGAAAGTAAGGCTGCATTTTAGGGCATGGTAGGCAGTTAGGTTATCACTCCTGTATGTAACATGAGTCCTCTAGACCAGTGTTGGCGAACATATGGCACAGGTTCCAAAGATGGCACTCGGAGCTCTTTCTGTGGGCACCCGATATTGCCCCTTCACAGCCACCTGTATTCGGGTTAAATTGCTGTATTGGCGCTTTGCGAAAAATTAGTGGGTTTTGGATCACAGTTTGGGCACTCGGTCTCTAAAAGGTTCGCCATCACTGCTCTAGACAGTAGGATGGGAACTGGGATGCTGACGATTGTGGCTTTGAATCCAAACCGATGCAGTGCCGGCCCTGTGCTGCTTCTGTTTCTAAACCTATGTGCTACTTGCCTGCACGATTTGTTTGAAAACAAACCAGTTGCTTGGAGAACGGTGCTGTAATTTCTCCGTGCTGCCTGCTCCCCAAGCCCTGAAGTTCACCATTCAAGGAAAGTGGCATGTGGAACAATAATAATTCAGGCAATGCTACTCTGAGTGTCATTACAATTGCTCTGTATAATTTTAGTACAAAGACAGTTCTGGGTACATCTTGCTGTTTTATACGGAATGCATTGTGCTTTATGTCTTTAATAAGACAGCCTAATAGCCTACCATTAAGATGTTTATGTATACTCACACAACTGCCTTATTTTATAACCTTAGGATTCTCTTGGTGCCGCAATTTTCTCATATTTCTTTTTAAGCCAGTATTTGATTATTTTCTGACCCCTGTACGTTGCACGTGCTGGGAATGTCTTATTGAAATGTGCAACAAAATCCATGGTTTGTCTGACTTGGACAAGAAGTCATTAAGAGGCCCAAATCCTCTTGTTTTAAGTTAAGGGAGGCATAAGGGAAATGGTACTACCTGCAGGATCAGAGAGATGGAAATTAAAGAGATCCCCGTTGATTCCTCATTGTTCATACTGAACCCCATTGCTTGTGAATCTGGTGGCTTAAATGTGATGTGGAATCAAAGCGAAGACATTTTGATTAGGGAAAATTGAATTCATGGAAATTAGATTTCCCCGGCAATTTAATTCATGCAAAGGGTGCTGCTTCAATTCCAAGTCTTTCGTGAAGCCACCTAAATCATAGACATGAGATGAAGTTCAACCAATGAGGAAGAAAGCTGGGGACTCTTTAATTATAGGTCATATGGCACTGCCAGTAACATCATTTCCCTTACACAAGAAGATTTCAACCATGTTGAAGAAGATAGAAGAGGGACTTGCGATTCACCCATTCGCTCCTACTTTGCCTGCCTGTAGAGCACTAGCTTCCAATCCCAGAAGTTCTTGGACTGTAACTCCCAAAAGCCTTCACCGTTTGCCATGCTGGCAAGTTATTCTGGGACTTGCAGTCCAAGGATCTCCAGGAAGCCATGGTTGGGAACCACTGCTGTAGAGGAAGAAACCACATGCATGTGTTTAAGAGCACACACATTTCTGGCTACGGTTCATTGAATCTACCATTTGTCCCATGATGGTGATGCAGCTGATGGTGATAATGTTCTTTCTGCAGAATTCATGAAAATATTGAGTTCTGTGCAAAACTGAATTGCACTGTTCCACAGCTGTGAACATTCTGGAAAGTTCCTTTTAAAAAAAATAAAATAGAAATCCAGGGTTTTGGGGGTTTTTGGGGGGTGACACGTCCCAGTCCTGGTTTCCTTATTGTGCACCAACCACATCCTCTAGGCCAGGCATGTCCAAACTTTGGCCCTCCTGATGTTTTGGACCACAGATCCCAGAATTCTAAGCTTAGATTGCCAATGGCAAAGGACTGTGGGAGTTGTGGTCCAAAACATCTGGAGGGCTGAAGTTTGGACATGCCTGCTCTAGGCAGAGTGTCAAAAGTACAATTACAGCTGACATATGGATATTGGGCCTCAACACACATTTCTTCTAAAAGGTTAAAGAGGAATGTGCTTTCCCATGCTCAGGTAAGTCATGGGGACAATACAACATGAGCGATGAAAATGTGTCCATGCTCACAAGGTGACCAGTGACCTTCCAAGTTCGACAGATGTTTTCTTAGATTTAGACTGGAAGGAAATGTTAGGAAGAATGCAACGTGTATCTGGAAGGAGCCATTTGATTATATAGTGTAATTTGCTGTTTTGGTTAATCTTAGCTTGTTAAGCAGGAAAACATGCAGTTTTACGGCAGTCCTGTGTGTATCTACTTAGGATAGCTCAGTGGTTTAGGGTTAGGGTTAGGGCTGGAGGTTAATTTCCAAGTGTACATCTTTGACAGAGCCTAGACTTGACAGAGGTCCCTTCCAGCCCTGCAGTTCTAAAATTAAAATATGTCTCACTATGTTTAAAGAGGCTTGTTGACAGTTTTTAATTTGTACCTGGAAAACTAGCCATGAAGAGCCAAAGCGCTCTTGAGGAACAGCACGATAAAGAATGTCTAAGCCAAATGAGCCAAAATATGCATATTATTGCAGGAAACTCTGTGTATCAATAAATCCATTGCGGAAATGCATAACACCACAAGAGGTCTTTAAGAAGTAGATTTCTCACAGTAAAATAGAGCAGGTTTGTCTTTAAGGTGCCACGATGCTTGTTTCTTTCTTTATTTTTTGTTTTGGCCTGACAAGGGTGTATGTTAGGGAAAAGAAGTGTGTAGTGGGCCACACATATGACAATATGTTTGAATTTCTGTATTGAATTTACAAAAGACCTTTGGAAATGCAGACGAGGCCATAACAAACTCCTGATTGGAAAAACTGCTGAGTTGTGATCAAGTGTCTCCCAACCTTACGTCACCTGTTGCTCATGGACTAACATTTTCAGGAGCCTTCACCACTAGCTTTTCTGGCGAAGGCTTCTGGGAGTTGTAGTACAAGAACTTCCATGGAGCCAAGGTTGGAAGCCATTGGTTTAGAGAATTCCCTTGGCTCCAACAGATTCAGTGATGTGTTGGTGTCAAATTAGCCACTGTGCTTTTTCCAAATGTTGTTTCTTCATGACACACTACAGTTGCCCACAACTTTTTGTACTATCCGAGAAGCAAGAATATATATATTTTTGCTGCCATATTTGTGCAACCGGTGTGTCTTATTAAGGGGGGGGGGGATGAAGGTTGGAGAAATTATTTTCCTCAGTCTATCAATCTATCACAAAAACGGTACCTTTCCATTGACAGAAATAATACATTGGCCTGACTGTTCTGTGATACATTAAAAGTGTAAATTACCTCCCACTCTCCTGTCAGGTTTGTATTAACGAAACTTTAAATACACAAAAAAGACAGCGCAGTGAAGTATAAAGTATGATAAACGGTGAGAGGTCTCAATATTTCATAAAGCAGGGAAGGTTCCGGCGCTTTCCCCAAACATCCCTAGATGTTCCAACGAGTTTAAAAATGTAAGGATGATATTCTAAATTAAACAAACTGTTTTTCTATAACGTTTAACTTGGCAGATCAAACTGAAACCTGAGTAGAAATCAATTTGCTGTAACTGGAAATGCTATTAACTTTGGGGGCACGAACGGTTTAATTATGGGAGTCTAATAGAAAGTGGCAAGCTGGACTCTCCTCTGAAGCTCCCTCATGGGGAAAAACCCTGTGGAAATTCAAGAGATCTAGAATATCATAACAGCTTCCTGTTATGAGTGCCTGCCCAGTGCCGAGAGAGATAAACCCTTGCTTTTCTCAGGGCTCTTTTACACGACCCCTAAAATCCAAGGCAAAGAGCTCCCAGATCCAGAGCTTATAAATGTTTTCCCACCAGCTCCAGACTTTAAAAAAATTAAGTACGACCACGCCCACCTAAGCATGTCCCAACACATTTTACAAGTACCTGATCTCCGGAGGTAAAAAAAATTCTGATGCGGATTGTAAAGCAGTGAGTGCCGGGCTGTCCTCGCCTTCTGTTGTTTGTTTTTTGCCCCCTGCCCCTTTAAGTGACTGGAATGCTTCCTGGGGCAGCTCCCCATGGCAGAGCAGAGGTCAGCCTGCATTCTTTTCTCCCTATTTTTCTCCCTCCCCTCACGCAGACAGGAGCAAGGGCGTGCGGAGGGGTGGGAACACAGCAAGAGGAGCAAACCCCCAAGATCTCTGGTCCGAATTTAATTTGCCAGCGGATCTTAGGGGTTGTGTAAAAGCGCCCTAACTTTGCTCTGCGGTAACAAGGAATTGTAATATTCTTCCCCTTGCCTGCAAGGATGGGGAAGGAATTTCGTTTCACACCCAGCAGAGCTCTGGAACAGGGGAGGAAGTTTTTCATGCAAAAATCAAGGAGTGTCCTGAAAAATTGAGTGGCGCTGTTTGGCAGTTGTGAAAATTGCACAAATGGGATTTCTATTTTATTTTTAAGCCTCTGAAAATTTTTGGTTGGACTCCTTGCCCGTCTTATCCTGACGTGCAGATCAGGGGATGTGACACTGACAGAGCAAAGTTTTCTTAAAACAGCTCGCCTCCTTTTTTTACAATTCGCACACTTGAACAAATATGCCAAATCGCTTTCATTGCCCACCCCGAGTTACTAGGACAGCCGCTACGTTTATGAATTTAGAGCACTGGAGGGATTTATATATGTGTTAGCACAGGCATGTCCAAGCTTCGGCCCGGCTGATGTTTTGGACCACAACTCCCAGAATTCTAAGCTTAGATTGCCCATGGCAAAGGGCTGCGGGAGTTGTGGTCCAAAACATCTGGAGGGCCAACGTTTGGACATGCCTGGGTTAGCATATTGGGCCTAGAACAAAAGAAAAATGGTCTAAAAATTATAAATGAAAAAATGTTCTGGCACCTCACAGACTAACCACTATACTGTATTTTAATATGAGCATTGACATAGCAAGTCTACAGAAGTGGACCTGTCCCCAACACAGCTCACGTTAAACTATAGCAGTTAGTCTGTTAAGGTGCCTCAACCTGTCTTTCCCATTGTACTTCTTTGCAATGTTGCAGACTTCATGCTGGAAAATTCTAAATATAAATGTTGCCAATGAAAGACAAATGTACCAATTGAGTTGTGACGGATCAGAGCTACAGGGAGGGTGTGAAAAGAATCCCCAGGGTGCTTTTATTCCCATTATTATGGCCTCTCTGCTACGGTGAGAAACCTTGCCAACTAAGCCGCATGGCCGGCCCTATCATTTGGCAGAGCAGGGAGGCTGCAAATTGTCAGCTATTTTTGGTTATAGATATAATTTAGTAGACTGTGTGTCTACAAACCTCATGTCCCCATAAGCCGGTTCATCTTAAAGGTGCCAATTGACTGGTTATTTGGCTGCAAAAGGCGGGCAAGGGGTAGCCCTTCAGAGATTCTCTTACCTTTCAACTTAGATGATAATTACTATCATTTAAACAGAAACACAATGCAGTGCAATATGATTTTAACAGAAACACAATGCAATTACAAGATAATTTAAATAACAAGACAAGGCAATGCAATTATGGTTTCTGAATTTGCTAATGCGTGTTAGGTGGGCGTGTCCTCTTTCTCCTGACCCTATCTATCTATCTATCTATCTATCTATCTATCTATCTATCTATCTATCTATCTATCTATCTATCTATCTATCTATTGTTTTGCAGGATTTTGTGAGGGGCACCTCTTTGTCTCTTTATGGGGGCAGATAGATGGACAGACGGACAGACTCCGATGAACTGAAATTAGTAATGTGTGGGTGTTGCACAGTTCATTACCTCTCAGTGCCACACAGTTTTTGGGAGCACTCCACTGACAAAATGGCAGGCGGCCCAAAAATAAATGTACAAAATCCGTGCCAGGTTGTTCTCTGAATATTGATAGCACATATGGAATTGTAACCTCCTAGGTTCATAGCCGTTCATAAAGCCAGGTGGCTGTGTTGGTTCACAGTGAGCCCAGCCTTTCAACCATGGTCTCTCTCTCTTATTCTCTCTCTCTCTCTCTCTCTCTCTCTCTCTCTCTCTCTCTCTCTCTCTCTCTCTCTCTCTCTCTCTCTCTGTGGGTGTGGGTGTGGATGTGGGTGTGGGTGTGGGTGTGGGGGATGTTGCTTGAAATTTCCCTGCCATGGTCCATTACGCGAGAGGTATTATTTCTGGTATTCTCAAGCATTAGTTCGAATCAAACCTCAACTATCTCTGGAGGCAACAAAAAAAATTGTTGAATCCGGAACGGTCCTACTTTGGTCGCATCATGCAAAGGCAGGATTTTCTGAGGGAGACAATAATTCCGAGAAAGGTGGAAGGCAGTGGGAAAAGAGGAAGGGTTGCTACAAATCAGAGGCAACTTGATGCACAACAGCAGCAGCAGTAGCAACAAACAAACAAACAAACAAACAAACAACATGATTGCCCATTTCTCAACTTTACCACAATACAAGGTTGACATGTCATCTCCGTGGCATGATCCCATTCACATAGTGATTTCTAACCTAGTGTCCTGAGATAATCTTGGATAATCTTGGATTAAAACTCCAGGAAATCCTAGCAGTGAAGATGTCTAAGGAATTTAATCCAAGAACATCTGGAGAATCCAAATTGGGAGCCAATGAAACTAGAAAGCAAAGATTTAACTTATTTGGGGACAACAGGAAGTGCAAAAAAGCTAAACAAAAATTCAACTAACTACTCTTTCTGTTGACTCTGGCTGTGGATAGTTCCTTTTCAAATTACATTCAGAAACTATTCTCATTCTTCAAAATTTATCAGGACAAGAGGTTGATATGCCATTTTCATGGCACCCTCCTATTCAAGCGTCAGGCACTCTCTGTTGATGTGGTCTACATGGGGGGGGGGAGCACTATTTTTAAGAGAAGTCAGAGGAACAGTGCCAAGCCACTGAGAAAATCCATACCCAGCTGCTGCCCCAATGACTTTGTCAATACTCTTACAAATGCATGCCCAACTGCTTCTGTGCTTATGGCCTGATTGCGTCTGCATTTCCCGAGGCAAGCTTTGTCTTAACTTCAGCAGGGCTGACAGCCAGCCAGAACGTCAGCCAGCCGGCTTTGTTCAAGAAAGGCCATGTCCACCTGAGCTCCGGGCAAGATGGAGAGAATGCCTGCCCTTCCAGCTCGAGCTATTTTTAGGCTCTACCTCTGTTCTCCTGCACAGCAGGAGGACTGCATAAAGCATCTCTGATCGTGAGCAGCAGGAGGAAGAGAGGTGATCAGAACCATACGGAGGAGAGACATCCAATCCTTTAGCAACAGGCAAACAATGGAAGCTTCTTCGCCAAGTACAAGGGAGCAAAAAAAGAAAAGAAAGAAAGCTCCTTGCTGCTAGGTAATAACAATCACACTGAAATCAAATTGCCTTCATATTGGAGTCAAGTTGACGTCTTTTTCCTGAGTGGAGTTTGGACACGCTGTACTGTACTCCTCTTGAAAATGTCTCTGCGACTCATGAACAATCTCAGCTCCGAGCATCGCAGGTCAATGACTGCAAAGTACTGGAAATAGTTTTCTAACAAGTTGAGTAGCACCGAAGTTTCTAAAAGGGAATGCGAGGATCGCCTGGGGCCCCGAGTTTTTTCTGAACATCCTTAGTTCACCTGCTCTGAATCAACATTCCAGTTGCCAAATGTGGTTAATAGAGCTTTGCTGTTTCCTGCTTCTGGTTGCAAAATGTCAAAAAAAAAAAAAAAACCCATCCCTTGCTTTCTTGAGAGTGATGGAAAATAGAAAAAAGGATTCTGGATACATACTTGTGGCCTTGACTAGCATCCCTGAATCCATGCTGAAGCTGAACAATGCCTTTTTGATCACTCAGAAGCATGGATTAAGCTTTGATTTAAGCTCCAAGGCACACAAATCCTGTTGTCCAAGATCCTAATAGGACACAGTAATGTGTTTTCCCCCCTAACTGACAGGCTGCCCTTGTGAATCCAAGCACACAAATTATGACTTTGCAAGAAAAGAGACATCCAGCAATTCTGCCATGCAAAGCTGTCTGTCTTCATAGCTATGTGCTGGAATCAGTTTTAGACACCTAGGTGTTATGCCAACATGGCTTTTCCTGCATATGTTTGTGGAGCTCTGTGGATCTCATCCATCTGTTCACCAGGGGAGCCACCAGGTGAAGTGAATTCAGCAAAAATAATCAGCAAAACAGGTCAAGTTCTCTCTGCACTCAAGTATGGGGAGGGGCCAGCTGGCGGGGATGCATGACAGGCTGAGCCATTGGGGAGAAGAGTCTGCGGGCCACTCGAAATCTGAAAATGAGCTGCATTTGGCCCATAGGCCTAACTTTGGACATGCCTGAACTACACAATGCATTCCACCTCTGCAATTCTAAGGTGATGGTGGAAATCATCTTTGTTCCAGATAATGTTTATAATTTATTTATCCCATCTCCTTCATTTCATTTCAACGGTTGAGGGACTTAGCATTTTCTGCCCACACCGAAATCGGTACCATTTTCTCCTAATGTGTACTTTTATGCATGCGGTTTCCTCATGTATGCATTTATGTATACAAGTCATCATTTGCAGATTTCTAGTTGATTTCCCCTTCTAGATGAAGGCATGAATACTCTTTCCTTTTTTTTCAGGTTTAGGGGTTTTACCGTTTGCATTTTAAAATGTGCACATATTTAAGGGCCTATGATATTTCTTGGAAATGGCCCCATAAGCTTTTCAAATGCGCCAAATCTCAACATGAGATGTGCTTGTTCTCCGGAGGGGAAAATAAACTCATTGCATCAAACCTGTTGAAATGTTTTTGCTCCAAAAGCAACTTCATTGTGTTTTATTTATATTTCTAAAAAATAACACCACACATTTTAAAGGCATGTTTGAGGGGATGAACTCAAAAGACCAGTTGAAAATTAGACACAAAGGCACATTTCCATTTAATTGTGAACAAGACAACACTCATCCATTCTTTTAAAAAAGAAATTAAATCATTTTCTTTAAAAAAAATTATGCTTTCTTGCTCTTCATGCCCAATAAAGCCAAAATAATCCATCGTGAAATTCATGAACCCAAAGAGAACATGTTCAGCATCTAAATCTGCATTTTGCCTTTCTCCCAAATTCCCAACTGAAAGCTGGGGACGAGCACAATACAAAGGGCAGTTCAAGGGGGGAAATTACGTTCCTTTTTGAGAAATTCATGAGGGTTGGTAGAGAATTTACACTGCACTTGATTGGTTTTTTTTTAAAAGGCTCTTCCGTTTATTATTCAGAAAGGTTCGCCTTCCCACTATTCTGATTTTATTTTATATATTTTTTTCGATTGCATTTTAAAATTCCAATCAGAGACTTAATTTAATTTTAATTTAAAATGGTGCAAAGTTTCAACAGCATTTACTATGAGCACCCACTACCTTTCACGAACATTATGAAATGGATCCTTCTGGAAAGAACTATGCATGTAATTAAAATTAACAAAAAAAACAAACCCTGAGACAGATAGAATTAAAAAGGAAAATTTTGAATGACATTAAGCAGAGTCTTGTCAACCCAAACATGGAATCAAATCCAGAAACCTTTGTTTGCCATTGACAGCTCAGCAGGAGCCCTCAGAAAATGGTGCGGGAGGCAGCCCTCTGCCCGCACCATTTTCTGAGGGCTCCTGCAACTTTGTCAATGGCTGGAGCCCTTTAAACCTGGCCCAGTCAGTACCAGGGGGTCAAGTTTAAAGGGTTCCAGCCATTGACGCTTTGGCAGAAGCCCTCTGAAAATGCTCGCGAGAGAAGTGCAGTCACCAGAACTGCCCTCCTGACCATTTTCTGAGGGCTCCTGCTGAGCTGTCAATGTTTGGACCCCTTTAAACCTGGCCCAGTCAACACCAGTAGGTCCCCATGTGCCAACTGGGCCAGGTTTAAAGGGCTCCAGCCATTGACAAAGTGGCAGGAGCCCTTTAAAATGGCTCCCGGAGTCCCGGGCACCAAATCTGGGGCTTCTAGGATCCAGGGGAGCCATTTCATTTCGTTTTGTTTTGTTTCATATGGATTTTTTTAAAAATTGTAAGAAATGAAATCAAATGAAACGAAACGAAATTATTTTTCCATTTTGTGCCCATCCCTACTAGTGTTGATATTAATTTTGCAGGTTTAGTCCCTCAGCCGTCTAATCTTTTGTACAAGCGATGTTTCATAGAATCATAGAATGATGGAATTGGAAGGGCCTTTGAAGACCATCATGTTCAGCTCCCTGCTCGGGGCTGCAATCCAGTTCCAAGCAGATCAGATAGGTGGCTGTCCCAATTTCTTCAGCACTGGAACTCATCGGTTCCGTTGTCACACCACTCTAGAATTAGAAAGCTTTCCCCCCCTGATCTTCAACTGAAATCTGGCTTCCTGTAACTTGAGTCCATTGTTGTATGTCTTGCATTCTGGATTGATCGTGAACAGATCTTGCTCTCCCCACCCCCGTATGAAAGCCTTTCAAGTATTTGAAAAATACTGTCTTGTCTCCCCTCTGTCCCCCTTCCTCAAGGCTGAACATGTCTGGTTCTTTTGGTCTTTCCAAGGTAAGTCTTGGTTTCACATCCCCTAAGCATCCTTCTTGCCCTCCCCTGAACGTGTTCCAGTTTGTCAACATCCTTCTTGAAGTGTGGTCTTCAGAACTGGACCGAGTACTCAAGTCTTACACCCCCACTGCTGAACTCTGCCCCTTCATGTACCCCATTTTTCTGATCTTCAGTGCCGCTGTCAAATAGAGATCTCTGCGTATGACCTAGTTCTCTGAGCTCCCATGTCTGGCCAACGCTGATTCCAATGCAGTCACTGAAGCTGTCTTCTCTAATAGTGTCAAATTAGCAGAAAACCCAAGGTTTGACCGGGATAGAGCTGTCAGAATGGGTTTTCTTGAATTTTCCTGGGCTTAATTAGATTCAAATATCTTTCTCTAAGCATTTCTCTTGGGTTCATCCTCACACACTATTAAGGCATATCAATTCGTAATGATTTCTTCCCCTCCTTATAAGCCAGCGATGCATTCATTAAAGAAGACTCCTTTGTTTTGTTTTGTTTTGTTTTTGTTTAAATTAACATGCGAGTGGGATTGCCCCTGGAAACTTTTCTAGACAACGTGGTGGAAAACAAAACTCATGCAACCAAATAAATGGATAGATCACACAAATATGTCCCTGAGCTATTCAGAAATATGATGAAGAAATATATTAAGAAATATAATTTAGGCCTCATCTTCTCTGTCCAGTTCTGAGCACCGCACTTCAGACAAATTGGACCAAGTGCAGAGGAGCACAACAAGGATGCTTAGGGGATCTGAAACCAAGACTGACCTGGAAGGACCAAAAGAACTGGACATGTTCGGGCTTGAGAAAGCGAGACAGAATGGAGACAGGGTGGCATTTTTCAAATACTTGAAAGGCTGTGGATCCACCCAGCATGCATTATGTGCAGCAATAGGCTCAGTTTATAGGAAGCCAGATATTGGTTGAATATCAGGAGACACTTCCTAACTGCCAGAGCAGTACAACAATCAAATCAGTTACCTCTAGCGTTGAGTGCTCCAACACTGGAGGGATTTGGGAGAAAGCTAGAAGACCAGCTAGCAGATGTCCTATGATTTTTTCTATTCCTGTCTTGAGTGAGGGGTTGGACCTGATAGCCCCTTCCAACTCTTCACATTTTAAACCATTCTTATTTTAACATGTGCACATTGTTCAGTGCATTATTTATTTCTTCTAAACAGCCTGTAAGCCTCACAAACATCTGAATTCTTGAGGCAAGTTGTGGCAGACTCACTGGGAGTGCTCCAGCAAAACTATTTTCCATGGAAGGGACCTGAGGACCACTGAGCCCAGCAGGAAGGCATAGTACAGAATCGAATTCTCAACCATTTGCTCTGCAGGCAGATGCCTAAACCACTGAACTATCTGGCAGTTCCATTGTACACTTCTAGCATCAGGAGCTAAGGGTTTCCTTTTTCTCCTCTATCACAGCATTAAAAATAAATGACCTGCCTTATTGATCCATGTCACAAATGAGAAAATTCACATCCAGGTCGTAATGAGGTCACAGTCTTGCTATTCACACCATCGAATGGTGATTCCGCAGCTGTTATGTTCTGCAAGGGTCATCCTCCTTATCATGGGTTCTCGTGTCGAGGTTGCTGTGAGCTTCGAGCTGGATTCTGGGCTCTTAGAAAGTGTGGTGGTTGAAGGTTCATGTTGATGCTGAAAACCACAGATGACAAGTGGACATTGCACTGACGCAAGAAGCCAGGAGAAGCTTCTTTTAAAAAGACAGGAAATAGCTCGAGGTGTCTTGATTAAAAACACAGAGAAGGCTGCCAATTGCCAAGCTGGTTTTGAAATGACTCATTATCCCAGGCAGATACATGATTACTTATGGATTTTGATTACTTGGGGGTTACGGTTTGCAGGGTGACCATTAATTGAAGGTTGTCCAGTTTCTTTAATTTGGCCAGCTTCTTTCCAGCATTTCCCAAGACAAACTGTTAATGTGCATAGAGTCTCTTCCTGCAAACTGTCCACCCTTTCATTTGTTTTTCCATTGTTGCCACTTCCCTTCACCTTCGTGTACGGCAAATCATTCATGTATGTTGAGTTTCTTCCTCTCTCTCTCTCTCTCTCTCTGTCTGTCTGTCTGTCTGTCTGTCTCTCTCTCTCTCTCTCTCTCTGTGTGTGTGTGTGTGTGTGTGTGTGTGTGTGTGTGTGTGTGTGAGAGAGAGAGAGAGAGAGAGAGAGAGAGAGAAGAAACAATAAAAAAATTGAAAGAGGCAAAATATCACCTGACTCTAGATACAGCCTTAGGGCACAGACTTTGCTTTGGCTGCCACCTGAGGATTTGTGAGTCTCAGAATTTTCCTCTCACCATGGAAAGCTTGGGACATGTTTTCATAGCGTGTCACAGGCTTCTAACATTCAGGAGCATTTGGCAGCCACGATGCGCTTTAAGCCTCTTGGCCCAGAGGCGAAAATATTTTTGCTCCTCCGGAAGGCATTTGTCACCTTGTTCGGCTGCCAGGAGGTGTCTAATGTTGACTGCACTGCATAGATGTTTGGAAATAGAAAGATACAAAAAAAACCACCCCACAACTTTTTAAAAACCTGCTCCTTTATCCCGTTAGATAAGCTGCGGAAAGAGAATCTAGATATGTCCTTAGAAATTACCCTTCAATTTTGAGACTCATGATAATACAGCCCCACAGAATTTGGCTTTTAAAGTTAGTCTTATCTTTATTCTTATATTTAAGAGCCTGATCCACATGTGAATGCTGTGAAATCCAAGCTCAGGTCATAAAAGAGTATAAAAGCTGTTATAAGATGACCAGAACAGACTTGGGGAAAAGTCCTTATCTCTGAAGATGGCTGTCTTCTGGTCTACGTTCTTTCGCAAAAGCTGTTGTTCACCACACAAGGGAAAGTCTACAGTGAGGCAACCATCTCAACAGAGATCAGGAGGAGAGGTGGCACCTTCCCTGTGGCTTCTATGTTTCCTCTCCCTTCTGAGCTAGCAAGATCAATGTTGATTCATTTAATGCTTAGATGAACAAAGTCAACATTGGTCTTTGCAGTTACATGCTCATACCAGAAACCTCCCTCAACATAGCATGGCAGTGTTTTGCTTTCGTTTCTGAGTTATGATGTACGCACAAAATGCACTTTGTCCAAAAATGAGCTAGCAAATGTAATAGCAGTGGATGGTTTTTTGTGTGTCTTCAGTCAAGTTGATTGTCCTGGCTGTTAAGGATGTTTGCTCCCAACAGTGGGAGGAGGAGATCTACTTTTGCACTGAAACAGTTTTGCACAAAATGCAGGAAATACAATTTTTAAAATATATGCATTCTCTCTCTCTCTCTCTCTCTCTCTCTTTCTCTCTTTCCCCCCTAGATGAAAACTTGTGGATATGTCCAACATACAATAATCTCAGTTCAGTCATTAGTTCCCAGTGAGTATTCTCAGGCTTTATTTATTCTAGAATCCAGTTACCTGACTATCTGGTGGCTTATTTTATCCTGAGTTGCATAGGCTATATTGGATTTTTGGAGCTGTAATTTTTCTAAAAGTAACTTTTCCGGGCTTCGGCAAGAAAGTTGCAGTGAACCTCGTTGAACATCGATTGGAAGAGCAACTCAAGGCAAATAATACATCGAGAGCATCCTTGACTTTTCCCCCCTCCCAAAACCTTTGCTTCACCTTTGAATTTCTTCTCCCTTTTCTTGCATTTTTAGTGAAATGGTTTCCTCCCTTTCAGATGGAATGGTGCACTATTACATCTGCAAAGGATGAGCTCTTTGTTCAGCTGGAAGCAAGGATGGCAGGATAACAAATCGCTCTTCTTCAAAGCCATCAATTCTGAGCCAGCATCTGGAAGTCTCGGAAAGCATCGTCAATCGACCCTCCTTTCCTCCTTATGCTCTGACAAGAGCAGGAGAGGAAGCTAATGTGCATGGTACCAGTGGGTGGGTGGGTTGGAGAGAGAGAGAAATGGAAGTCTTGACTTCATGTAATGGACAGGTGGGGAAAATCTCATGTTTTGCATCTTTCAAGGAAGGATCGTCCTTGCCTGAGTATCACTTCATCAAGGGCAAGCTTTCAAATCCAGACTTAGACAATCCAAGGTTGGACCTTCTCCAATTGTCTGTCTTCATCACTGCCCAAAGCTGTTTCCACATTGCACAACCTTACATGTCTTGAGATATTCAAAAGGACCAGAAGGGAGAAAGCAAAGGCAGTGTGCTCCCCAGGAATTCACCAAGACAAGAGTTAGGTGATGCCTTTTAATGGTCCTCTTTTAAAAATTGAACAAACTGTGAGCTTTCAGCGATGAAATCCACCCCATCAGGCTAAGCACACCTCCTTTCTGGAGAGCACAGAAATAATCAGAGACAAGATTCATCACACACACACCTTTCTTAGCATTCCCATTTTTAAAACCCCTAGTTTTTATTAACTCTGGAATTCCTCTGCACTTCACTGGCATGCCTTGCAATTTGTGCTGGCCTAAAGGGATGTGGATTTGGTGTGTTTTGGTGGATTGGGTCCACAACTGTTGTGTTGGCACCCCGCAATCCCCTCCCTGCTTTCTCCTGTGAATACACACTCAGAGGAGGAGGCAGGGCAGGGAAGCCCAGGGCAGTGAATGGCGAAGGTAGGTGGGGAATCCGGGGTGCCCATGCAACACCTGTGGTCCCAATCCGCTGAGCCACACTGAAGCGCCGAGCCATGGTTCATGCCCATCTCTAATATGATTACAACCGATGTCGCAATGCTACCAGCCTCTCCTCGCTACGCAAAGGGCAGGAAAGTGGAGCTTAGGACTGTCCTACGCTGCTATTTCAATACAGCCGTTTTAGTATAATGATGTGGTTACGTCTGTCTCAGCAGGATGTGACATGCTCTGATTTCTGATGCAAACGGAAAACAATGCTTCAATATGTTCTTCTGGAAGCTGGGAAAGGAGATGCAATGCAAAACCTATATAAATGTTCATTTGCTCACATCAGAAGAGCCTAAGTTGTTGCATTTCTGGGTGCGTGTTTTCCTTAAAAAAAAACTAGCCCTTTTCAATTTCTGTTTCTTATTTCCCCATGAAATATGTATTTTTACATGCTAGGACGTGCACTTAACTATTCAGATAGGGGCAAAGTTCATAGGATAGCTATGTTAGGATTTTCATGTTTGCTTGGAATCATGACCGATGAAGCTGTTTGGATGAACAGCGAAACGTTTCTATCTCTCAAAGAAAGAAGTCCAAGAGCCATGACTCAACTTCCAGATAAACTCACCTGGATGACTGAGAATCTTCACAGACATTTTGCTTGGAAAGTGCAATTTGGGCAATTTATTTTTAGAAAGGGAAGCTTGTGGATAGAATGCCTGGCCCAGGGGGTGGGGGAGGGTTTTCTGGGTGACTGTCAATCTATCCAGCACTAACGAATTGTTCCTTCTTGCCTCTGAATTCAAACTGACCCCCCAGTTCTTTCCTGAGCTTTACTTTCCCTCTACTTAATTGGTTGGAGGTCAATGTTGATGTTTGCTGTTGATCTGTAAAGAATGAAAGGTTCTTTTGTATTCTTTTTCCTACAAAGGACTCAGGGTGAGTTACTGAGACCTTAAGTGTCAGTTAATGAGAACGGGGTGGACTCTCTGGCGAACTTGAAAAATCCCAGAGATGCTTGAACAACGCTGCTGAAATGGCCTGTTAAAAATATACAGTGGTATCTTGTATAAAGGAATTAATTCGTTCCAAATGAAATTCTGTTAAGCAAATTTTCCTTTATACAAATTTCCCATAGGAATGCATTGAAAACGGAGTAATCCCATTTTTATGTTGTATGGATTCAGCCCATAGGCGATTCTGTTAAGCAAATTTCCCCTATCTCCGGAATTTTTTATGTTGTGCAGATTTTATGTTTCACAAACCATTTGTTATACAAGGGTCCACCGTACTTCCGAACTCAGATTTCCAAACAGACCATCAACGAGCCTAGTTCAACTGAGCCAGTCTGATGAAGCCAGAGTGGAACAGCCAAGAGAGCAACTGAAAGGTCATCCCCTGTAGGCAGGTTTAGACATGGAGATTCAGGGCAGGCAAGATAGGTGAGATCCAAGGTCAGCCAACAGCCAGATCAAATATCAGTCAAGGAAAGCAACGCCTATGTACTACTACAGACAACTCCAAACAAGTTTGCAGCCACATATAATGTCTGTTAATTTGGTTGTTGTTTTTTAAAAAAATATTTTCCTTTGGTGTTCATTTTATTTTATGATATCATTGTACAAGTGGTACCTTGTATAAAGGAATTAATTCGCTCCAAGTGAAATTCTGTTGAGCAAATTTCCCCATAGGAATGCATTGAAAATGGATTAAAAGCAAAAAGCAAAGTGTTCTGCTTATATACCGCACCATACCACATCAAATAGTCTCTGGGCGGTTTACAATTTTAATTACAGTATGCAGGCTATGCTTTACACACACACCCGCAAGCTGAGTATCCCTAACCGCGACCGTTTTTCTGTTTTATGGATTCGCCCCATAGGTGATTTCGCCCCATAGGTGATTTTCCCCTATCTCTGGAAATTTTTTCCTTTAAGCGGATTTTCTGTGAAACAAACAGCTTGCTATATGAGGGTCCGCTGTATTAATTTATTATTAGAGGTGGGTACTTCATTCTTCTGATGAAGCATGAAGTACCGCCAGCCAGCTGTGGTCAAATCACCACCACCACCACCACCACCACCAAGCCACCTGGACCACTCATCAGGCTCTGTGTTCTTTTTCAGGTGACTGGAATGCAAACGTAGGAAACAAAGCAGAACCAAATGTAATTAGAAAATTGAAGCAGGAGAAACCACTCAGAGTGATTTCATCCCCTGATTTCATCGGTTCAAACAACTGAACTGATGGCTGTACATGTAGACATCAGCAGACAGTCAATAGAGAACCCAAATAGACTGTATAGTTGGAAACATGAGATGGAGAAAGTATAACCTCTCACTCAAAACAAGACTGGAAGCAGATTCTGGTACTGATCAGAACTGCTAATATCAAACATCAGCGTAAAGGTGGTAGAGGGCATATAAAAACTGTATACAAATTGAAAAAACAAACAAGCAAGCAATATTGTACCTATACCTATAAACAAACAAACAAATAAATAAGATGGGGAGCTGTGTATTCAACGCAAAATGCAATACAAATGCAAAAGTAGGTGATACCGCACAAACAATTGTGCCGTTTTCTGAGGAAGTGGAAATCTGAACCAGACATGGGCTTCAAATGCAATGTGAAACTAAAGAATTTCACTGGGGCATGACCCCAGTCTGTGGAACATGCCTTCCATCTCACCTCACCACCAAAAAAAGCAAAGCAAAGCAAAGTGTTCTGCTTATATACCGCCCCATACCACTACAAGTAGTCTCTGGGCAGTTTACAATTTTGATTACAGTGTGCAGGCTACACATTGCCCCCCCAGCAAGCTGGGTACTCACCACACTTCAACCCCTACCCGGTTTCCGATTTAACGGGACGTCATGCCCGTCAGATGTTTGATTAGAGAAGTCAATCAAAGCACAGCTCTGTAGCAAGTCAGTCCAACATCATCCTCCCTTTAGAACAGAACAATGGGTTCGATCGCAAAACGAAAAGGAGCATTTGCTTGTTTCCAAAACCCAGCCATAAAGGTGGTCCGGTGGAAGGGCCTGAGCTATTGGAACTAGCCGTGGTCCTGAAATGTGGAATTTGAGGAGAGAAGTGCAATCAAAAGGGCTTTCTAATCAAGCCTATACATCCAGCTTTTTACTTCTCAAGAGACCTTCACTGAGGGTGCAGGCTTTCTTTGATTGGTGTAAACCTTCCTTGATTTCGGAGCATCCCGAAACTTCATTCAAGGTTCTTTTTGGAAAGGATAAAAGCAGTGTCATGTGGTAATTGCTTTGACTTCCCTTGGTAAAAATCAATAAAGAAGATGAGTGAAATGGTAGCAAGGAGGGAGAGTTCCATGCCAGGGTCACCTAGCATGTTTGAATTGAACATAGGAGGGTGTTTTATCTTATTTTTTGAGAAATACAGAAATCAAGGACTCCCTTCATTCCGTAGATAATCATTGTTTATGAAACATATTCACTGAGCGAAATGCTAATTGGAGCCCTGAAATACCCAGAGGTACCGCAAGGGCAAATGCTGTGTAAACTATTCATATGTAGATGACCTCAGGGGTGTATTTTATCTTGACCCATGTAATTGTGTTAATCAGGAGAGGGGCGAATGGCTTCCCTCCAAAGACATGACAAACTATTGCAATAATAAAGGCCCTGGTGTTATAACGACTCGGTGTGTCTGCAGGGGCCAGCTCTCTAATTGGGCAAAATGGGACAGCAGCCTCAGACGGTACGTTTAGGTGTGTCACAAAAGATCAACAAATGGTGAGATGTTTAATTTACTGTATCTTTTTATTGGCTTCGTTTCTGGGTACAGTTGGTTTGCTTTATAGCTAAGAAGCGGAGAGAGACTTCTGCAATTCTCTGCCTCCAGCGCCCAAGTAACAACTAACCTAAGAGACACAACACCTAGACTCGGGAAGGTATGTGTACCATTTTCTGCTCTGCCACAGGCAGATAGATTTCTGGGGCAGCCATGTAGACATAAAGTGTATCAGGAGTGGATTTTTTTAAAAAAAGCAATATTCTTGTTTTGCTTTGTTTTGCTACCCATTCATCTTAAAGACTCTAAAGGTGCAATAGACCATCACAGGAATGTCGCCCAATGTGCTGTCGAGGGTAGAGTAATGGACTAGGGGGAAACAGGGTTCGAATCCCCACTCGGCCATGGAAACTGGTTTTACCAGTTCCACTCCCCAATGAGTTTCCATGGCTGAGTAGGAATTCAAACCCTGTTTTCCCCTAGTCTGTTATTCTACCCTCTACACCACATTGGGCAACATTCCTGTGATGGTCTATGGCCCCCTTACAGTATTTCAGATGAATATCTCACGTATCTTGAAAGCCCTATTAAGGTTGCAATGAGTTGTTTCTGACTTGACAGCACAGGTGAGCTACCCAGATGCCCTGAGCACATCCGATCTTGCCTGATCTCAGAAGCTAAGTAGAGTCGGGCCTGGCTAGTACTTGGATGGGTGACCACCAGGGAATAACAAGTGCTGTAGGTGACTGGAGTAGGAACTGGCAAGCCACTCCAGTATGCCTGCCAAGAAAACTCCATGGCCATGCGGTCATGAAGACTCGGTCACGACTGTGACAACAAAACAACAACACCCACCATACGAAACAAAACAAAAAAATGGGGGGGGGACAAATAGAAACGAAACGAAACATATTTTTTTCGTTTCATGCCCATCCCTAGAGGAGAAGCTTGAGCAGACTTAGGCCTAGCCAAGCCTTAAAAGCCTTCTAAATTAGTCCTTAGATATTTGTAAGGTGTCTCCAGGTTAGGTAGGACTCCGAGCATGGTTATGGTATTTGTAGTCCAGACAATCCCCTCTATTGGTACATTTTCCCCCACTGGAACAGTTGAAGGTGAATTAGCACCTACTGAGGGAAACATTGCTTAAATGTTTTAAAAAGAAATAATACACAAAATGTATGCATACGTTTTATAGCGGCTTCAAACTTAACTTTCATTCTTTTTCATTATTTGACTTAACGTGCCTTTGATTGAAGATCATAATGAATATATATGAGCTGTGATATATTTCAATCAGTTCTCTGAGCAAATAACAACAAGGATAATAATAATGTCTTCATGAATATTGTTCCACCTCACACCTTGGGGGAAAAAGTGCTTGATGTGTACAAGGAGCTGCCAAAGAACGGCATGTGATGAAGAAGGTTTTGATCCGCTCTTGCTCGGGCTTCAGTTTAATTATATTTCCGACTCACCGGCTGCACATTTTTTCACCGTAAACTGCAATTCCATTTTCCCACATCCAACCCTAATCCAGCCCACTCATCATTATCCGGAGAACTGTTGATGTTTCTTATCTGTCACACACAGACTCAGACAGGGCTTTCCTTGCTTTGCTTCCATTCTCCGGGCCACAGCGATGGATTTCACTGGTTTTGTAACTGACTTAATCCTTTGTTGCGTTCTTTTAGTAAGAAACTATGGTTTAGTTTTTTTAAAAATCCAGCACTCGTATTTGGCTTTTTAAAAAAAATACATCTGCCCACAAAGACTCATTTTATGTCCTTGTAGCCCATAAATATTTCAGCACTGCTTTCCTACTCTGGAGGCAGGGTGTAATGCTAAATTTTGCCTCATGATACTTGTGTGCATTAGAGGCTTGGAGACTCGAAGATAATAATAGCTACAAGTTCTACAGATAGTCCCTTTTCTCATTAATTAGCACTTAAAGTCTCAATAACTCACTCTGAGACATTAGTTGGAGACCATTCCACATGGCCTCTCCAGCTTCCTAATCTAGATATGGCCCACAGGTGTTCACAGGAGGTCTGGTGAGGACACTGAAGATGGCAGTGAGCAGAACCATTGTGACCCAAAAGTAGAGTTGGGCTTTTCATTTCAGAAGTGGTCAGCTTCCGAAACGAAATGTGGGAGCCCAGCTGGCACCAAACGGAGGAATTAAATCAACCATTCCCTTACCTTGTGCTGTGCTCCCACGGGGCTAAACTCCAACGAGGAAGAAGCATCCAATGTCATCTTTCCTTCTCCCTGGTGCTGGCCAATCAGGACCTGTGCAGGGAAATGCATCATCCCTCCTCCCTGTCCGATTGGCCAGCACCAGGGAGAAGGAAAGATGACGTTGGAGGCTTCTTCCTCATTGGAGTCTAGCCCCGCATGACCCCAGAGCAAGGTAAAGGATTGGCTGGTTTCATTCCAGAGGGTTGGTCCCATTCCAAACACTAGCTGGGCTCCCGCATTTCATTTCAGAACTGAACCACTTCAGAAATGAAACGACCATCACTACTTCCAAGGTGACATCCCAACTATGTCTTCAAACTAGGGCCATGGCGATATGAGATCTCCCTCCTAGTACCTAGATGTTTCATAGGGTTCTGACCTTACGCTTTCTGATGTTTCACATGGCCTCTCCATCTTCCTAATCTAGATATGCCCATAGGTGTTCATGGGAGGTCTGGTGAGGACGTTGAAGAAGGGAGCAGGGAGCAGAACCATTGCGACTCAGGAGCCTTATTATAGGAACTGCTTGGAGGGGTGCACAAACTCAATGACTGGTATCTTGTTGCTTAGTTCGCATAGTACGTTGCAACTAGACTAGGCCTGTTGCAGCAGAGAGGGTTTCACGAGTCAATGAGTCCATCCATTCTTTTTTTTCAGTGGGCCTCCTCTAGTTGTCCGTGAAGATTCTCAGTCATCCAGGTGAGTTTATCTATAAGTTGAGTCATGGCAACAGGACTTCTTTTTCTAGAGAGTCTGAGGGACCTCAGACTGACGAAGCTGTCTGGATGAGCAGTGAAACGTTTCAGGTGGTTACTTCACGTCCTTCCTCGTTCTGAGATTATGTTCGTTTCATGATAACACCATTCACGGTCACGTGGTCTTGTCCTGGTTCTGTCCCCCTGTTTCCGTTTACTCATGGGCATGATGGATGGTATCGTGATGACTGTTACTTCACGTCTTGTTTTGTGACAATATCTGTACTTCCCCGCCTTCATTTCCCCCCTTTTTTTTATCCGACCTTCCATTTTTGATATTTTCGATAACTTTGCTTTTCATGCGTTAAGCAGCAAAGTTTGAGGTTTTATGCCTTCTTATCTCTCTGTGATTCATTGTTTACGCCATTGGGATTGTACTGGAGAATGCATCTTCGCACTCCTGCCACTAGATGGAGAATGCGTAAGTTGCGTGACAAGCCTTACTTCACGGGCACTTGTCTTGAAATAGGAACTGAGACAAGAAAATTCCTGAGGTCAGGGAGAGGTATGGCTCATCACACTTAAATCCCAGTTCAGGGGGCATGGTTGGGACGAGATTCCACCATCATGCAATGGACGTGGAGTAACATTTTCTCGTACTCGTCCCAAGCGTGACCATAAATTGCAATGAGAGGGATGTGAAGTAACCGTCTCAGTCTCTCAAGAAAAGAAGTCCAGTTGCCAGGAATCAGCTTCCAGGCCTGCTCTACTTGTGACTTTGGGGCTAAGCAACAGGGTCTCAACCCCTGTGCACTTGTGGAGAGCGGTCCACAACCCTCAGGAGCAGCACAGACCTTAAACAAGTGTCTTGCACATTGCATGGGCTACAGATAAGGCTGCACCCACTCGCTCTACTGCTTCTGCCTAATAGACTTCCTCATACCTAAATTGAGGGCACGGGTTGTTCACCTGAAGTATTTGTAGAATCCAGACACTCGAGGCACCACCAGGGCTGTTCTCTCATCACCGCTATAAACCAATATCAGATACTTGAGAAAGAGAGAGAAAACTGTTTCTGTTGAAAGGCACTCGATATAATTCCATTTTGATCCCTTTTTTGAAAAAGAAGCTGGAGGAGGGAGGGAGGAAAGCCAAAGAAATTTAGTATCCAAGAAACTCGAAGCAATAAAATAATCACCCCTGTGGTGCTCTGAGATGAATCCAGCCGCTCCATGTGTTTTCTATACCCCATTAGCACCATCTAAGGGAAGAAGAGAGTGAGGAAAATAAGACATGATCAGCATCTCTTCCCGGTGTCAGAATCCTTCGGCTGAACACAGATTCCTTCAAGGGCATTTGATTTCACGTAATAGGAAGAGGATGCTTTTAGTTTTATTCAGTTCCATTGAGATCTTGAGCCTAAATGCATGTACACGACATTACTAAGCACAATTTCTACCCCCTTCCTTCCATTTCTACCCCCTTCCATTTCTACAACCTTACTTCCTGAGGGTGGTCCTCTCAAGCTGAAAGGCCAAACGCAGACTAGGGGAGTTATGTATGTTTTTCAAATGCAATATACACAAGCTTTGTGGTGGATTTTCACAAAGCACTGTGGTATTCATGCCAATGATATGGCGGACTACCTCCACCCGTTGCATGTGAAGTTTGGCCTCCAAGCAATGTGATTTCTGAAGATATAAGATAAAACATTTTATACAACTGCTGGGAGACTTTTGGCCAAAGGACAATCTACAAATGCAAGCAAATACAAAACTGACTCACTGTTCAATAAAGCTAGAATAATTCACAGGGTCGGGTTGCCGCACACAAGGAGGCTCTGACAGGAGGCTGAGAGGAAAAATCAAATAAAAGAGTGCTGCTTATATAGTGTCTCATAGTGGTTTACAACTTAATGATGCAGGCTACACATTGCCAGGAGCTGGGTACTCATTTTACTGCCCCTAGAAGGCTGGAAGGCTGAATGAACCTCGAGCCAGCTACTGGGCTAGAACCTGTGTTTTGAGCAGAGTTTTGGCTGCAGTACTGCACTTTGATGCCTGCACTGGGAGAATTACCTGTTGGTTAAATATTCAACTGGCTATTTGCACACCCTGACATAGAGTGAGGCATGATGATGGTGGTGGTAGTGGTGGTGGTGGTGGTGGTGGTGGTGGTGGTGGTGAGGAGGAGGAGGAGGAGGAGGAGGAGGAGGAGGAGGAGGAGGAGGAGGAGGAGGAGGAGGAATAAGAATGTGCCATCAGGGGAATTGAACTGCCATCCTCAGACTCTGCAGCCAAATCCCTAAACCACTGAACGATCCAGCCAGCTAAAAAAACTCACTGACCCCTAAATATAAGGATGACTCTTTTCCCTTGAAGGGCTCTCAGATTTGCAAAAATATTAATTGCATCCTTCCCCTTTGAGAAGCAAGGCATGTAAAAATATATATAAATATAAGCTGCTTGTTAAGAAAGATGCCAGCAACCTGTCTAGGGATTCAGACTGGTACAGTGGTGCCTCTACTTACGAGTTTAATCTGTTCTGAATGCATTCTCTTAAGTCGAACAACTCTTAAGTAGAGTAGCCCTATCCAATAAATAAATAAATAAATAAATAAATAAATAAATAAATAAATAAATAAATAAATAAATAAATTAAATAAATAAATAAATAAATAAATAAATAAATGGAAAAAAAAAAATAATTAAAAATTTGTAAGTAGAGCAGACTGCATCTAAAATTTGTAAGGCAGCAGTTAAAAACGCCAATGGTTTTTCGCTCTTAATTCGAATTAATCTTAAATTGAGCCACTCGTAAGTAGAGGCACCACTGTACTTGAAATTCGGGCAATTTGCACCACTTGGCACAAATAATACGTTTTCTGCAAAATGGAAGCCACTCTTTGCCAATGTAAGAACTCTAGAAAAAAATTCCAGGAAATTCTTCCCAGTCCTCAGTGGCTGGGAGAAGAATCTTGCAAGTTTATATCTTGACTAGCAAAGGCTAGGTAAGTGGTGATTTTTCACCCGTGCTCAACACACCCTGAGGCTGTGTGCTTCCATTTGGTCTGAATCATTTGATTTGCAAATTTCAACTGGTTCACTTTCAGCAGATCTGTAGTTTGACGTGTCTCTGACTATCCCAATGCATTCCCATACCCTCAAATGGTGGAAATACATCAAAATGGGAGAAATAAAGATGCAGTTGATCAAGAACTAAGTACTTCATTTGCTTCAGAAGCTATTGTTCTTTCTTCTCCGTTATGTGCAATAAGCACAACGGCGAAGATTCTGTCATATTGCCGTTTCCTCTTGACTTATTTTTACTCTTCCGTTTTCCTCTTCCGAAGATTCTGTCATATTGCCGTTTCCTCTTCATTTTTTTTTTTTTTGGTGAATCCCAAGAGAATGGCTTGGAGCTTGCTGCTTTGCACAAGACAGCTTCAAAATCACATACACCATTTCGGTATTTCAGAAACATTCCGGGAGGAGGGAAAGAGGAATCGAGAGAAATTTTTGTCTCCAATGTAATGCGCCCTTCTGCTGAATGCATCATGTCCAAAGGCTACTTTGGGTGCTTCTCCTTTTCATTTAATTGATCGCAGAAGTATCACCTCGCAATGCTGAAGGCGTAGACAGCGAAGGAGGATGTAGAACCTCCTTTTAAAGGCAAATGTGCAGAAATATCAACACCCGAAAGCCATATACGTATATTTTAAATCTGTTTTGAAAGCCATTGCAGCTGGTTTCCCCACCCTACTCTCTCTTTTCCCAAATATTACTTTCCACTTTTAGATCATAATGTGTCATCTGGATGAGCACCTTATCGCTACCCAACAGGGGAATTCAGTGTTTGTGTATGGATTTGCATTTATATGGCATTTCATGCACTGTATCTCGAACGCCTGACAGAGTGATGAATCACAGGTCTGCGGAGTGGTGTCTGCATGCATCACACAGACTGTGATGGCATTAGGCAGGAGCCTTCCTCGGGCGACACAGCTGGGAATCTTTGAGATGCTAATTAATCCTGGCCAACAATTAGATCACCAAAGAGACACATCTGGCCAGGTCCGATCTCCCTTCCTTGCTCTTTCGGAGAGAAGCGCAACACACATCACATGGAAAGCTTGCGGGTTTTTTATCTTAGCAGGTGCCACTTCAAATTGACCTGGTCCACACCCCATGGACTAATATGCAAACAGGAAAGAACCTGTTCACAGACTTTTTCATCATCCAAGTGTCCAAAACACAATGTGTGGTGGTCCAGGAGAAAATGATGACCTCTCAACTCACAGACTTCCCTCCTTACCTAAACCACTTGATACCATCTCGAGCAATGCTCGTATGAAACGTGTGTCTCCCATATAGAAGTGCTAATCATAGAAGAGCTAAGGTGGAAGGAGCCTATAAGGACATCTAGTCCAACCCCCTGCTCCAGAAGAAAAGATGAGTCAACCACTTCTTCTTTTTTTTATCTCTCTCTCTCTGTAAAACCGACAAAGGGGGCCCCATAATTCCGTCAGTTGGGCTTTGAAAATTTAGGTCTTGGAAGTCAAGGTTTGAACCCCAAGGTTTGTACACAAATAGGTTCATGAGACAGAATATTTTCCCCCCAGCGTGTTGTTAGTCTGTGGAACTCCCTGTCACAGGAGGTGGTGATGGCATCTGTCCTGGATGCCTTCAAAAGGGGATTGGACAGATTCCTGGAGGAGATGTCCATCACAGGTTACAAACCACGATGGAGATGTGTAATCTCCAGGCTTAAAACCAGGGTACTTCAAGGGCCACATGCAGGGGAGTGGTATCAGGGGACAGTTATTTAGTATCGTACACTCCCAGAGGCATCTGGTGGGGCCACTGTGAGATACATGAAGCTGGACTAGATGGGCCTTTGGCCTGATCCAGCATGGCTCTTCTTATGTTCTTAGGTTCTTAGGTTCAAACCCACTTTTTAACAGACATAAGGTTATCCCCTCTTCTTCTCAGTAGCTTTTCATCTTTAACTCACATTGGAACAACCAGAGCAACACGGTGCTCCCCAAGCTTGGAATAGCTTTTCCTCTATGATTTGGATAATCTAGGTGGATGAAAATTGCATTTTATAATTTTACGAATTTGCCCAAATACACCTGTTAAAGCAGAGAGAGGCTACCTTTATTTCATGAGCGTGGGAACAAGTGAAATGGACAGACTTCCCTGTCACACTAAATGTCAACATCATTTTTGCTAACCTTATAAAAGAAGATGATTAGATCATGTTTTTATTTGGTTTTCTTCTTTCCTTCTTTTCCCCCCCCTGAAAAAATGATGAGATACAAGTTGTGCAATGTTCACCATAAAGGACATTGTTTTATTTTATTTTATTTTTTGCCACGGATGACCAAACCCTGGCTGTAAAGTACACATAGGTTGTTTAATTAATTTGGATCTTAATAAGAAGATCAGTTTGATACTATGACCAATTACAGTTGGAACATGGTATCTGGAAGGAGCTTAGAATTGATGCCCTATGAATACTGATGAAATATTCAAGTGTGCCAACTGTGTACTGTATATAGCATAGTTATTGTTGCCTGCTGCCATGTTGAAACCAAATTCTAGTTGCCCTTACACGTCTTTCATGATAAGTGGCTTGACAATTCTACACACCCAAGGAGTTTTTCCATGGCAGAGGCGAGATCTGAACCTGGCCCTCCTGAATCTTAATCCGTCACTCTATCCAGTACACCACACCAAGTCTCTTTTCTGGCTATAAGAATAAAAACCATGTGCCATCACATCAATCCTGATTTATTGCAGGCAAAAATCAAAGAAAAGCAAAACAAAACAAGACACCAAACATGTGGCACCTTAAAGACTAACTTTCATATTTTAATGTAACGTTCCATAGAATCATAGAATCATAGAGTTGGAAGAGACCTCAAGGGCCATCTAGTCCACCCCCTGCCATGCAGGAACCCCATCACAATATTTCCGACAGATGGCCATCCAGCCTCTGCTTAAAAACCTCCAAAGAAGTTTCATGGATACGTCCACATCTTCAGACATATAGCAGTGGAATGCTGATTTATTGGGGACCCTTTCCAATATTTTCTAGGTAGAGAATACTCAGATGTAGTTTCCCATTCCTTTGCAGGCATGTCCAAACTCCGGCCCTCCTGATGTTTTGGACCACAACTCCCAGAATTCCAAGCCTGAAATTTCCAATAGCAAAGGACTGTGGGAGTTGTGGTACAAAACATTTGGAGGGCCAACGTTTGGACATGACTAGGGGTACCCTGGCTTGCACGGTGGCTCTTGTTCTCAAAAGTACTATTCTAGACCCTTCCCCTCCATATCCAATGGGACATTGTAGCTTGCCCAAGGCCACAGAGGCTGGTTTTTCTCCCAGAAGGCACACTGGGGGGATTGAACTCCTGACCATCAGCTTGGTAGGTCCACCACTGGGAATAGAATCTTCTTATGGTTAGTTAAAAAACAAAGTGAATGGAACCAGATGATTCCCCACCACTACCTCGTTTTTAAACACCTCCAGAACCTCGTATGCAGAGCCAGGAAGTTCCAGCATTGCTTAGAAGGGCACAATGTCACCATAATTATGGAAATGACTAATTAGAGGCATGTTCTGTAAACAGCACCCTTGTCGCCGTCCCCCAACCACAACCACCACCTGCCCGTTTTCCCCATTACATGTGGTGTGTTTGGTCACGCCATTAGTGATGCTTGACTAATAATCGGTCCAGCTGTCATCCCAACCTCCAACAGGTCACCTCGTATGCGTGGCCTTAAATCCATCCGGCGCCTTGCGTGGTTAAAAAGATGCCAAGGGAATACCCAAGGTTGAGAGGGTGGATTATCTCTTCTGAAATTAAAATCTCTTGGAATAAAAACAAACTGACTTGTCAAGTGAAGTCTCTTTGCACTAATGCCCTCACATTTCCTATCCTTTCATTTCTGCCAATTAAAATTCTTTCTTTCTTTTTCAGATTCCTCAGCCGAACGTCCCATGCTCCCCATCATGTCAACTCACGATTTGTTTTCGAGACGGAGGCAATTCCTCAAAAAATCCCACCTGACACAATCCAATAAACCTTGTCAAAGTCCAGCTAATCAAAAACCTCGGCCTTAATCACATCCGTTGCTTCAGCTTTTATCAGACAGATACCCATCTGGGGATTTTATGCTAAATTCAATATAACCCGGCATTCAAATGACCTACTTCACAGCTGCTGCCGCCGCCACTGCCACTGCCGCCACAAGTAGTTAATTCCCCCCCCTCTTGTGTATAAATCAGAGTTATGATTTTGAGAGACGTTTCAAAAAGGATACATATGTTTTATGATTTATTTGGATACAGATCAATGCTTTGAGCTATGAGTTAAAATAAATGACGCAGCAGTCGAGTTGTAGGCAGTATGCAGGACAAACATTTTCTAAACGAAAAGAGGTGTTCAGACGTCAGTTGCGAACTGGCCCTTAAGATCTGTTTCCATCTGATTCGATGGGTCCTTCCAACTTAAGCTGATCGTTTACCTTCACACTGTTCCTCAACTGTCACAGTGAATATGGAATCTCAAGATCCATCTCTTCCATTGAGCATCGGGGGAAATCCCAAAAAGAGCTATAATTTCTCATCTCTTGTGTAAAATCAGGGCACATCTTAAAAAGTCCCTTAGAAGAGGATTGTGACAACTGAATATTGGACAAAGTGCAAAATTCTAGTTTTATCTGCCCTAAAGGTGGCTGTCATAGATCTTGGAACATTAGGTTTTTGAAAAGAACATGCTTCATTTCTTTATACTTTTCGGCAGTGTTGATTTTATTATCATGCCGTAATGTCTAACCAGTTCATTTACATGTTGATTTGTTCCTTAACCATGCGAGTTGGGTACTAGGGATGGACGGGAAATGAAAAACGAAATGCTGTTTCATCGTTTCGTTACATAACAAAATGAAATGAAATGAAACGAGGAAGCAGCACTTCGTTATAGATGAAATGAAATGGTCATTTTTTGCATTGAAATGAACCATTTCATTCCATTGTTTTGGGGCTCCTGCTAATCTGTCAATGGCTGGGGCCCTTTATACCTGGCCCAGTTGGCACCAGAATGAACTGTTAAGGAGAATGAGTTGTACTTGGGAGGATGGTATATCTGAAGAAAAGAAGATGGTGACCCGACCCCTCATGGCAGAGCGGCTGAAGTACAATACTGCTGTCAAGACTCTGCTCCCTATCTGAGTTCAATCCTGTTGAGTCTAGGTAACCAATTCAAGGTTGGCTCAGTTTTCCATCTTTCCAAGGATGGTAAGATGAGTGCCCAGCTCTCTAGGGCCTGAGGGAGGCCTATGCAGCCTGCGAAATTAAACTGTGAACCACCCAGAGAGTGACTGAAGCACCATGGGACACCATATAAGCAGCACGCTTTGCTTTCATACCATATAAAGAGGACAGCTGGGCTGCAGATGAATGTGAACACTAGAGAAGTACTTGTAAAGAAGCAGGTCTGCATGGGGATTCCTGTGGTATGGAAGGTATAGGCTGATTGGGCTTCCTTGGTAGTGCCAAGGAAGTTCAGGGTGATCAGTCGGAGGATGTCCTTGGCAGTGCCATTGGGAACTCAAGTCCTTGGCAGTGCCATTGGGAAGTCCAGCGTGATCAGTCAGAGGTTGTCCTTGGCAGTGCCATTGGGAAGTCATGTCCTTGGCAGTGCCATTGGGAAGTTCAGGGTGATCAGTCAGAGGATGTCCTTGGCAGTGCCATTGGGAAGTCATGTCCTTGGCAGTGCCATTGGGAAGTCCAGGGTGATCAGTCAGAGGATGTCCTTGGCCGTGCCATTGGGAAGTCCAGGGTTATCAGTCAGAGGATGCAACCACTTTTCAGCATCTTAGAGTTATAGAATGATGGAAGGGGCCTACAAGACCATCAAGTCTAACCCAACCTGCTCAAGGCAGGATTATTCTACAAATATAGGATATCTGCCGGTTGTCCAAATTTCATTTGAATGTCTTCTGCGTTGGAGCACTCGTCGCCTCTCAAGGTCATGTGTTCCGTGGTTGTACTGCTCTAACAGTTAGGAAGTTTCCCCCAATATTCAACTGAAATCTAACTTCCTGTGAGTTGAGCACATGGTTGCATGTCTTGCATCCTGGATTGCTTGAGAAGAGATCCTACCCTTCCTCTGTAGGAGAGCCTTTTGAGTATTTGAAAAGTGCTATCACATCTCTGCTCAGTCTTTCTTCCTCAAGGCTAAACATACCCAGGTATTTCTATCTTTCCTTCTATCACTTGGTTTGCACACACACAGACGCACACACGCACGCACCGATCGTCCCTGTTGCCCTCCCCTGAACTTGTCCCAATTTGCTTGCATTCTTCTCGAAGTCCAGTGTCTCGCTTCGTCCAACGGTAGCGATGGCACCCACTCCGCTTTGACGGTTGGGTTCAGGGGCATGGATATTTTCATTCCAATCTTCGGAACAACAGTTTCAAAGGAATTAAATAATCGTCTTTTCTTCCACCTCACTCTTAGCTTACGCCACTAGATTTTCCCCATTCAATATACCTGTGGCCACTCAAATCCTCACCTTCAGCGCGTAACCTTTTCCATTTGCCTCCCTACCTGCAATGAATTACGGTATGAAAGAGAAACAATCATCATCATTTTTTTTAAAAGACCACAACCATTTCCCTGCCCGCAGGTTGCCAAATGCGATCCAAGGAATGATTTTACATCCACTTTCTCTCCTTTGTTTCCTCTCTTTCTAGCTCCCAAAGGCTGCTCCGTCTCGAATGTGAGATAATCTGTAGATCAATGAGGGCAGATGTAAAACTCTTGCTAAGCCATGTTTTCCCAGCTGGGGGTAAATTCGCTAGCCTGTATGTAAAACTTCCTAATTAGGGATGTCAAGGCTATGCAAAAAGAGCTGAAATTGAGGGTGAGTGCTGCCAAAAATTTGAGAGGGAGGGGAAACCCTCTCTCCAAGCAAAGTTCTATCAATTCAAGAATGCCTAATTTAAGCATTTTCCCCTTGTTTGATCTTCTGGGTAGGAACAGGCATTGTACTGTTGTTTACCAGCTTCATTCTGCTTTATGTCATTTTCACATATGCTCGCCCTTAAGCCTGTTTCTTTCCTTTCTTGCATTAATAGGCTGTTTTTAAGAAAGCCTCACAAGGATCTACACTGAAATATGCAAAAAAAAATGACTTTGCATTTGTTTTCTTTCCCAATGCACATATCAAAACGCATCTTGTCATGCCCTCGAACCAAAAGCTCTCCTCCACTATCTGGAGAACTACAAAATGGATGGAAGTACCAAATATAGTGGGTTTCAACCAGCATCCTGCCCATTCTCCAGCCTCCGATCAGAAGAAGACGAAACTGGACAAAAGAGGAGGCACTGAAGGGGTGACCAACGTTCTCCACTTCTGTACCTTCCAAGCAAAACGGTGTGATGTGGTAGATAGCCCATCAAGATACTGAAACCATGTTCCCAATCTAATCTTGATGGTTCCCCACTAGAGATGAGGATTAGTGGATATGATGCAGAGTTGTGATTTTGTTTTGTTTTGTTTGTTTTTGTAAGATTCCTTGTACTCTTCAGGGAAGGTACATAGAACCACAGAGTAGAATAGCTTCAAATTCCCCAGGTAGTCCACCCCTTTTTCAATAAAAAAGGGGGTGGCACTTGGACTGCATCAGATCACAGCCATACTGATGTAACTGATGGATGCTTTGTCCTGCTCCACTCCCACCACCCACCACCACAGCTGTTCCGTTTCAAAAAGGCATGTAGCTCAATCAAATAAAATCAGCATATAAATGCGGCAGAAAGAGATGCCAGGCATGGCAAACCATCTGCTTGCCTGACCCATAGTTCAGGAACTGCATAGGCCACCCCTCTGAAGAACGTCTATTAGCTGTGAACATTGCTCTCCAAGGCTTCAAAGTTGGCCAGCTGCCGTCTGTAATAGAAATCAGAACGGCTGGACAAGGCCGTAGGGAGCCCCTTGTAATTAGTAACGTCGCAGGTGGGCATGAATTATTGTAGAAAGACGTGGAATGAGGATTCCATCTCTGGAACCTGAATCGATGGTATTAAAAAGAGGTTGGGATCTTGTTTCCCTTGCTGAGGACATCACCTTCCACAACACAGAAGAAAGAAAGAAAGGATCAAACACACACACACACACACCGAATCTGGTCCTTACTGGCAAAAGAACTGATTGATGAGGTCAAATTAACAGCGGCTTTCAATGAATCTCACTCCATCCTGTTGGGGTTTGTTATACAGAAGAAAGAGAAGAGCAGCATCACCTGGGTTTAAGGGAGCTGATTTTAGTAAGATTAAGGAAATACCAGGTGAGATCCCATGCTCTGAAATACCCAAGACATGCCTGCCTCATGTGAAATCTACAAACTCCAACTAACTCAGTCTGGATTCAATAATGATAGGCATCACCTTGATCCATCGTTTGCACTCATCATCCTCTCATCCCCAATTCTATACCTGCTGGAGAAGAGCAACAGGAAAGCATGCCTGGTTGGTAACTTTTTTGGGGAGATTCAATAATGGGATTATTTATTTCACAACCTATGGGAGAAGGCCTTAGTTTCATATGCAAAGAAAACAAATTCAGTTAAATAGAAATGGCACAAAACTGCAGTGATCCCATTTTACTTAGAACTGTAGAGTTGGAAGAGACCCTGTGGGTCATCAACTTGAGTCCATGTCAATAAGACCCCTTGGTCTTGTGTATCCCTCTAAATCCGTTGGGTCCCCAGATGTCCTTGGACTACAACTTTCACCACTTGCCTTGCTAGCTAGGATTTCTGGGAGTTGTAGTCCAAGAACATCTGGGGATCTAAGATTGAGAAGCACAATAATTCTCAAGGAACTACAGTGGTACCTCTACTTACAAACGGCTCTACTTACAAGCAATTCGACTTAAGAGCGGGAAACCGTTGGCATTTTAACTGCTGCCTCACATAATTTAGACGCAGTCTCCTCTACCTACAATTTTTTATTATTTTTCCAATTTATTTATTTATTTATTAGATACGACTGCTCTATTTACAAGTTGTTCGACCTGAGAGCATGCATTCGGAACAGATTAAACTCATAAGTAGCGGTACCACAGTACCTTATGCTGAGACAGTTACTCTTATCTACACTCTTACCAATTGTGAGATTATTATTTTTGCATCCTCGTGTGTGTGTGTGTGTGTGTGTGTGTGTGTGTGTGTGTGTGTGTGTGTGTGTGTGTGTGTGTGTGTGTGTGTGTCTGTGTCTGTGTCTGTGTGTGTGTGTGTGTCTTTCACTAGGATTTCCAAACCAGTGGTGGCAGAGAAAAGATTAAAGGAAAAGCATTTGCTTACAAAGAGGTCTTGCAATTTAGTCAAGAAAAGTTAGCTGAAGCACTTTCCTCCGAAAAGAGAGGAGATACATCACGTCTGTCAGAAAATGGGAAGCTTTGGCTGAAAGTACTCAGAGAACTAAAACACTGCCATGAACCCGGTGAAACCGACATTCATTAACAGAACATGGAGACGATGGGTATTTTTGATGATTCAGTACTTGAATCACACTATTAAATTTTTGCAAGTCCCCGAATCTTTCGTGGAAAGAAAGTCAACTTGCTCAACAACTTCTCTTTGTACATCTTGTCACTAAATTAAAAAAAAAAGAACTAGCAGAAGCAAATACAAGTCACTCATTCCAAGCTGATATTTCTAAGCGCCTACCAGAGAGAGAGAAAAGCGAGTGAGAGAGCCAGGAAAAACTAAAAAAAAAAATCCACTCTTTCATCTTGAAGCAAAATCTTTTCTGTGTTCCATAAGATCTCGGTTGAAATTAGCTTTGACCTACAGAGGAGCCTCATTATAGCAGTGGAGAGAAAATAATGCTACCGTGGCAAAAAGGGAGAGAGAGAGAGGGAGAGAGAGAGAGAGAGAGAGAGAGAGAGAGAGAGAGAGAGAGAGAGAGAGAGAGAGAGAGAGAGAGAGAGAGAGGAAGTGGGAGGGAGGGGGGAAGCTCTCAGATTTGTTTGAAGAAAGTGGCTGAACTTAAACAGAAAATTGCGGTTTGGGGAGATCGTTTGCCTTTCTCTGTGCCTGCAGTTCCTGCAGATTTTAATTAGATACCTATCATGCTCATTATCACTGCTGTAATTACAAAGAGTTATGAAGTGGTGGATGGAGCGCCTTGTTGCTTGATGTCTAACTAGGGAGAACAATCTATGTAAATATATATAGGGAAAGAATCTATATAAAAATGAGAAACTATAATGTAAATAAGAAAAGAGAGATCATTGGCATCCTTCAGTCTCGAAAGACTATGGTATCATGTCTGGAGTAGAGATCCTAAGAACAACACCTAGTGTGACTAAATAGACCAATTTGGGAATGGCAGTCTCTACCGCACTGGGGACAGATGTATTCTGTTTCTTGCCCGGTCCTCGAGTTTCATTCTTTCCGTGCCTGCCTCTTTTCCTCTGCCTGTTGGACAAATGCCTCTTCAAATTTATGGAGACCATGCTGTATCTCTTGCCTCCAGACAGTGCGATCGGAGGTCAAGGTTTCCCAACTGTTGAGGTCCATTCCCAAGGCCTTCAGGTCCCTCTTACAGATATCCTTATACCGCAGCTGTGGTCTCCCTCTGGGGTGCTTTCCCTGCATTAGTTCTCCATATAGAAGATCTTTTGGGATCCGGCCGTCATCCATTCTCACAACGTGTCCAAGCCAACGTAGGCGTCGCTGTTTCAATAAAGTGTACATGCTAGGGATTCCTGCTCGATTCAGGACTATGCTATTTGGAACTTTGTCATTCCAGGTAATGTTGAATATTCGCCTAATACAGCACATATGGAAGGTATTAAGCTATCTTTGTATGTTCTGTCAGCTTCTTATTGAGCCATACTCAAGAAAAGAGAGAATACACACAGAAACACACAAAACAAGTGAGTGTCTATGTATGTGTGTAACATCTTTGGGTTTCAGTTATAAGTTCATATGCTGTACACAGTGTATGATGGGGGTGTGGTGGCTCAGTGGGGCTAGAGCTCTGAAAACAGTCGGCTGCAAAGTCGGCAGCTTGGCTGTTCGAACGCCAGGTGCCACGCAGCAGAGCAAGCTCCCGCTGATCACCCCAGCTCCTGCCCACCTAGCAGTTTGAAAGCATGTAAAGGCAAGTAGATAAATAGGTACCGCCGTAAAAAGTGGGAAGGTAAAACAGTGTTCTGTGTGCAGAAATGTGTTCAGCCATGGTGGCCACAGGGCCACGGACTTGCACAACACTGGCTCTTTGGCTTAAAAATGGAGATGAGCACCACCCCTAGAGTCAGACATGACTAGTACACATGTACGAGGGGTACCTTTACCTATACAGTATATGAGAGAGAGAGAGAGAGAGAGAGAGAGAGAGAGGTTGGTTGGTTGGTTGGTTGGTTGGTTGGTTGGTTGGTTGGTTGGTTGGTTGATACTCTTTTATCCATAGACACACACAGGTATGTATGTATGTATGTGCTGCCTAGATGTCCTGAGCACATCCGATCTCACTTGATTTCGGAAGCTAAGCAGGGTTGGCCCTGGTTAGTACTTGGATGGGAGACCACCAGGGAATACCAGGTGCTGTAGGCGCCTGGAGTAGGAACTGGCAAGTCACTCCAGTATTCCTGCCAAGAAAACTCCATGGACATGACTGTAATGACACAACACACACACATACACATGTATGTATGTATGTATGTATGTATGTATGTATGTATGTATGTATGTATGTATGTATGTATGTATGTATGTATGTATGTGTAAGATGGTTGGATAAATCATTGGTTTTGGTCCCTGGCAGCAGAGGACCAGAGGTTGGGAGTTCGATTCCACATTGTGCCGAAAAGCCAGCTGCACAATCCCAGGCTCCCTTCCTGCCCCCAGAAGAAGGGAATGGGAAACCAACCCATTCTGAATATCCTCTACCTGAAAAAACCTATTCCCATCAGTCAGAAGAAGTGACTTGGTTCTTCTTCTGGAAGCATCCTGGAACTGGAATTGAATACTGTAAGTCAAACAAGCACCTCTCATTGGCTCACTCATTGAGTTAGGTCTCTGGCTGTGTAGCCAAAGGTTGGTTGTTCGATTCCCCACCCCCCCACCCCACTCCGGGCCTCCTGGAAAGCCAGCCTGGGTGGCCTTGGGGACAAGCTGCACAGTCCCAGGGCGCCCTCCAGAGGAAGGTAATGGGAAACCACTTTGAGTACTCTCTACTTTAAACATGAAAAATCAGAAGTGACTTGGGGGCACATGATGATGATGATGATGATGATGATGATGATGATGATGATGATGATGAGAGTGGTTATTTCCCAGTCTGTGCCAAAAGAATAAATTATTTTTGTTTTGTTTTGTTTTTGTTTCATTTACCTTCTTCCTTTACAGGACCAAGATGAGTCAGCTTTATTTTTCTGAACATAGATTAACATGTCATAAATCATAAGCTCTCTGTGGCCCAAAGGGGTCTCTGTTGATTTGTAACGTATTTATGTATGCATCTACTATTCTACTAATCCAACAGACAGGCAGGCAGAGAGACAGACAGACCTTTGGGGTATATCACGCAGGGGAATAAGACTTGGTGTCATGTTCCTCAGAGATTTCATTGTTCAAGGCCTTCAGGCTGTTTTGAAAGAGGCGCCAAAAACCCAAAACAATGGTTGCGAGCACGAGATAGGACTGCCTCAGACATTCTGTGTCACCCTTGTACACGGCTTATACTTGAAACACACACTCTTGTAACTGTTATTTAATAAAACATGACCTGGTTGACTGCTAGAAGCTGAAGTGCCCCAGGGAACAATGCTGTTTCTTTGCATTTCTCGAGAATGACAATGTGACGTGAGGAGAGAAAAAAAGATTACATCTTCCCAATGCTTAACCTGAAACTGATCTGACGCCTCTTTAAAAACCCTCTGTTTTGGTTTTTTGTTTTGTTTTTTTCTTCCTAAACCATTGAGTTCGCAACAAAAACAATATTCCTAACCTTTAGCTTCATGCTTATCACACACAAAACTGTTTCTCCGTTGCCATGGCCGTCCTGTCATCCTGTCAGCCCGTATCATATTCTTAAGCTCACATTTGACACGCGAGGCCGGGGAGGGCAGAGTTTCTGAGGGAAAATAAGAAACATCACCCAGTTCTCTGTTTATCTTTTAAATCTATTCATACCGCCTCGGGGGAAAGGGGTGGGCGAAATAACTGTATACATCAACAATTTCCTGTGCCAATGTAAGAGTTCCTAAAATATACATGTTGAGATTTCATCAGCGGATGTAGTGATGAAATACATTGATATGTCTGTTCCTCGGATGGCATCAGCTGTCTTAATTTTGATTTGTGTCTTCCGTAAATTCCCTTCTGCTTTCAAGGTCAAGGGGAAAAGCACTAGCATTTTCTTTGGGGGAGGGAGGGTAGAACACAGCAGCATATTTCAAGTCCAGCCTAAATGTTATTTATGCCCGAGCGCCAGGCTCCCTGTAGCTTGGAGTGCCTCCCTCATGATACTGTTAACGTACACGATTTTGTTACTCTTGTTTTGCCCATAACCTCGTGACCTCTCCAACTTCTGGACAACTTTCTCCTTTTGCCTCTTAAACCCTTCCAATTATTGAAAATGGAAATTGCAATAATAATAATATATAATAAATTATTATTATTATTATTATTATTATTATTATTATTATTTATTATTATTATTATTATTATTATTATTATTATTATTATTATTATTATTATTATTATTATTAATTATTTACTTTCTGGATGGAACCCTGGCTGCCAATCAGCTATCGGGCACTGTTATTCCTAAAAGGTATATTTTGATCTATAACACTAGCCATCACTTGCTGTCACCATGTTGCCTGAATCTAATGGGAAATGTAGTCCATAAAGCTACTCTTCTCCTATGTTGCTTAAAGATTTGCAGCTGTGCATTTTATTTATTTATTTATTTGATTTATATACCACAACCATCTAGTAAAAAAGCTACTCTGGGCGGTTTACAAACATATACAAAATATAAAACCAGATTAAACAACTTAAAATAAAAAAATAAAAACTAATCAATCAAACCAAATAATCAAATCATAACAATAAAAGGAACAAATAAACAAATAAGCACAAATACAAAAAACCAAAATGCTTTAACAAATCAAAATAAGAACAAATGGAAAAAATAACGAATAGAAAATTTTCATAAGGCGGGGGAAATGACAGCGTCCTATTTATGTAAGTTGGTTGTATCAGAATATTCAGGGAAGGCCATATATGTGTCCCATATCTGTGTGACTTCTAGTGCTGATAGAGTAGGGTCTGGGATTTTAAACCTTGTACCTCACCATCTTTCTCTTTCTTTCCCGAGTCCCTATACAGTATTACTGCTGGATAGATCGATGCTTCACCACACTGGAGCCAATGATTATAGGGGACTAGAAAAGATTTTGCATTGTCGTATTTCTCTGAAGTAGCTGGAATATTTTCTCGCAGTGTCAGTGAGTTTTAACTTTTTCCAGTGACAACTGAGAATGATGAATGTTAAGCCTTAAAGAATGGATCAGACACCTCATTGTTGTGACTGACATAAATGAGCATTGTAGGCAGGCAGGCAGGCTGAGGAGAGGCAGCACCATGGTTGCCGTGATGGAAAAAATAGAGCAGAATTATGGATTATTAATGGAAATGAATGAACTGTCAGCTCCATGCACACCGCATATACCCCATTTACCAATACCAGAGAAGACCTCTAATTGGGGGGCACGGCATCCAACCTAGACTATCACCGACATTACATCTCCGGAGCAAAGCTTGAAACTGTGGGGCCTATGAATAAATTCTGTTGGTGGCAAAAGCCATAAATATGGAAAGAGAGAAAAATAGTGCATTGCTTTTAATGTTGAAACTGGAGAACATTTCATTGGTTGAAACAGCAGGATAAAATTCATGAACTGCATTGTTAGTTTAAAAATAAACCATGGGTCTTCAATTGAAAGCTATCTATTGAAATTTGTACAAAGGAAAATTTGTTGAACAGAATTCCATTTGGAACAAATTAATTCCTTTATACAAGGTACCACTGTGAATTTTAATATATTTTGAAATTCCCCTCCTCTTTGGACCAGGAGAAGGAAAAAGCACTAAGTTCCAGAATGATGGAGATAAATGAATTGATTCAGCAATAGAAGGTCAACTAAAAATGTAAAAAAACAGATACTAGGAGTGTGAGGAGGAAAATGGATTTTTTTAGTGACTTCAGTGTCCTGTGACTGGAAACTAGTTCTTAGAGTATTGAACTCATTGTTGAGGTTATTGTGCACATATTGTCAAGTGTATTGTGGCTGAGGTTTGGTCTTGAGGGACACAGTAGCACAGATGCACTGTGGGGGGATTGAACCACCAACCTCTGGGTCTGCAGCCAGGGGCTGAACTCAGGGAGCCAGTCAGCTACGCAGAAAGGGAAATGAACAGTGCACCACTTTCTAAAGCCCAGCGCTTCAATGGCTGCGTATGTTTCTCAACAAGATTAGCATGTGCATACTTAACAGTGGCGGTGGAGTGGAGCAGTAATGCTGTTGCCAGCTGCCTCCATCTTCTGGGCCTGGTGGAGATCTGTGTGGAGTAAACAATCAAATGTAAACTGCGTGGCCGTGCACTGTGAACAGAAATTAATGTACGAGGCTACGTCGGCAGCCCGGCTTTGAAAGTGAATACGTATTGTGCTCAGCATCTAATCGCCAAAATTATGAGTGCAGCAATAATGGGAACTTAGGGAGCCTTAATCCTCATTGGTTATGCTACAGGGCACCTCTCTCCGTGCCGTTACTTTTAAAGTAATTATTCATTGATTAGCCCGCCGCACGTCCTAAACAACCATTGGCTTCATCCTCTCTACAGTTCGTTTGCATCTATTCGTCAGGTTAGGAAGGGGATGTGCTGGTGGCCATTTCAGATGGCCTCTTCTTTGCTTCTCGTGTGACGCTGCTTGCTGGGGAAGGAGTGCGGGGCGGTCTCTGTTTTGTGACTGCGGAAAACTCAGGCAGCCCTCTGTGTCGCCGGCCACCGGCATCACCTAGACCTCTGGCTACAAAATGAAGATTAGAATCAGTGCTTCATACTATGAAGATAATCAGGAGAGGCCCTTCACTTGTTCCCACCACCCTCTCAGGTGCATCTGGTGGGGACGCGGGAGCGGGCCTTCTCTGTGGCTGCTACCAGACTTTGGAACTCCCTCCCACTGGAGGCCAGCTTTGCCCCCTCTTTGCTGTCCTTCTGCAAGCAGGCAAAGACCCCAGTGCCAGGCTGCCTGCGTGAGGTTTTTATAGACAGTTGTGCATTACGGCTCTGAACTCGTTTCTGTTGTTGCTTTTGTTTACCCTCTTTTAATGTGGCATTTGGTTCATCTTTTTTAGTATGGGTATACTTACTGTTTGTACCTTTAAATGTTGTCTTTAATGGTGTAAACCACCTTGGGTTTGACCATCTCACATTGGTTCTTCCTTTAATTTGTTTTATTTCTTTAAAACACACTTGATTATCTTTTATGGTACCTTCACTGCTGCCCTTCTGAGTCTCATCATTCTTCTGATTTCTTTGCCGCAGTCTCCATTTGGATTGGTAATCTAACCAAGGTACCATGTAAACTCGACTATAAGTCGAACCGAGTATAAGTCGAGGCCCCTAATTTTGCCTTTTAAAAGTGGGAAAATTGATTGACTCGAGTACCACTGTTTTTCATTCTTCTTAATATTCAACTTAATATTCAACTTTGGCACTTTCTTCTTTCCCTTTCACTAAATCTAATTTCAGGTCATTGCTGCTTTCCGCCAGTAAGATGGTGTCATCTTCGTATCTTAAATTATTGATACTGTATTTAGTCTACTAATCCTCACTTCACCTGTATCTAGTCCCGTTTTCCGTATGATGTCTTCTGCATAGAGACTGAAGAGATAAGGGGATAAAATACACCCTTGTCTGACACCTTTGCCTAGATGCAGTCCCTTTTCCAATGCAAAATGTTTAGTGATGTCTTGACCTTGAATGGAAAACTACAAGGTGTTAGCTCTACAAAACACCTCCTCCTGGTAGTGTTGAAAATGGCTGGTTGCCTTTTCAGGCTTGTCTTGGAAGACTAATTATTTGTCCTGCCACAAAATGGCCCTATAATTCAATATTCACTGGCACTTCTAGCCTACAGAACAGCAAGAGATGGTACTTCAGCTGTTGATTGCGTTTCTTTATTTCTTTCTCCACTTGCATTTATTTTCGTAGTATATCCAAACATAGGGCACAGAGCCAAAAGCAATTTATTCCAGGTAATCAGCCTTCTCCCTCTCTTCCTTCTCCCCCCTCTCATACTTGATTTAAGAAAGGAGGCAGTCAAATGATTATTCCAGCAAGTGGCAGCACTAAAAGCTTTATATCTTTGAAATATTTTTTTTTTACCAAATCAGTACAAATTTAATTTTAAAACTCTTTGGAAGCGGTGGTTGTATTAGCACAGAATGCATCTGAAATCAATTCAGGATAATTTAATTCCCCCAACTGAAAATTCCTTTTATTAGGGAGAGGAGGAGAACACCTTTAAATGCCATTAATAGATTCCTCGGCAGCAATTACAAGCCTTGACTTCAATGTGCTCAATTCCTCTTTGCAAACGTATGAATTAGGACCCCCTGTTTGACAATTTAATGCGGCAGCGTCCAAGAATTTGGGAGGGAGATGAACGGGCACCCTTGAAAACAGGCCTAATCATGATGCTAATGAAGGAGACGCTCCCTGGTAAGCATTGCCGTGGTTGTCTCTTTGTATCTACCATTATCTTTTATTTTCCTTCAGGATGAGCGGTATCTTAGCAACCATGCAGGCCCGATAGCCTTAATGGTCCCAAAAATGACATGCTCTGAAATCTGTCGCTGAAGGCCTGGTGGTTAGAGTAATGGCATTCTTTGATGGCGAATCTTGAGCCACAGAGATATGGGAGGATTAGCGGCGTTCTCGCATGGCCTGTCACATTTACACATCGACATAGACAAGGAGGAGAGCCTCATGATCCAACAGGCGTCAGAATAAGTCCTGCTGCCGGTGGGCATGTGGTTGGATAATGGGAACAATAGCAATAATGGCATTATGACCACCATAATACCAGCAGCAGCAACGATTGTTTGTTTGTTTGCTTGCTTGCTTGTTTTTGTTTGGTTTTAAAGCTAAGGTCTCCAGCAGTTTGGCCGAGGGGATCCCTGTAGCTCAAAAATATATATCTACAAAAATCCCTCACCTACTGGGAACATCAACCAGATGTAGCCTTCCTGAGATCCCAACATGGCAGTCTCAGGATACCATTAGTCCTTCCATTTTTGTGGGGGGTACACTGCAATTTTAAAAAAGCTGAGGAGCTCCTTTTAAGGCTTAACTACTAGAGCTAAAGATTTTAATATGCTAGTAGAAGCGTCATTACAATACAGATACCAAAAACTCTAAACTGAATGCTGTCCTTGGGTGTAAGTGTTCCTTGTCCTTGGTTCATAGCAAGGAGAAGCGCTGTCCAGAGGTCTGGGAGCTGCACATTCTCATACCTTGGCAACTGCAACCGGCACATCGCAACTACCGTCCCCAGCAAAGTCAGTTTTTTTAACAAACAAACAAAAATGTCCATGGTGCCCTCTAGTGGCTGAAAATATAATTTGGGAAATTAAACATTTAGTAGACAGATAGAGCTAGATCAGTGGTTCTCAACCTGTAGGTCCCCAGATGTTCCTGAACTGCAACTCCCAGAAGTCTTCATCACTAGCTGATCTGGCCAGGATTTCTGGGAGTTGCAGTCCAGGAACATCTGGGGACCCACAGGTTGAGAACCACTGTGCTAGATCAGGCATGACCAAACTTCAGCCCTCCTGATGTTTTGGACCACAACTCCCAGAATTCCAAGCCTGTATTTCCAATGGCAAAGGACTGTGGGACTTATGGTCCAAAACATCTGGAGGGCCAAAGTTTGGGCATGCCTATGCTAGATCATACTTAAAAATTGGGGTGGGGTATTGCTCCCACATGCCCTGCAGAGCATAAAGTGATTTTAGGCCATTTTAAAATAATAAAATAATGTTTGTGTATGTGTACAGAAGTGCTTGGAGACTCCAGGCATTCAGGGGAGGGACATTTGAATCAATCGCAGCAGCGGCGGTGGTGGTGGTGGTGGTGGGTGTCTACCTCTGATTTATTAGAAGCATTTTTTTCTCAGTGAAATCGGCTTCAATTTTCCTTGTGAATAATTTTAAGACTCATTTTATTTCCATTCATCGGACGCAGCACATCAAAAATCACTTAAATACATTTTTTTAACAATAAGGCTTGAAAATAGATTTTACAAATGTATCCAGCGCTTCACATATGGAACAAAAAGTAAAAAAAAAAGATAGCCATAAAAATCAGGGAACAATATAATTTCAAGTGGCTACTACAATGTGTCATAAAATCAAGATAACGTGTATGCCGCTGGGCTGACAGGACAGCCGCAGAGAGGTAGCATCGCTAATTTTTTAGCCAGAAAGCTCAGCTGGAAAGATTTGCCTTGGTCCTTATTTGTTTCTCTATGGGCAAAGAATCCCAGTTCTAACTGTTATGAAGATGGGCAGACAACCTTCTAGCATCTGGAGGTGATGTGAATGTTGTCCACAAGGGCCCTTTCTATAAGACTGCATGTCTGGTTTGTTTGTTTTTCCATTTCAAGCTCAGTTTCTCTTTATCCCTTTCAGGAAATCAGAAGAAAAGGTTTGCTCCATTCCAGCTTTGATGGGAGATTCAATCCACCATCCTCTGTCACGTTCCTTCCTTCCGCCTCTGAGATCTGTTTTTCTCCCACTGGTGTTATGGCAAACCTGACCTCTGCATTTCCAAGGCACAGGAAGGTCAGTCTGCCACCGGGTTACAAACCATGATGGAGATGTGTCATCTCCAGGCTTAAAACCGGGGTACTTCGAGGACCAGATGCAGGAGAGTGGTGTCAGGGGACAGATATCTAGTCTCGTGCGCTCCTGGACACATTTGGTGGGGCCACTGTGAGATACAGGAAGCTGGACTGGGACCCTCTGTTGGACAGACACCTCCCTTCAGAATTTCCTGGCCAATGTATCTTGCATGTAACTTCAGCAACGGCACCCCCCTGTTTGGGGGCAAAGGAGACACTTAACAAAAGAGGCTGTTGGGTGTTCATTCTGAGGTACATGCTAAACATGCGAGCAAGTGTCATTGCATGGCAAAGAAGGCAGAGAAGAGTCTGACTTTTGGTTACTTCACGCCCTTCCTCGAGCCGAGGTGAACTTGCCTCTGTGTTGAAATCGGTTTTCAACATGGATCAAGAAGTGGCTTGAAAAGATTCCTGAGCTCCAGGATGGGAATCTCTCACCCCGCTTGGAGTGCAGTTCAGGGCGCGTGGTCGGGGTGAACTCGGGTTGACCCCACAAGGACGTGAGGTTCCGTTCCTTCGAACTGGTCTCCAGCGGGGCCGCAAACTGCAGCGAGAGGGACGTGAAGTATCAGCCTGACTGCAAGAGCTTAGATCGGGCTGGGTACATTAGTCCAACCGTGAGGCGAAGCATTAGATAAATCTCTTGCACTAATTGCAGGCCTCCCTGATTTATTCGTTTTGAGGCAGCCGAGAGAGGCAATAACAAGGAAATAAGCAGAAGGTCACCCATTGCATCAAGCGCCCCAGGAGTGCTGGAACGTAACCGTGATCATGTCAACACTAAAATTATGTAGTGTTCTAGTCAAAGGCTGGTGCTTATTAAGCTTCTTTACCAGGAGAGTGCTGGTAAAAGATACAACTTGAGGCAAAACAGACTGCCAGGATTTAATCTCATCAGCTGCTTATAAATCAGTTTTTAAAAGCTTTCCTTGGCTTTACGAATGTACTTCAGTGGCTTCATTTGATGTCCTTAACACTGGTTGCCTTGTCATTTATGCAAACCGGAAAATACATGTATGGGGCCATTTATAGCTCTCTGGTTGGCTTTCTTCTTTGGGATATTTTCTTCACAGAAGAATATAAGAAGAGCCCTGCTGGATCAGGTCAAAGGCCCATCTAGTCAAGCTTCCTGTATCTCACATTGGCCCCACCAAATGCTTCTGGGAGTGCATGAGACTAGATCTCTGTCTCCTGATGCCACTCCCCTGCATGTGGCCCTTGAAGTACCCCGGTTTTAAACCTGGAGATGACACATCTCCCTCATGGTTTGTAACCTGTGATGGACTTTTCCTCCAGGAATCTATCCAATCCCCTTTTGAAGGCATCCAGGCCAGATGCCTTCCTCACATCCTGTGGCAGGGAGTTCCATAGACTAACAACACACTGGGTAAAATAATATTTTCTTTTGTCTGTCCTCACTCTCCCAACCCTCAATTTGAGTGGATGTCCCATAGTTCTGGTACTTTGAGAGAAGGAGAAGAACGTCCTTCTATCCACTTGTCTCATGCCTTGCATTATTTTGTACATCTCAATCATATCCCCCTTCAGGTGCCTTTTTTCCAGACTAAAGAGCCCCAAATGTTTTAGCCTTTCCTCATAAGGGAGGTGCCCCAGCCCAGTAATCATTTTAGTCCCTCTCTTCTGCACCTTTCCCAGTTCCACAATGTAGGAGGGCATGAAATAATGAGCTCAATTTTCAGGAAGCCTGATTTAGGTACAATAAATGTCCTGGTGGTCCCTCATCCCAGATCTCTTCAATTTCCCCTCTCCGTCGCTGACTCGTGCGCCATGAGTACAACACTGGAACCAATTACCTCAAGAGACAGTGATCACTCTAATACTAGGTGCATTCAAGAGAGATTTGGGGATCCCTCTCTCAGATCCACTTTGATCCCAGCTTTGAGCAGGTGGGGGGCCCTCAATGCTTTACAGCCTGCTTCCAACCCTGTTATTCTATGATTCTGTGAATATTCATGCAGTGCTGGTTGTTTCCCAGTGCCTTCCACTGCACCTTAGGGCAGGAAGGAAACTTAAAGGTCATAGGGAAAACCAAGTGGTACCTACAGAATTTTATCTGCTCCCTCCTTAGTATGTGTTGCCAGCGGTAGCAGCTGTGCGGTGCCTAATGTCACCATCAGTTCCACTTCTGGTTAATTCCTGACAGCCAGGCCCCGACTTTCACAGTAGTCTATAGTTGGTAGGAACAGGGGTGGCATTTGCGATCCACAAACAGAACAGAAGGATCACAGACTGAATCAGGTCTTCTGTGTGGTTCCACACTGGCAACTCTCGACGGGTAGCAATGATTGTCCATGATCTCAAGGACGATTTATTTCTTAGTTCCACTTGAAGATGCTCAGGGCTGAACCTGAACCTTCTACATGCAAGCAAAGGTTGTGCCGTACCCCTGACCACCATACTTTTGTGTAATTAAAATCTTGTAGCTTTAAATCAGGCATGTCCAAACGTCTGCCCTCCAAATGTTTTGGACCACAACTCTCACAGTCCTTTGTCATTGGAAATACAAGCTTGGAATTCTGGGAGTTGTGGTCCAAAACATCAGGAGGGCCAAAGTTTGGACATACCTGCTTTAAATGAAAGGCCAGAAACCAACAACTTTTGAAAGATTAACAGCATCTCAACCGTCGCCTAAGATTTCTGCAAACAGGAGTCCGTCTTTAGCAGATGTGTGAAGTGTTCCTCTCTGACAGTAAGAATTAATCAGAAACTGGCATATTCCCTTATAAGCTCAAGTGTTCTGTAGGAAGTTTGATCCTGACCCTTTGCAAGGGAATATAGGATTAGCAGCACCATCTGGTTCACGGGACGGTTGAGTTTCGAGTCTTTTCCGCTTCCGTAAGCCATCTGCCATCCTGACTTGGAAGTCAGAAATGGCAATTTATAAACAGACGATGACAGGTAACGTGTGCTTTGCATCTGTCCCTATAAATCCATCTAATTCATCTAATAATTTTAATTGTGATTTCCATTTTCCCCATTGGTCAAATCGCATTCCCTTCGCCTCCTCCCATTCTGGATTTTGGATGACGATCCTCTGTGACCCATGTCAGCCTTTTCGAGCAAATTAAGTAGCAAAAGCTGTTCAGTATCAGATTGCATCTTAATTAAAAATAGCATCCAACATACTTTCCTGATTTACTAATTAGAGGGGATCTTAGCTACTTTTTTTTTACAAGTGCCTTTAAAAATATCTGATGCATGTTTTATCACCCTCAAATTTCTCTCCACTATTTTATTTCTTGTTGGAAGAGATGTTTTGGGTACATGGAATTGGCCAAAGTTTATTGGTAGCAGCTGCTGCATGCCATCAGTGCCATGGCATTAACACAACTTTGACACACACACGCGCATGCATGCACACACACACACACACACTCACACACCACCACCACCACCACCACCACCACCACCACCACCACCAAGGAACCAGCAAAGCAACCTTGCCTTTTGGAAATATTCCTACATATTTGTCCCTTCTTAGCTAACACAAGACGAGACAACGGCTAACTAAATCCAGACTGAATGATTTGCAGTTGAAAGAGATTCAAGGACATTACGTGGACCAATGTGGTACTGGCAGAGATGCCCCAGTAGGATGCTCTAAGATGGAGGACATGGTCTGTTGTCTAAGAGGATGGCCAATGTATGCAGATTTGAAGCATCGATTTCTTAAACCCTTAACAACCAGGATGGAGAAGAGCATACACTAACCAAAATAAATCAATTAGTCAGTCCTCAAGTAACCCATTTGTTCCTATGGAAACTCACACCAGGCTCATCAGGTCCTGTTGTCTTGACCATGATGCCATCTAAACAAGGTTAGTCCTAGTTAGGCCTTGCATGGTGAGGCCCACATCTGAATGCCTGGAACCTCCAGATAAGGTAGGATAAGAATCCTTGCAAATACCAACAGTTCCACAAATGCCCAGATGTCTGGGATTTTAAAATATCTGTCTCAGAAGATGTGCCCTTGAGAGAGCTTTGGGCTTCTTGAAGGCTTCACTTCAGATCTCAGTCAGGATCAGTTTAAGATCACATCTTTGGTCTTCCTTTTTGCCATCCAGAATCTTTAGAAGAAAACCGACCCACACTTCCACACAACTGCAGATCTATCTGCAATCCTCTACACGTCTGCTAAACATTAAGATCCATTGTGTCTGAAGGGACTTTCTCCTGGTTCAGTTTCTTTCAGCTTTCAATCCCTTCCCCACCAAATGTCTCCAGAAGAAGAAAAAAAGTTACTTGAAGAAACTTTGTTTTCTCTCAATTGTTGGTGGAAAAAAATTCTGCAGCGTCGGCCCTGATTTATTGAGTCTTCCACGCTTTGATTCTTTGGGGCTTTATTACTAACCTTCCTGAATTTTAATGAAGGCATTTTTAAAAGAAATTATAAAGGTTTCAAGTCCCGCTTCTCTGCTAGATTCTGGTATCACAGCCATAGGCCAATTTCTGTTTCGTACGTTCTGTCACCAAAAATGTCTTTATATCAACAGGTCCTGGGTACATAAAAACAGCACTCTGGCCTCCTGCTGTAAACAACAGGAGACATTTCAGTTAGCTTCCATTTGCCTGCAAACACACCTCTGCATATTGTGGCAGGTCTTTCATTTGCAGACTTCAAAATGTATAATGCTGCAGGATGTGTTTATCTGCACTCTTTTTTTTCTCCCTAGGAAATCAGTTGGGAAGCAGAACTGCATTGGATCACATTGGATAGGGTCAGTGTTGCCACTTGTTATCTTCTTTAAAATGACCCTTCTGTGTCCACAAGATCTAGTCCCCATCACTCCAATGCAACTAACATTTAGAAAGAAACTTCAGATGGGAAAATCCCAGAATCTGACGCCACTTTGTTATATTTAATTTAATTTAATAATTTAATTGAATTTCTTTTTGTAGGGTCAGTTAACTACTTCTTGCCCAGGCGCAAAGCAAATGTCCAGATTCATGGCAGCTGGACAAACAACTGGCACAATACAAAAGAGACTTGTGCAAATGTTCTTGCACATATATAATTTTACAACTACAACAACAACAACAACAACAACAACAACACGTTTATTGATTAGCCATTCAGGCCCTATCAAGTGCTAAAACTATATAAGTCCAGAAGAATATGAGAAAAATACAAGTTGTGACTGAACAGTTTTCAAAGTTAGGGTGACCAGAACGAATGTTATTATTCAAGAGTCAACATCACCCCTACAGTAAACGCCAACTTGATCAATATAGGAAGATCTTACTCTGACCACCTTACATATGAAATTGGTGACACCACGGACAACCTGCATGTTTGAACTCTGAAGCAAAAAGGCAAGCTGAAAGTTCACATTCCAATGGGCAATTTTGGCCATCATTTTTGATAAATATGATGTTGGAATAGGATTTTTGGCTGTTTTATTTTTTAAGGGAAGAGAGAGAGCCTGACCCCATGATAACTTAGAAGGAAAGAAGGAAATAGCTGCTTCATCTCTGTTGTCCTTCCGGAAACAGGCAAAGACCTTTCTCTTCAGGCAAGCTTTCCCTGAATGATGGACTACCATTATGTGTATTTTATATGAATCTATGGGTTCACATAGACTTTGTATTTATGACTACTTATAACCGTGTTGTCTGTTAATGCTGTAAGATGTCCCTCAATTCCTTGTTCTCAAATACTTGAACATGTCTTAATTGCACTGGACTGTGTATTATCCCTCATTACTGTAAGCTGCCTTGGGTCCTTTTCCAAGGAGAAAGGTGAGGTAAAAATACTGTAAAATAATTTAAATAAATAATAAATAGACCACTGAACCCATGTCCATTCCTCTGAACACTGACAGAACGGCCTCAAGAAGGGTATCAACATTGCTTCCCCAACCTCCATGCAAATGGGAAGTATACACAAGTTGTAAAAATCTCATTAAATGCATGATACATCTTCCAAGATTTTCTGTCATCCCTGCCATCGCCATGGTGATGAGCACCATCGCATTCCATGGCAGGTTCAGAACTGGGATGAGATCCGTGACTATGACTGAAACCGCCCACATGAATATTCTGCCTTTCAGATTTGTCCTTGCAGTAGTTTTTGTGCCGAGCTGACAGCGTGATTGATTGATGTCTCATTTATGCTTCTCCGCCTAAATCAATTGTTCCAAGAGGGGGAATTTACATTTCTGATGTATCAGGTGCGGCCGTTCTCAAATTATGCAGGTGGCAGAGTCCCATTTTGACCTTTTCATATTCCTGATTTGATTCCCTGCCCGTTTATTCTACATGCTTGCAGTCCTCTGCGTTTACACCTTGGGTGGAATGGTTAACTTTCAAAATATCAACCTCTGAAAAGGTCAGACCGATCAAAATGAGAGGGGATAAGGTGATTGGGAGGAGAGTGGGGGTATTCCAGCTTGGTGGCATAAAAGCACAACCCTGAACCCTTCCTTGTAATGTACCTGTAGTAGAAAAAGAAAAGAAAAGAAGAAAAGAAGACTAAAATAATACAGGAAGTGCCATGCAGTTCAGTCTCTCTTGTGAGTTGTGTTTGGTCTCTCCCATATGTTCAGGTATCTGGAGCTGCTTCTAATCATTTCGGATTCAGTGCCCAACTTTAAAAATAGGGGATTAGGAAAGAATCAGGGTGAAGAAGTACATCAGAGGTGACCTTGAATTGGAAGAAAGAGTAAAAGAAGAGCAAAAATAAAATTAAAAGGATGAATGGTTTCAAAGTACGAGCAAGATTGGCATGGTGTGTGTGTGTGTGTGTGTGTGTGTGTGAGTTGTGTCATTACAGTTGTGACCGACTCTTTGTGACCCCATGTCCATGGAGTTTTCATGGCAGGCATACCGGTGTGGTTTGCCAGTTCCTCCTCCAGGCACCTACAGCACCTGGTATTCCCTGGTGGTCTCCCATCCAAGTACTAACCAGGGCTGACCCTGCTTAGCTTCCAAAATCAGGCGAGATTGGATGTGGTGAGGGCAACTAGGCAGCAAAAGAAATGAAAAAACAGACATTTTGGGAAGCAAAGCAGGAGACCTATATCTAACACTGGCAGCCCATGGGCTTATAAAGAAGAAGCCTTTAATAACCAAAAAATCACTGCTACCAGATGACAATCTCAGCAAGGGGAGATTTCCAGTGATGAAAAACTATCCCAACACTTCATATAGAAGTATTCCCCCCCTCTATTTGCAACAGGTTAGACCTCAACTGTAATTCTGTGTCTAGTTCTGGGCAACACACATTAAGCAGGATGCAGTCAAACTGGAGCCAAGTTCAGAGGAGGACAACAAGGAGGAGCAGGGGTCTGGAGACCAAGCCTTAGAAGGAAAGAAGGAAATAACTGCAGATATTTAGCTTGGAGAAAAGAGGACTGAATGATGTGATGTGATGTGATGTGATGTGATGTGGTGTGTGTGTGTGTGTGTGTGTGTGTGTGTGTGTGTGTGTGTGTGTGTGTGTGTGTGTGTGTGTGCGTGCGTGCGTGTGCGTGTGTGCGTGTTTGTGTGTGTTGCGTTGTGTTGTGCTGTGTTGCATTGTGTTGTGTTGTTACACCCATGACTATCTCTTTGTGACTCCATGTCCATGGAGTTTTCTTGGCAGTAATACTGGAGTGGCTTGACAGTTCCTATTCCAGGCGCCTACAGCACCTGGTATTTTCTGGTGGTCTCCCATCCAAGTACTAACCAGGGCCAACCCTGCTTAGCTTCCGAAATCAGGCGAGAACAGATGTGCTAAAGCACTCTTCAAATACTTGAAAGACAGTCATATACAGGAGGGACAGGATCTGTTCTCAACCACCCCAAAATCCAGGTCTTATATTTAGGGGTTCAAGTTATAGGAAGCCAGATTTTGGCTGAAAATCAGGGAAAACGTCCTAACTGTTAGAGCGGTATAACAATGGAAACAGTGATCTTCTAATGACTGGAAGAAATTGAGATGTTTAACTTTGAGAAAAGAAGAAGGAGAGTAGATGTGTTAGCATGTCATTCCAAGGCAAAATTAAAATGGGGTGGGGGTGGGGTGGAGAAGTCATAAAAGTTGTAGCACCTTAAAGACTAACTGCTATATTTTAACAGCCGCTGATGGCCGAAACCGTACCCTCAGACAAGTGATGTTCTATAGCTAAGTTGTCCTTAACTTATGCCTATATTGTTTAACAAGGACAGTCAATGACACGTATTTCTCTAAGAAATCTTCTCTGAACTGCTTGTTTGTTTTCCAATTCACTTTAATGGTCCAGAAATAACACACAGCTAATAAATCTCTTAACACATAGGGCAATTGCTTTATGTCATGTTTAATAAACATTGGGAAAGAAGATAATCCAATAAAATGCTTTAAATAATAAACACTGTTTTCCTTAATATAATTCCTAGCCCACCTGTCAACACATGTAGCGAGTGAGAAACCCCTAATGAGCCTGTCATCTCCTCAATTGGTTTTTCTGCTATTGTTACTAATTGATTTCCATCACATTTGTCTAATTAGGAGAAGGATAATCTGACCAACAAAGTTTAAGCATCTGCAATTGCGTGCTGGCTTTTAACAATGAAATCAAGGTTTTCTTGAGACCGGCCCAGTTGGTGAGTGAATAATTGGGGGAAGGGTGTTCATTGTATTTGGCTGCATGCCAAAGCACTGGTTGCGTGATCAGACCATTCAGGGGTTCCCAAATGGTGCATTTCGGCTCCTCAGGGCACCCCTGAACTCAATTGGGGATACCCCGGAATCCTTTCACTTAGAAATGGACACTCACCATGGTTCAGTGGTTCATTACAGGCTGCACAGGCTGCTTATTTATTTATTTATTTATTTATTTATTTATTTATTTATTTATTTATTTATTTATTTCTATACCGCCTATCTTCCAATGGAACTCCGGGTGGTTCACAACAAACAAAATGAAACAATAACATCAAATAAAGATAAAAATAAAAATAAAAATGATATAAAAAACAGCAAAGGTACACTATCAGAAGAAGCCATCGTCATGAACTTTCCTAACCTTCCTCCTCCTGTGTGTGGGTGCCCACTGGAGAATGTGGGATGCAGGATCTGGGGCACCTGCACCACCTCTGTTGGGCCAATCTGGTGAAACGTGCCTAACCACTGAACGGTGGTAAGTGCCCACCTCTACTCTCATCCTTTGTAGGAAGTACTAAAGCAAAGCAAAGTGTTCTGCTTATCTACCGCACCATAGTGTTTACAGCACTCTCTGGGTGGTTTACAGTTTAATTTTGCAGGCTACACATTGCTCTCCCCTACCCCACAGCAAGCTGGGTACTCATTGGCCAACCTTGGAAGGATGGAAGGCTGAGTCAACCATGAGCCGGCTACCTGGGATTGAACCCCAGGTCGTGAGCACAGTTTTTTAGCTGCAGGGCAGCCACTGAACCACTGAGCCACGAGGCTCCTCCACTACTCAGGCTGGGCTTTGGCACCTTTCTTCTCTCCCTGCTCCTCCAAAGTATCATATTGGGAAGCTGAAGCCAATGGCCAATAACTCAAGGCCACTGTGTTACTGGAGCCACAAGTCTAAAAGATTTGGGAACCACTGGCGTAGTAGGAAAGGCACAAGTCCGATCACACCAGGATGGGTCATTTTGCAGGGAGTCATTAAAAGTACCTTGCTGTCTGTAGGGGAATCACTCTAGCCTGGCTCCAAAAAATAGTATGCCTAGAGCCAGACCAAAAAGGTCCAGCTTGGCGCCAGCTTGGGTTCGGGCTGGTGCACACTCTGAAAAAGTAATGGTAGAAATGTTGACAATCCAAAAATTCAAGCTTTCCAATACAGGAACATAATGATGGGAAAAGCAAAAACAAACAAACAAACAAAAACAAAAACAAAAAAGCATCTGTTAATTAGAAAAAGGGGTGGATTAATCTGGGGGACTTGAAGCTATTCTTCTGTGTAACTCCTTACACTTCTGTTGCACACTTAGAGGAATTCAACCATTCAAAACTCAGCTACACGTTAACAGCTGTAAACCGTGCTTTATGCCTACCATAGCTTCTCTGGTTCCACTCAGATTCTGGGCTCATGGCAGAGAGCAGCGTGCGTAATTTTAACGAGAGAAAAGTCCCCTTTTTCAGGTCTTCCTCTTTGAAGGTTTCAGGGCCTTGAGGTTCGTCTGCCACCTCTGGGAGAATCCCAGAAGGATCTCTGAAGCCGCTTGCCAACAACACCTGCCAACAGACATGAGCGGCTATTAGTCAGAGCGTCTTTAATAATGGAGGAAGGGTCAGTCACCTACAGAACACGAAGAGTTTTCCTCGTTGCCTCTTGCATCGATGCCCTTTCGTGCTGCTTTTGATTAATTCTGTCTCGGGTTCGCCTTTTTGCAAGATACCCAGACGGTAAAGTGCTTTTGGTACAACACCATTTGTGCCTCCAGAGTCTATAGGCCCTGTGGATGCTTTTGCTATGATAATAGGGAGATCTTGACCTCTGGACTACATAATGCTTTCATGATCAATAATGGAGACATTACTGTGTTTATTAAAGCAAACCGTTTCATTAAAAAAAAAAACTTGGGCAGGCAAAGTTACTAATGGATATGTCCGTTGAGCTTTAAGTGAGAAATGCTGACACGGAACAACTGAAACGGGTTCAGAACACCGGAACAATCGCTGCGTTAAAAATTTAATTCTGCAGATAGCATTCCCAAAAGAGGTAAAGATGATGCGAAGAACAGCTCTGCATTACAAACCTCTGTGAACCCAGAAGAATGATGGACTAGAAACTGGGGTATTGGGACAGGAGAATGAAAAGACGGTTTTGTAGTCAAAGGAAAAGAAAAGCCACTGTGGATGACTGACGTAACTCATAGAATGATCAAAAGCAGATGCGAAAGATGGGAGACAGAGTCTCAAATCCTAAAATGCATTTTTTTTCACAACTTGCATATTGAGGCAAAGAGAGCCATTGCAATGCATTCCAAAGTAGCTGTGCTTGCTTCCTAATAGCTTCCTTTACAATCTACTTGGGAAGAGAAAGACTTTAAAGCAGGGATGTCCAAACTGTGGCCCTCCAGATGTTTTGGACCACAACTCCCAGAATTCCAAGCCTGTGTTACCAGTGACAAAGGACTGTGGGAGTTGTGGTCCAAAACATCTGGAGGGCCAAAGTTTGGATACTCCTGCTGTAAAGCGAGAAACAAAGACAGGTCTCTATGGTCCACTCAAGATACCTCGTCCACCTTCTTCAGGGCAGTTCCTGGGCCGCGGCAAGAGCTGAAAGAGATGTTGATGGAGGAGGCAAGGGCGGTGATGCTCAACTTCACTGTTGTTAACACTGTGCAGTAAAAAAAGCAAAAGCAAAAGTGTCCTCCTTATATACCACCCCATACCACTTCAAGTAGTCTCTGGGCGGTTTAGTTTTAATTCCAGTATGCAGGCTACACAATAATCCCTTGGTGAGCTTTCCTTAATAGGATGAGACAGTCCTGAAATGAAACAAGTGATAGGGCTGGAAGATGAGATACCCAGCTCGAAAAGCACCCAACCAGCTAATAGGGAAGAGTAGGGGAAAGTGAGAAGCCGTACACACATAATGTTTTTGAGATCTCTCATTGATAAGGTCCCCATAAATCAGAAACAACTTGATGGCACACAAGAAGGAGAAGAAGAAGAAGAAGAAGAAGAAGAAGAAGAAGAAGAAGAAGAAGAAGAAGAAGAAGAAGAAGAAGAAGAAGAAGAAGAAGAAGAAGAAACCACAATGCCCAATACAGATTAGTGTTTGCATTGAATCTTGGCAGTACTTAAATAATGGCAGCATTTTTCATATGTACTAGAAGGAGAAATGTTCCCAGTCCAGGGAGACATCTGGCCAAACATAGAAAGGCAATGAAGTCTAGCAAAGGAGATATGAGCCTTCTTGATGATTAAGTTGGCTGTCCTCTCCGTCCCATTGCCAGTGCAGGCACAGCTGATGGGGACACGAGAGAGGGCCTTCTCTGTGGTGGCTCCCAGATTATAGAATACTCTCCCCTAGGAGATCAGGCTGGGCTCCTCCCTTTGATACTTCTGCCAACAGCTGAAGACACACCTTTTCAGGCAGGCTTTCGTGACTGAGTCCTTGAATGCTGTTTTTCAGTTAAGAAGGTTTTTATATGTTTTATGGTTTTTATATGGTTTTTAATGTTTCAGCCATTTTTTCCACCATTCAATTGTATTTCAGTTAGCATGTTCTTTGTTTTTTTTTTAAAACAAAACTTTAACTTATTACATTTTCAATTCTATTCTTTTTTATATTGTGAGCTGCGCTGAGTGCCCTTATTGGGAGAAAGGTAGCGTATAAATCAATCAATCAGTCAGCCAGTCAGTCAGTCATTGAATCAACCAGTCAGTCAGTCAGTCAACCATACGTTTGCTGGAGGTTTTCTTCCCAATCTCTCTCTCTCTCTCTCTCTCTCTCTCTCTCTCTCTCTCTCTCTCTCTCTCTCTCACACACACACACACACACACACACACACACACACACACACACACACATACACACACACACCAGCAAGACTAACATTCTTCAGGGGAACATTCAATCCAGGTCATAAGTTGACTATCTGGGAAAACTTAAACAATCAGCCCATTTGCTTTCCTTGAACCTTCAGCACCCAGTGGTCAAGACAACGGCAGCGGCACGGCCAAGCCAGAAGCCAGCAAAGAGAGGGAAACGCGTCAGTCTCGTGTTTTCCTTTCCACCTCTGGCCGGTCCTTCGGAAATTGATCTACAATAGCGGCATCTGACCAGGGGAGCACTTTTCTGCCATCAAATGGGGTTCAAAAGCCACACAAATAAATATACATGAACTAAACACAAGCAGCTTGAATGCTCCCCAAAGAGCCCCCGTCGCAACCTCCGAAATGAAAAGAGCACAGCAGATCAAAGGAGCATTATTGCGATTAAAGGCTTATATACCAAGCCTGCTGCGCCATTTAAACTACTGTATGTAGAACAATGCTGGCACATAAAGGCATAGACAAAAACTGGGAAATATAATACTTAAAATCACTGTCAGGAAAAGATTGTAAGTCTACTAAGAGGGGGAAAGAACCCGTAGGAGCTGGAACATTTCAGGAAACTCATTCTTGAAAGCTGCTTTTTTTCTTCACAAAACCAATTGATTGACTCTTTCCTGGGTTGTACCATTTCACTGCATGCTTAAAGAGCATCTCCATTGCTATCCTTTATTTTATCTTAGAGGTGAGCCTTATAAGATGCCCCCCCTCCACTTTTCCAATCCAAAATGACAGTTTCGCAACCTCACGGTTCTCTCCTTGGCGTACTTCTGTGTATAAGACCGCCGTCAATTATAGTCTTATATGCAGGAAAAACACTGCATATCTGTTGGGAGCCTACTCTGAATGGAAGGGGCCATGACCAAATGGGCAACATTTCTAGTGACCATCTTCTTTGCCCATCATGGTGTGGCAGCCCCAAGAAGTAAAGTTGGTGAAGGACAGGTGATAGAAGACGATGCCCTTAAGGAATAATACACTGACAAACAGCAGGGTCCCAACCACTGTGGTCTTTATAAACTTGCATTAAAATCTTGAACTTGGCCTGGACAACAACAAGAACCCAATGCAGGCGAGCCAAGACGAGCGAGATGCAATCAAATTTGTTCACACCTGACATTAGTCTGGCTGCTGCATTCTGCACCAGCGGCAATTTCCATGTCAGCCTCAAGGGAAGGCCCATGTAGAGACTGTTACAGTAGTCAATCTTGACATCAAACAACCTGCCATCAGGTAAGCACTGGCAAACAGAATTCCCCATCCATATTATTTCAGTAGTGTCAGTCTTAAGTGCCACATCAATATTCATATTTTGGAAGATCCCCACATCTATCTTTCTCAAAGACATCAGCCGTGTCATTAATTTTCAGTGACACGCTACCTTTCAGAGAGAGCGCCTTTCAGGTCTTTTCCAGTCTGTTTCATTCGGATGACTTCTGATGGAAATTTGGCTCGCTTGAGATGACAGCTGCCTGAATTTCTCCACTCCTCGTTCCCCTCTTCATCCTCGCGGGGAAGCTCGTTCCTGAAGCAAATTTAAGATGTGTTCTGCAGAGATTGTACAAAAGATGGACACTCCTTTCCTCTCCCAAAGGGGGGATGTTAACAGCATGTTTTCTGGTGGAACAGCTGGATTTGTCCACAGATGTTGTCATATCATTCTGTGCAATTAGTGTGAGGCTGAGAGAGTTGTAGGAATCACCGGTCTTGCAAAGAAGTGAAATGGTAAGCATTTCAAAATATTTCTTGAGAGCATTTTTGATTCCTGAAGGCTTCCTTGATGACCTACTAACCCAGTGGTGGTGAACCTTTGGCACTCCAGATGTTTTGGACCACAACTCCCACAGTCCTTCATCACTGGCAAATACAGACTTGGAATTCTGGGAGTTGTGGTCCAGAACATCTGGAGGGCCAGAGGTCCACCACCATTGTACTAACCCATCACTGAGATTTGAGAGATGAGAACCAACAGAACCTTCTCAGCACCCAGGTGGTATGCAAGGAAAGTCTGTGAAGATTCCCAGTCCTCCAGGTGAGTTTATCTGGAAGTTGAGTCATGGCAACTGGATTTCTTTTCTTGAGAGACTGAAACGTTTCGCTGCTCATCCAAGCAGCGTCGTCAGTCTGTACAAGGAAAGATAAAAGAAAACAAAAATAAAAACAACACTTTACATATATTAAGTAAACATAGTAAACACATAGAGCAAGCAAATCCTAATAGGGGGTCAGGTAGGTGACACAACAATGACAAGCCATCCCATATGCTTCTACGGTAGTAGGCCTGCAGGTAACAGAGGCAGGCGCCCTCATCGAAATAAGAAAATGATGCATTCAAAAACAGTGTTGCTCAACACTCTCTGCCCTTCGTAGATACATATTCATAAATATATGTGCATCAAAAACAATCTCCCCTCTCCATAATCTCTTTAAAGAGCAAAGCGTAGGGAATTATCCAAATAGGCTCAGGGAGGAAAAAAATGAACTTTGCAGATGGTTTTGCTGCCAGCGGATCCTGCTTTCCATATGTGAAATGGGGCGAAAGGTTTTTCTTTTAGCCCTTACAGGTCCCCTGCCTCCTGTACATTTTTCCGCCCTTCTGATGTCATGCCTTGCAGCAATCTTGTACCCTTTGTTTCGGCTCGGCTGTGATCCACCCCTTTGGGATTTGCCAATGAGAAAGAGTCTTCCGTTACTCTTGTTTCTTTTCTTTTCTTTTCTTTACTTTGTTCTAACATTTCTCTTTGGAGGAGCCGGCCGTGGATCATTTTCATGTCCCTTCTCTTCCCTCTTGGCCCAGGCTGCGGCCATCAATTGTTTTTCTACCTGATGCGAGGGGTCTGATCTGCTTCCCATTCATCGTGTCTGCCCCGTCCTGTCAATTATTGACCTTCTTTCAAGACTCCGCTTCTTTGATGTGATTTAACCTCATGCTGCGGCAGTGTTTTCCGCCTGAATTCTGGCTTTTCGAGAAGGTATTTAGCGGTCTCGCCTCCCAGGTATGAGCCTAACAAGTCTGCTAACATCAACACTGAGAAGAATTTATATTCTCTGCTTCTTGATCTAAACCAGAGTGCGGGACACACAATAATGAACTCAGGTTAGAGCAGGCATATCCATACTTTGGCCCTCCTGATGTTTTAGACCACATCTCCCAGAATTCTAAGCTTAGATTGCCAATGACAAAGGACTGTGGGAGCTGTGGTCCAAAACATCTGGCGGGTCGAATTTGGACATGCCTGAGTTAGAGGAAGCCAAATTCCAGATGAATATCAGGAAAAAAATGTCCTAAGTGTTAGAGCAGTACAACCCCAGAACTGATGACCTTGAGAGGTAGTGAGTGCTACAGCCCTGGAGTCATACAAAATAAATTTCAATACTAATGTGGCAGATATCCTATGTTTTTAACTCCTAAATTGAGCAAGGGGTTGGATTTGATGGCCTTGTAAATACCATCCAACTTATAGATTCTATGATTTTTTTTCCATTGGGGAAAGATCAGTTCAGACTTGGTACATTTCAGAATAAGTCCATTCCAAAAGTGTTTTTTTATATAATATCCAGTTTGCAACATTGATCTCCAACCCACTGACAGATTGGGAACCATAAGCACATGATTTCCCAGTATGATGCAACTGCATTTGTGACATCCCTGCAGTATGGAATCCTTGTTTAACACGCTCCATTAAAAACCTCTCTCAGACTACCAAGTCACTAAGAAAAAGCCTGTCTGAAGAAAAGGATCTTCTCTGGCATGTGTAACTGTCCATGGTCCTGAAAGCTGCTGCAAACATTTGCGACCCAATGTCTCCAGACTTGAGCCTGTCCAGATGTAGGTTTTTCTCCGTGCCTTTGTCTCATCAGTCACAAAGCATAGCAAATGGTGGGGAAACTTCATTGACTGTGGCCCCCTGAGAGCTGCCAATGGCTTAGGTGACTATAATGAAACCTTGAGCACCAAATCAGTCAAAGTAGGTAGGCTCACCAAAGCATTGCCATGCAGCAACTGATACCATGGTCTTACTCTGTTGGATTTAGGTCATTGTAGCTAGCTGGCTTGATAGCTCCCTTGGTTAGATATCTGGCTAGAAGGCCAGAGGTTGGCCTTGGGCAAGCTGAACAGTCCCAGAGCGCCCCTAGAGGAAGGGAAGGGTAAAGCATGTCTGAGTATCCTGTACCTGGAGAACCTCAAGAAGGGTCACCATAAGTGGGTGAGAATTGACCTGATAGCACATCATCATCATCATCATCATCATCATCATCATCATCATCATCATCATCATCATCATCATCATCATCATCATCATCAACAACAACAACAACAACAACAACAACAACAACAACAACAACAACAACAACAACAACAACAACAAGTCAGCTAGACAAGATTTATCTATGGTATCTCCAAATGTTTAAAAACACAAAGGTCCAGGACATGATAGATATGAACCTAGAGGGGGAACAGCATGTGTCCTGATAAGATTTCAGGGGACACGATAACAGAGTAGTTTGATTCCCTGACCAACCACCAGTCTGGCCCCTGCATTCTGCACCTGCTGGGTCAGGCTAAAGGGAAGTTCCATGTGGGCAGCATTGCAGTAGTCAATCCAGGAGCACCCTTGTCTAGGCAGAGGAGGAGCCTTAACTAATGGAAGGCTAATCTAATTTTTGAACCAGAAGTAACACTTGGTGCCTCTGCCTTCAGCATGAGTCCAATGTATTTGTAAGCATAGCTGTGAGAGAATGCTTTTGAATGCTTCACGCTCAGCAGGGAAGAATAGAAGGGAAAGGGTGGTGCCTGTATGTCTGTGGGGGAGGCGTCCCTGATTAACTCATCAGCAATTTCCTTGCATATTTTTGATGATGACCTAGGGCGTTCGTAAAGGACATTCATTGAGCTGGTCACCTGAATATTTGTCTAAGATTAAAGAAGCGCAGAATGTGTTTGTAAGGCATTATTTGCTGTGCAGTGAATGCATTGTTATGGAGGGGGGAAAGTGAGAATTAATCCCACCTCGCAAAAAAAACCCCAGGCTGATATTGTGCTAGGTCACGTTCCCGGATTATGAGATCCCCACCAGTCAATCTTGAGTTATTGCTCTGCAAATACTTTGAAAGCTAATTTAATAGATACTCTGCATAAAGTCTACAACAGGAAATTACTTCCACCGTGGGTCAGGATAAACATCCTATTATAAGAATATGAAACATTTAGCAAACCGCCAATGAGCTCTAGATCTTATTTTTCATTAATTCAGGCCTTGCTTCGGAACAGATCTTTGTCATTCTAGCATTTATTAGCCCCCATAATGAGTAGATCTTTTACACTGTTAACAAGGTCTTTGTAATGGAGGAAAGGTGCCATATATTACTTGCTGGCCCTCCAAATAAGCTCCGTTTGAGGTTCTCAAACCTTGCCATCATTTACATGGGACAGGTGAGAAGTTGGGGGCCTTCTAAGCATTGGGAACAAACAGGTCTTAAAAGCTTTTGGGTCCTCTTTCTGTCTACCACTATATAATTCCTGAATTTAGACCTAATCTCAAGAATACATTACTATTTCCACCCATATTTCCCTGTTTGCCAGTTCCTCCCTGTTAGAGAGAACCCAAGTCAGGATATATATCCTTTAAAAAAATAAAAAAAAAACGGGGCATATAGACTTTTTGAATAAATGTACAAATTGATATTATTTCTTCAAAACATGGAGCTACCTAGTGGGCAAATTGCACTGATTTCCCCCTGTTCTTTTCTGGCATTAGCCATATCAGCTTTGTTCCTTTCATTTGGGTAAATAAAGCACCTTTAACGTGCATTCAGAAACTGAGGATGATGTCTCTCATTTCTGTCAGAAGGCAACACAACACAATGGTGACTTTTGCTAATGCCCGCCTTCAGGGGACTGGATAATCCCTCCATCTGACTCCTAATTTCAGTCAAACTCATAATGCTTTTTCTTTTTTTCTTTTTTCTTTTTCTTTTTTTTCATTTCTACTTTGCCATTCCAGCTCATAACTGCCAACAGCAGGTTGGAAATTTTACCTAAATGGGAGAATTTCCACTCAGGGAGAGGATATTACTGAGTGCCATTTGTTTAATGGTTTACATTACCGCGAGGGGAATACTGCAGCACGAAAGGCAGCTTTTCATCGCTTGGATTGTAAAAGTTTCAAGAGAATGTCACATCGCCTTTGCTTGACTGGGAAGGATTCTTTTTGGAATCGGAAGGAAAACAATATTATTAAAAGAGACGGATGTCTTTGATCAGACATCACGGTGGCTTCTTAATTGATCCAAGAATCTTTGATCAATTGTTTTATCAACTGCCCTTTGAAACAGCACCAGGTGAAAGCAACGCTCCTAGACTGATGCTTATATATCACATTTATCTTGTATCGCTCTTCCATCATGTAGCACAAGGTGAACTAGAGAGGGTTATCATGAGGTTTTCCAAACATCTACTAACCACAATGCGGTTAAGGAGGAAATCTACTGTGCTGTATATGGAAACTCACTAGGCTTGCAAAAGGTGAAAACACTTCATAATTAAAGAAAATCCCTCTGTCCAGGGGGGATTGGTTCCAAACCATCCCCTGTGGATGCTGAAAACCACAGATAATAGCAAATGCTATACAAAGCATGGTAAAAGAAAGAGAAAAATCCAGAACTCAGCACTAGAGGGTGTCAGAGTGTTCTTGCTGTTGAAGAATACAATGCACGGTGTCTGGTTCCCTCTGTTGGCCAGCTGAGTTCTGGTAAATGCATAATGAAAACATGCATTTCTAGTTTTTCTTTTAATATTGTGTATATTATCGGACTGCAGATAAGTAAAATGGTATAATGATCCGATAGATGCAGGGATCCTACTGTATCTCACTTCCTTGGAAAGCCTTATTGGGGCTGCTATAATTCACATCCAGCTTGACAGCACATAGGAGAGTAAAGGTATCACCCATCCTTGTCTTCAGATGACTCTCGCTGGTGGAAGTCGCTTCATGGCCCTCAAAGAACAGTCAAATCAAATGGGGGTACTTGGATATGGGACAAATTTTCTTTGAGTGTGGAGAAATTCAGTCAATCTAGTACTTAATGTGCAAGCAATGCATGCCCCCAGCATATGTACAAAAGAAGGTTGTACAGATAAACTAGCCGTGTTTGCCACCACCACCCAAGCACACAGGTAACTAAAGGAAAGTTGTCCTCCTGTAATGTCAACCAAGTTCTCAATGACATGGTTTGGGATGAGACTTTTCTCCGATGTAAATGCCAGCCCTGCTGATTACGCCCACTCAGCCTGTTTGGTTCATTACGTTAAACCAGCTTCTAAGAATTTGTGGATCACCAAAGATCCATATGAGCTGCCTAGATACCCTAAGCTCATCTGTTCTCGCCTGATTTTGGAAGCAAAGCAGGGTCGGCCTTGGTTAGTACTTGGATGGGCTACCACCAGGGAACACCAGGTGCTGTAGGCGCCTGGAGTAGGAACTGGCAAGCCACTCCAGCATTCTTGTCAGGAAAAACTCCATGGACACGGGGTCAAAAAGACTCGGTCATGACTGTAACGACACAACACACACACAACACACACACACACACACACACACACACACACACACACACACACACACACACACACACAGAGAGAGAGAGAGAGAGAGAGAGAGAGAGAGAGATCCATGTGGCATGCATTTTCCTTTGAATCCCAATAGGGATTTCAAGTGCCTTGGTAACAGTACTGTCTATTCCATTTTTTTTAAAATGAGAAGCATTCTAAGCATTCTAGGGTGGCAGCTTGAATGGGTCCAGAGGAGGGTGACCAAGATGATTGAGGGTCTGGAAAAAATGTCTTACGAGGAGTGGCTTAGAGACCTGGGAATGTTTAGCCTTACAAAAAGAAGACTGAGAGGGGATATAATAGCTATGTTTAAATATTTGAGGAAGGGACTGGTTAGTTTTCCATGGCTTCAGAGACTAGGACGTGGAGCAATGGTCTCAAACCACAGGAAAGGATATTCAATTTAAACATTAGGAAGAACTTCATGACAGTTAGAGCTGTTAGGCAATGGAATATGCTGCCACAGAGGGTGGTGGGGTCTCCTTCTTTGGAGGTTTTTAAGCAGAGGTTGGATGGCCATCTGTCAGAAATACTGTGATGGGGGTTCCTGCATGGCACAGGGTTGGACCAGATGGCCCTTGAGGTCTCTTCCAACTCTATGATTTTATAATTCTATGATTCTATGAGAATGAAGGTTTCTCAGACAAGTTGGATATTTAGATTTCTTGGACTACAGATGCCCTCCTCCTCCATTCTGCGAGTCTCACCTAACAGACGAAGCCTTACAGACATCTAAATGTTGCTCACTGGGGGGGGGGGGGGAGGCTAACCCAGAAGGTTTTGAGACCTAAGTAGGCCGAGCTCTGCCCAAGTTTCCTGTTCCGGTGCCATTGCTAGCTGGAAGCTTTCTTTCAGAACAGTAAGCTTAGCTGAAGCTCAGCTTTTCCAATCTTTATGGCCTTCCTGGGAAATATCCCCCTGAATAAGTGTCCATCTGCCTGTTTTCAACATAAAATGGCTTCATAATCTGCATGCATGTTATTTTTCTTGTTAAGAGATACAGTGGCCAAAATATTGTCCCTTCACTTAGTAAATACTGCTAATAAACACTTACAAAACCATTTGAGATTCCTGGTATTTTGAATTGCCCTTGATTGATGGGTGCAATCTCCCTTGCTTTACTACTAAAACCCACCTCACTGACCATTCCATGGTCCAACATATGTATTATTTATATAAGCATAACACTTCATGTTGTCCTGAGATACAAAATGGTTGTTAAGCTGATTCAAGTTTTGAAGGGGCACCAAAGGGCAGGATCTAACTTGCTAGAAAGATAAAAAAAACAAATGGGGCACTTAAAAATTCATGCTGACTTTCTGCCCTCTGCCCATTGGAAATGGCCTCAGTTTCTCCTATAAAAAAAGCAAAACAAAAAGTTTAGCACCGTGACTCACTAAAAAAGATGGCTTAATTATCACTGCAACTCCCAGAAACCATGGCCAACACAGCTGATGGAAAAGGCATCTGGGAATTGCGGTCCAAGAACATCCAGGGATCCAAGGTTGCGAATCATTGACTTAGAAGATTCTGCCACCATATTTCATCCTACTTCTACATGTCTAGAAGGCAGCCCACCCTCATTGTTCAAGGTGCATGTGGTGCATGAACCACAGGACGCAATCAAGATCCTGTTTCCCAAATGTCAATCAAATATACAAATAAGGACAGGTGACCATTCTATGTCTGTCTGTTTTTGAGAACAACATGGTAAAGTCCACATGAGATGTGGACGAACCACCAAAATCGTAGTCCATCCCAATTGGTGGTTTGTCAACAGTGACATGAATTTTTGGCCCTGACAACCAATGAACTACAAATAGGTTCCTCGTGGCTTTGTCATTCCCATCTCTAATCTATACCTTTTTCATGTTCAGGATGGAAAGCCCTCAAGACTTTATAAAACTGTATGCAGGAGAAGACAAATGGGTTGATACAGACATGTAGGATTACGGCTCTGAGTAGCGACCTCTGTTCAGCCATCTTGATGTTGAATTACGTTTGCTGCCTTTTTAAATGAAAGGTTATCATATTAATGTCTATACAACACATGAGTAAACAGAGCATCCGTCTTCAGACTGGGGTTATGTGTATTTATCAAATTTGCCCAACACCACTGAAATTTTGAACCTAGATGTTTTTAAGACCCAAGGTGGCTTACAGTAATGAGGGAACAATATACAGTCCAATACACTTAAGACATATTCAAGTAATTGAGAGCAGGGAATTGAGGGACATCTTACATCATTAAAAGACATCATTACATTAAAGCTACAAGAGAATGAAGCAGTTAAAAAGAGAGTGAAACATTCCGGGAAAAGTTATGAGTGAGGGAAAATAACAATTGAAAACTTAGCGTCAATAGAGCCACAAAATATATAAACACAATGTCTACGTGATCATGTATAGTAGATTCATATAAAGGTCACATAACAGGTAGTCCATCATTCAGGGAAAGTCTGAAGAGAAAGGTCATCAGAAAGACATCAGAGATGGGGCGGTCCTCATGTCTGGTGGGAGGGAGTTCCAGAGTCTGGGTGCAGTTGCCAAGAAGGCCCTTTCATGTGTTCCCCCAAGACATATCCGTGATGGTAGTGAGATGGAGAGAAAGACCTCTGCTGATGACCTTAACACCCAAGCCGGTTCATACTCTGACATTCGATATTTGAGGTGGCGAGGAGCCAAGGGGGCTTACAATAATGCGGGACAATCTACAGCCCATAACATTTAAGATATATGCTGTGTTCATGGTTCTTCTCTTTACTTCCTTTAATCAAAAGCCGCTGTCAAAATGAGGCATCTAAGCAGCATGCTCCAGAAGATGTGAGAGCCAAAATTGAGATCTGCTCCAACAGGACACCTGGCAGTGGTGATTCTGCCTGTTTTTTCCCCTTTTTCTTTCCTCTATCTCTTTTTAAAATCTCCCTTCCCATCAAGCTTTCTCACAACAGTTCTAAGTAGGAAGAACAGGGTCACTGCTCTCTTTCCACACACAGAGACTGTCCTAGTTGCTAGGCGACCGAGAAATCTCAGCTCTCTAGCTTCTGAGCATAATGAACATTGCGCTGTGCATTTTTAAAGGAGAAAGGTGCTTCCGAACTAGCACAGAGACACGGGAAGGAAAATATGTGGGATCACAAAACATGTGTCTGGGATGTGAACACTCTCTCTGCAAACTTTGAGTTCAGAAAGATTAGAAATACAGTAGTACCTTGTATAAGAGAATTCGTTCCAAATGAAATTCTGTTAAGCAAACTTTCCTTTACACAAATTTCCCATAGGGAAGTTGAAAACAGAGTAACTCCTAATCGTGACCATTTTTATGTTGTACGGATTTGCCCCTTAGGCGATTCTGTTAAGCAAACTTCCCCTACCTCCGGAATTTTTTATGTTTTACAGACTTTATGTTATAGAAACTGTTTGTTCTACGAGGGTCCACTGTAGCACTGTTCTGTATTTTTAAATTGCCCAGCCTCCTTGCCAGAGATTTTTAAAAAATGCAATAAAAGGCATTACTTTGGAGCTAAGAATTTTGTTGTTGGACAACAGGTCCAATATTCCGCCAACCCATATTATTTGTGAATGTTTACCTGGTTAATATACATACGCACATTGTTTGCAAAATCTCATTGCTTAATACAGTGAATCACTCTAGAAGAGCCCCATTAAATCAGTAGTAATTTGGTGATTCTACTCTTCCATAAATTCCATTGATTAAAATGCACCTGCTCTAAATATGACTTGTGTTAACAGAGGAAAGGATGTGCTCATTTGGATCAATGGAATTCATGGTGGAATTGACTCACCAAATCTCCATTGTGTGACAGTAATTGTGACCCTTTTTTGTTTGCATATCTAATAAATACCGTTTCCCCGAAAATAAGACATCTCCTGAAAATAAGACCTACTTACAGTTTTGCCTCTCGCTGAAATATAAGGCATCCCCCTGAAAATAAGGCCTCCCCAATAATAAGATAACAATAAATGTGTACCGTATTCTTCTTCATAGAAAAATAAGACATCCCCTGAAAATAAGACCTAGCACATCTTTGGGAGCAAAAATTAATATAAGACACTGTCTTATTTTCAGGGAAACATGGTAAATAAAGTAACATATTTATAGAGTGCTGTAAAATTCATTTGCCATTCCACATGATCACTGTACCTAACAGGGAAGGGGTATATGTGCACACAGAGAGATACATGGATTGCCAGCCAAGCCAGTTAATGTGTTTGAGTGCTAAAAAGGCTTTCCCTACAAGGCAGAAGCTGGAATCTGTTGAGCCGATGGCACTCTTAATTATCACAAAATTAAAATCTATACAGTGGTACCTCTACTTACGAGTTTAATCCGTTCCGAATGCATGCTCATAAGTCATACAACTCGTAAGTAGAGCAGCCGTATCTAAAATATCAAAAATAAAATAAAATAAAATAAACAAAATTGTAAGTAGAGCAGACCGCATCTAAAATTTGTAAGGCGGCAGTTAAAATGCCAACAGCCTTACTCTCTTAAGTCGAATTGCTCATAAGTAGAGCTGCTCGTAAGTAGAGGTGCCACTGTATATGCAGAGGCCGTAAATCAAACTGTATACATATAGAAGGCATTTACAGACATTCATATTTCTTCAACAGGTGCTTCCAGGAAACCACCACTGAGATTTAGATACATCTGATTCCAGTCAGGAATTAAATTATTCTGTGCAACATCTTCACTGGAAAGAAATTCAGGGTCATCTCTTGAGATTTAAACAAAGATGATATCTAAAGTCAGTGGTTCCTAATCTTGGTTCCTCCGATGTTCTCAGACTTGGACAAATCCTTGGCAGTGTAGTCAGTGGTGAGTTTTAGTCCAACAACATCTGGGAACTCAAGGTTGAGCACCACCAGTATAAGAGGTCTGTCCAGAAGCAAGCAGGAAGCAGAAGAAGAGAAGAAAACAGCAGATAGGAATGAAATTCCAACCAGCATAGGTAGACACCAAGTAGCCTGTTAACTAACTTATTGCTAAACAAGAGAAAGACAGGAGAGAGGGAGAGAGTAAGAACTATTGTCTTTTAATTAATTTACCTTACCACTGCAGTAAGGAAGAAATGAGTAGTTATAACTCCTGCCTACAACTTATTCTGGTATGGATTCTCAATTTGTCATTAATCTTCCATTATGTTGCATGTTAATCATTTCGCTTTCCCCAGATGCATCGGTAGTGGCAATCAATCGCAAGTTTTTATGAGAAGCATTATATATAAATGAGTATCAGAGATCTGTGCTTTCATTATAGGATAACCAGTTCAGAATCGATTTTCCTAGGCCAATCTGACCTTGCAATTACTGGTCTGTCTGTATCATGCGTCGCAACAGAGTTATTAATTTTACTTATTTAGCCATTTTTTCATTTACTGTGGCAGGTCTATGGAGGTGAACAACGTACCAGCATTCATAACAATTATCCCTGATCCAGGAGGCTCATGAATAGCATATTGTTGGAATTATGATATTTGGTTCACAGACATAGCTGATTTTAAATACCTTCTCAGCACTAAGAAACCCATTTCTTCAATCCATTATATTAAAGTGATCATCATAGTTTATGCTCACACAAAGGAGATGACTGCATTATAGAAGACTGAGACACTCTGGCCTAATTGCCTCATTTGTTTTTTAGGAAAGAAGCAATGGAGGGGAGACGATATACAGAAAGTCTTTTATTTTCCTGTCGGACCCATTTCATATTATGGAGGGTATACAACACGCAGCGCAGAAGAGTGAGGGATATTTTATAAAGGGTATTTGCTGTTATTGTTCCGTCTTTGGGCACAATAATGAAATGTCAAATGTAAGGTCAAATAAGAAATGAGAAGGAAGAATGGGATTTTTCGATTTCGCGGACTGCAAATCTCATAATTCTCCATTCTCAGAGTTCTACCTGATGGACACCTAAATGTAGGCTCACCTGGAAGAAAGGTTTCATTGCAAAGGGATTTGAGGCTTAGCAAGGCCTAACCCCAGCTAAACTTCCTGTTCCTGCCCCAGTTGTAGCTTGGAGCTTTCTTTCTGAACAGGCAGCTAGCTGGAGCTAGGCCTCAGAGCCTTCTTGCTATGGCCCTGTCCCATGTGAGGCACATACAGAAGGTCTGCATGGGAAGCTTTCTTTGAAAGGTGTGTTTTGGAGGGGCTGCAGTGATGCGCACACGCTCCTGGCCAATGTGGCATATCTGGAGAGGAAGTGACCTTCTATTTCCTCTGACCTTTTGCTTTGAGGCAGGGGTAAAGGGGTAAAGGGCACCTGTATAGGAGTCCTGTCTGTCGGGTAGAACTCCCTGACAGGAGAATTATGGGTTTTGTAGTTTAAAAAAATACAGAATTACTTTCTCTAATTCCTGTTTTATACATGTACTGGAGAAGAGCAGATGCTTTCCCGACTATCTTATTCATGTGCCTCTAGGAATGCTAGCACGGCAACCCTCGAATTGTGGTAGGATCTAAGCATAGTGAGACACCACTCTGCAAAACTCTCTGAGGAGATAGCCATGTTCATCTGTTGCAATAAAAACAGGAGTCTAGGGACACTTAAAACTAACAAGCATTGTTTTGTTCTGTAAATATGTCCTACTTAGTCCCAGACAGGGAACACATGGTTTGAAGGCATGCTGATTTTGGTTATGTTATCGGTCAGGTTTTGAGCTTCACACCTCTACCCCACTGGGCTATGGCCACAAGCACACATGTTAAATAAAACGTGTTCCTCATGAAACTGCCACATGGTTGTTTGTGATTTTAATAGATGTGTCCATCTTCCTTAAGTTGCAGTTCTTTTGTGTCATGTCTAGTAGGTTTTTGGATAGATAGATAGATAGATAGATAGATAGATAGATAGATAGATAGATAGATAGATAGATAGATATAGATGGGAGGGAGGGGGAAGGAGGGAGAGATAGATAGATAGATAGATAGATAGATAGATAGATAGATAGATAGATAGATAGATAGATAGATAGATATAGATGGGAGGGAGGGAGAAGGAGGGATAGATAGATAGATAGATAGATAGATAGATAGATAGATAGATAGATAGATAGATAGATAGATAGATAGATAGATAGATAGATAGATAGATAGATATAGATGGGAGGGAGGGAGAAGGAGGGATAGATAGATAGATAGATAGATAGATAGATAGATAGATAGATAGATAGATAGATAGATAGATAGATAGATAGATAGATAGATAGATATAGATGGGAGGGAGGGAGAAGGAGGGAGAGATAGATAGATAGATAGATAGATAGATAGATAGATAGATAGATAGATAGATAGATAGATAGATATAGATGGGAGGGAGGGAGAAGGAGGGAGAGATAGATAGATAGATAGATAGATAGATAGATAGATAGATAGATAGATAGATAGATAGATAGATATAGATGGGAGGGAGATAGATAGATAGATAGATAGATAGATAGATAGATAGATAGATAGATAGATAGATAGATAGATAGATAGATATAGATGGGAGGGAGGGAGAAGGAGGGAGAGATAGATAGATAGATAGATAGATAGATAGATAGATAGATAGATAGATAGATATAGATGGGAGGGAGGGAGAAGGAGGGAGAGATAGATAGATAGATAGATAGATAGATAGATAGATAGATAGATAGATAGATAGATAGATAGATAGATAGATATAGATAGATAGATAGATAGATAGATAGATAGATAGATAGATAGATAGATAGATAGATAGATAGATAGATAGATAGATATAGATGGGAGGGAGGGAGAAGGAGGGAGAGATAGATAGATAGATAGATAGATAGATAGATAGATAGATAGATAGATAGATAGATAGATAGATAGATAGATAGATAGATAGATAGATAGATAGATAGATAGATATAGATGGGAGGGAGGGAGAAGGAGGGATAGATAGATAGATAGATAGATAGATAGATAGATAGATAGATAGATAGATAGATAGATAGATAGATAGATAGATAGATAGATAGATAGATAGATATAGATGGGAGGGAGATAGATAGATAGATAGATAGATAGATAGATAGATAGATAGATAGATAGATAGATAGATAGATAGATAGATAGATAGATAGATAGATAGATAGATAGATATGGGAGGGAGGGAGAAGGAGGGAGAGATAGATAGATAGATAGATAGATAGATAGATAGATAGATAGATAGATAGATAGAGAGATAGAGAGATAGATAGATAGATAGATAGATATAGATCATCATCCAAACCAAAAGATGAGAAGAGTTTTATGATCCTCAGTGTCACAGAACATCCGCAGAGAGAAGTCAAAGCCCTGTGCATAATTACTTATTAGGAAATCCCACTGGATTGTTCTAACGGACCTGGAGTTCAGTTCTTTTAACTGTAGTTAATGATGGGTAAAGTGATCCTGTTAAAAATCATAATTAAGCAACTGATTTATGAATCTACCTGTCTGAACACAGGTGAAAGCTCTCCAATAATCAAAGCCTTTGAATTATGGCCTCAAATTGTTGTAGGCATATCAATGAAATGCTGCTAATTTTGTTTCATTTTTATTGGAACTTACTAAAATGCTCTTATTTCTTTATACAAAGAAATGTGTAGGTTTTTTTTTTAAAGAATCCTAAGCCTGTGAGAAAGAACCGAGTCCTGCTTCAGCCATTCATCATCCTAATTACAAAAGTCTTAACGTTTTTGTGCCTAGAATAAAGGAAGTTGGAAGAGGGTTATAAAGGCATTGAGTCCAACCCCCTGCTCTTCCATGTCTTCAGTGCTGAAGCACTCACCACCACCCAAGGTATCATTTGTCCTGTTGTCGTACTGCTCTAATGGTAAGGATGTTCTTTTCCTGATATTCAGCTGAAATGTGGCTTCCTGTAACATGAGCGCATTGCTGGGAGCCTTGCACTTGGGGATGAGGGAAAACAGATCCAGTCCCTCCTCCTCTGTAGGACTATCTTTTGGATATTTGTAAAATGTGACCCTCTCCCCTCCCCTTTTCTCAAGGCTAAACGTTCCCGGTGCTTTCCTCATAGGGGGAAAGAGGGCCATCAAGGATAACCAGGGGGCTTGGTTAGGGTTAGGGTTAAGGTCTGATTATCCTTGTTGCCCTCCTCTGAACTTGTTCCAATTTGTTAGCCTTCTTCAGTTAAAGGAAGAATATCTATCTATCTATCTATCTATCTATCTATCTATCTATCTATCTATCTATCTATCTATCTATCTATCTATCTATCAAATCAAATCAAATCAAATCAAATCAAATTTTATTATACAGTCATAGACCCAAATATTTGAAAATAGACAATATAGTACACAAAACATAAGACCAATAGTCATTAAAATATACCAGACAGTGTAACTCCCAATCGTATGGCTATCTTATGGAATTTTACGTGTTTGAGTTCTCATAGCTGCGAATAAAAACTAAGCCACTGGCTGTGTTAACTTCAAAAAGCCTGTGGGGGAACAAACTGGTATATTTGCTCATAATTGGTTGGAGATAATAGAGGCGTTCGGTCTTATAAAGTCTACATTCTAAGTGTGTGCCAGGGTCTCAATTACTTCTTTCCAACAAGGACAAAGCCTTTCTTCATAAGGCATGTTATTGAAGCACCCTATCTATCTATTTTGAATATTTTTACCCCACCTTTCTCCTGGGAAAAGGACCCAAGGCAGCTTACAATAATGAGGAACAATATACAATCCCAATACATTCAAAGAAAAGCGGAAGAAAGTTATGGATGCTGAATGACTCCTAACATCACAGGGATGTAAGAAGCACTAGGATTTTGCAATTGATGGAATAAATCAGTGGTGGCCAAACTTCGGCCCTCCAGAAATTTTGGACCACAACTCCCACAGTCCTTTGTCATTGGCGATACAGGTTTGGAATTCTGGGAGTTGTGGTCCAAAACATCAAGAGGGCTGAATTTGGCCACTACTGGAATAAATGTTGAAAGAATAAGAGGAAAAACATTGAGACAAACACCTGCCGAGTCACTCCCTGAATTGGTCCATCTAGCTCACAAATGTCTAACTAAAACCCAGAGGCATTGATGCAATGGAAGCCGGGGCCATGAGTAACAATCCTGTTCCCTTCACTGTTGGGAGAGAGAAAGCTATTGTGATGTAGCAACTGGGAGGCCGTGCTCCTACCAGAGAGGTCTTCTCATCACAAAAAGCCCTTCCCTTGGTTTCAACCATGTTCCAGCAGAAGCAGATGAAATGAGCCATTGCATGAAAGAAACTCGCTGAGATGGCATAGATTTCACCGGGCATTTGTAATGGATTTCCTGAAATAATGAGGTGCTGCCTAGGAATCTGCCTTAAAAGCAGAAGGGCACTAATTAACTGTGAAAGGTCAACATGGGGATGAGAAAGGGAAACTGGTTCAAATGGTTTCTGGGAACTTCCAGGAGGGCAGCTTCTCATCAGCAAATGAATGGAGAAATGTTATGATGAACTCTTTATTCCAAATACGATTGGTCGGTTGGTGCCGTCGGGGTAGGAGAAAATGGCCCTAAGCGAATATCCTTCATAAAAGTAGAGTTCTATCGAATTAGAAAACTGAGATTTCATATTCTCACAACCTGTTGAAGACTCTACAAGAAGAGACGGGTGAATGTTTCATTCTGTTCGTTATTTTTAGAAGACTCAACCTAAACACTCACATTCATTTAAAAGGGAAAAGGGAAAAAGGTGAAAAAAGGACTTGAGCCTTGTGAGGGAAATCTAGTATGTAGGAAATAATGAGTTCACCCATCCACCTAGAGAGGGAGGATGGTGTTCCGCGTATACGTTCGGATTTAAATCTCTGGTCAAATTGGCCACATTTGTGATGCCGAATTAAGGCTTTCCTCTTTGTCCCCCCCCCCCCCAGGTCCTACATGATGACCTACATCATGGGAATATTTATACCACGTCAGTGCAGATAATGTAACTGGCTTCTTTCACAGGAGCATTTAAAAAAAAAAAAGCTCACTTCTTCAATGGGATGGAAAGGCCATTCTTAAAAGAAATGAATGTGAGAGAAAGTGAAACTGCCAGACTAATCAATCAATCAATCAATCAATCAATCAATCAATCAATCAATCAATCAATCAATCAATCAATCAATCAATCAATCAATTGCCATCAGCTCAATTCTGATTTATGCAATTCCTTTACAATATTTTTTTAAGGAATAGACTTCTCAGAAATGGACCCAACCACTCCCAGCCTCTAGGGCAGTGCCGCAAACATTTAATACAGTGCCTCGTGTTGTGGTGACTCCTTGCCCTGCTTGGAAGAGGCCACAAGCCCCATTTGGCAGGCTGCTGCCCCAGATGCCACAGAGAACTTCCCTCTAAAGGCACCTTCAGCCAATCACAGCCTCCGGTGCCATTGACTGACATCCCCTCCCACCTATCAAGCTGTAACTCACTCTTTCCCCCCTCTTCTTCCCTCTCCTTCTCCAGGCTCAAGCCGTTTGTGCCTTTTTCTTCACTGGCTCCTGGCGACCCCTGTGAAATGGTCGTTCGACCCCAAAAGGGGTCCCGACCCCCAGGTTGAGAACCACTGCTCTAGGGCGCCCTGGGACTGTGCAGCTTGCCCAAGACCACCTAGGCTGGCTGTGCTCACAGGAGGCACAGGAGGGAATCAAACTCCCAACCCCTGGCTCCTCAGTCAGATACCTAAACCACTGAGCTCCCCAACAGCTCCACTCTCCGAACACTGTGTGTCGGGGATGGCAGAGTTAATTTTCTCCTTTAAAACCTGCAAATGTTTGTTTCTCTGTCTTCAGGGTTTATGCATTACAATTAACAGTGACATGTTGGCTGTGCGGTTGTTTCTTCCCCAGCAATCAATGGACTCTGGCAGTTGCTACAGTGAAGGGAATTCTCCAGAGACTTCATATTGTCCACTCTTAAGTTCACAGCTCTTCCACTTAATCCACTGACAGCCGGCGCTTTTAAAGGGGCCTTTATTTACACCTCATTCATCATTCTTAGCATTTGCTGAAATCCATGTTGAATGCTTCAAGGGGAAGAAATAACCTAAGGCTAATATATCGGCTGGGCTGCCTCGATTCCCTCCGCTTCCTCCCCCCACTCCCACCCCCAAAATGGAACACAAACCAAATTGCATTATTGTTATTATTTGTTAAACATTTCACATTTTGTGTTTTGCTTTTTTAAAATATTGTTCATATCATGAGTTTTAATTTAATATTGCAAGCTTAACTCGTGAAATTGTTTAGTACTTTTCAGTATGTTGACTGAGATTAGTCTACCTTTTTAAATATGATATTTGTTTAATATTTTTAATAACTGTAATCAATTACTATTTGGCTTTAAACTTTCTTTTAATACTGCTGTAAGCTGCTGTGGACCCTTTGGAGGAAAGGCAGCATGGAAATATTTTAAATAAGTAAATAAATAATTTTTGCAGATGTGCGAGGCAAATGTGATCCATCCTGGCTTTCCTTGTTTAAAATGAACATTTGAGATGGCCGTGAACTGCTGGTTTGGTGGTTCGTAATGGTTCATTCTTAGGACAGATGGGGCTTCTGCAGGCACCCCAGCTTTCCTCCCCTGATTCTTCCAGTGGATACCCTCTTAGAGGCAGCAGCCTGGGATTCCCTGCCCAGCATCTTTCTCTGAGTGGGTATCCAATGGAGAAGATAAGAAACGGAAGACAGGTAACAGCAGAACACATGTGCATCCGAAGAATGAACCATTATGAATGCCAAACAGCCAAGACATGCCCATTTCTTCAGACTTTAGACTTTAGAATTAGAGTAGGGAAAAAAGTAGTCATGAAACAACTAGGTTTTTTATTACTATCTTCCTCTAAATGGACAACCATCACAATCATAATCTATTTCCTGTATTCAGGAGTGCTTAATCCCCCATCCATGAGCCCTCAAATATTGCCTCTGAAGCATCATTCAGTATTAGGCCTATATTGGAAAGGAGAATGCCAGTGATTGTGTGTTGAGCGACTTCCATGTAATCGTCCTCAAAAGCAGATAGGGGCGTTAATGCCTGAAGGCCACCCTATTTTTATGCTCTATTCAGTTCTCCTTGACATATCCAAATCTGTCTTTAGGGAACGTTAAATGCCTTAAGAAGAATTTTCAGGTGAGACTAATTCCATTTCTGTACACAGTCCCCCTGCTGCGTACGGATCAAAAAGGACCGCTAAGGAAATAAAGGCTTGTTGTCGTCAAATATGGGCAGCGGGCACTTTCCTCCCGGCGGATTTAACATTTTGCATATCTTAACGTGCCGGGCGTAATGCCTGTTCTTTCCGTTTAACCAGCACAACATCTTTATACTCCATCTATTAACGTCGCATGTGGTCGTAAATCTCCACCTACAGACTATCCGTTTGGGAACCTGGATCAAAGAGAGTGCTGTTTAATGTACTGCCTCTCGCATTCTCATGGTAATCCCAGCCTGAGTGAGATTTATGGAACTCAGTAGGGTTTACCGAAGCCGGCATCAAAGAACCACTTTTTAAAATAGACACACAATAATCCCCCAAGGCAAACCAGCCCACCGTGGGAATGGTTGCCTGAGATACCTGGTAGATGCTCCACCCCATCCCCAGTTGGTAAAGAGGGAGGCTGTTGCTTGTTTTCCCAGGCCATTTGATTTAAATGCATTTGAATTAATGTAAAGAAAAAAAGAAAATAGTGTTGAATTTAACTTCGGGTTTTCCAGCTTCGCTCAGCTGTAGCCCAGTTGGTTGGGAGCACCAATCCATGCTTAAGGCCAACCAATATTATTTTGTTAATTATAGACACATGCTTAGTTAGGGTTAAATGCAACAGCATCAATTGCAAGGGCTAATTGCTGCTTATTAAAAAGTTGCCACTTGTAGTCCTTGTCCCGTGCCAGTTCCCTTGAGTTGGTATATGGCAAGGGATGCGAATGACGACTCATGAATTAGCAGCCCCTGCTGTTTATGCCATTCTACTTACACTACAATGCTGCAGTGTAAGGGACGGTCAACACCTGATGGAATTATGGAAAAGAACAGTGGCATCCAGTCATTCCTAAATTAAGCCAATGCTGTTCGGATTTCGGCACTCCAGATGTTTTTGGGCCACAACTCCCAGAATTCCGAGCCAAGGTTGCCAGTGACAAAGGACTGTGGGAGTTGTGGTCCAAAACATCTGGAGCACCGAAGGTTCACCACCATTGCTCTATTCTCTTCCGTAATTCTTTCTGTTCCATAATTCTTATCCCTTCTGCTTAGTTCTGATGAAATACATTCAGGCTAAACGTCCATATTTGGTGTGACTGGAACAGAAGTAGTTGGATGAAACTGCCCCCAAAAAAACTCAAGTAGAAAAGGCAGCTTTGTACAAAAGTCATAAAACAGTTGCATTTCTGTCTCCCCAGCAAGTCTAAAAGCAGTTGCTTTTCTATCACAAGTGGTAAAAAAAGAGCTACAACCACAGACTGCCTGCAGGGCCAGTCAGGGAGGGTTTGTCATCACTGCTTTTTCCCAGAATGCATCTGGAATAATGCTGTTATCAAATGTTTGCTTTTCTTCTAGAATGTCACATAACATTATTCCAAAAAGGGTTTTGAGCCACTCTTTAATGTCTGGGGAATTTTTCCTCCTCTTCCACTGCCTTGTGCTTTTTCACTTTGACTTCTTAACAGCTGAAGGGTTAATGCCTCCTGATCTCTGGAAGCGGCACCATGACGCTATAATGACATTCATATTAACGAGCTAGAAGTACTTCTCAAAAGGAGATAAAAGGTGCTAATGACACTGTGAAACTTAGCAGAGACAAAATTAATATACCTAAGCACCTTTCAGCTGTAACATTTACCAGGCTAAAATCAGCAGCCCCGGATTTTTAATTTAAATTTTTTTAGGGAACTTTTTTGTTTGTGTGTGGTTTCTTCTGACTGAACTCAGGCGATTAAATCGCCAGGGGTAATGTGGGGTAGGGGTAGGAGGTCAGCTCCTCAGACTCAATGAAAGGGGAATACTCCAGTGGTTCCCAAATGGTGTGCCTGGGCACCATGGAGCACTACCAAACCCAGCCTAGGGGTCCCACGGAATTACTGCAAAGTCCAGGCTCCTCGCCTCCTTTCTCCTCTATTCATCCAAAGTACGGTATTACATAAAAACATAAGAACATAAGAGGAGCCATGCTGGATCAGGCCAAAGGCCCATCTAGTCCAGCTTCCTGTATCTTACAGTGGCCCCACCAGATTTGTCTGGGAGCACACGAGACTAGATATCTGTCTCCTGATACCACTGCCCTGCATCTGGCCCTTGAATCACCCTGGTTTTAAGCCTGGAGATGACATATCTCCATCATGGTTAGTAACCTGTGATGGACTTTTCCTGTCCAATCCCTTTTTGAAGGCATCTAGATCAGATGCCATCACCACATCCTGTGGTAGGGAGTTCCACAGACTAACAACGCACTGGGTGAAAAAAATATTTTCTTTTGTCTGTTCTTACTCTCCCAGCCCTCACTTTGAGTGGATGTCCCCTAGTTCTGGTATTTTGTGAGAGGGAGAAGAGCGTCCCTCTCTCCACTTGATTCATGCCCTGCATTATTTTGTACGTCTCAATCATATCCCCCCTCGGGCACCTTTTTTTCAGACTAAAGAGCCCCAAATGTTTTAGCCTTTCCTCATAAGGGAGGTGCCCCCAGCCCAGTCATCATTTTAGTCGCTCTCCTCTGCACCTTTTCCAGTTCCACTAGGTCTTTCTTGAGGCAATATGCGGCCAGTCGGAGAAGCCATGAGTCAAAACAACTTCGGGAACCACAGGGATACTTGGGGGGGGGGGATAAGGATCGTTCTTGTTTGGCCTTCTGTGACCAGCTACCTATAAGGGCAGATACATATGGAAGAGGCAAGGGGATGTGTTAACATGGAAGTGAAATTTCCTACCCCATGGAAACCTGAGCCTAGAGTCATTAGGTTGCCTGGCCAGGAAAAAAAAGTTCTGGGAACTTGAACGAATCCACCCTCAGCAGCACAGCTGCTGGAGAGGATGTTCAATTATTTAAAAGCAGTATGTTCCCAACACCCTTGTGGTGAATGCCTAATGAGGTGTGCCACCGAGACAACCCTACCCTGGTGACCTCAAAGATTAAGGCGAGGAAGGAGGGAGGGAGATGGGAGAGCCATTAAACCGAAATGCCGACTGCTGAGCAGAGGATCTGCCATGAAATGGAATAAAATAAAATCTTAAGGCTTGGAACATTTCCCTGCCCCGTGTGCACCTTGGAAGCGATTCGCAGTAGCAAATCTCGCCTGAGTAAACAGCCACTGGAACTTAATTGGGACAAGAATCTAATGCTAATCTGTGGGTAGGGTTTCATTTTTTTCCACCCTTTGTTATTCCAGGATGGGATGGAGAGAATAATACCAAAGTAAGAGGGATCGTTGCAAATTCTGGATTGGGGTAGATCGGAAAAAATGTTTAGATGGCTTCCTTGTTGCAGAAGGAGAGGGTCCAAAGTGAGATATTGGGTGTGTTTGAGACAGATTGCGAATTCATACTAAAGCCACAAACCTAGCTATGGCTGAATTCCAGGGAAGACAGCACCCATTCCTCTCTTGGCTGCACACAATATTTGGGAAGGCATTTTTTTTATTGATTGGACTACAAACCCCATAATGCCCAATTGTGGGAGCTCTACCTGACTGTCACATAGCTTGTAGACAGCTACGTAGGTCTTATCTGGGAAAAGCAGCTTAGACTGGAAAGCTTTGAGGTTTGTCCAACTGAGTGCTCTCAAAATGAACATGAACCTCCGGCATTCCAAATGTTTTGGACTGCAACTCCCAGAATTCCAAGTCTGTATTGCCAAAGACAAAGGACTGTGGGAGATGTGGTCCAAAACATCAGGAGTCCCAAAGGTTCACCACCACTGCAGTAAGGCATGTGTAAGTCAGGCAGAACTCCAGGAATGGAGAATTGTGGGACATGAAGTGAAAAAATCCAAATATCCCATCCCTACAAAATCTCTCTTTTCTTCTGTGCAATAGCTTTTGTGCAATACCTCGTCACTTTAAAGCTAAGTTTTTCAATTATTTTGCTGGCTGTCCGGGGATGGAGCATGAAGAATCAGGGTAGAAATGTAAACATGCCTTCCCGTGAATGGCTATTTATGCTAATGGAATGCAAGGTTTATGAATTAACTCCCCGCAAATGGTAAACAAGATTGGAGTTAAGTGCTTTTTGGGGGGCTGAGCAAGAAATAGTCAGAGGCTAATTGCAGAGGAGAGGAAGAAGAAAGGCCATAAATTAGAAAGCTTGAGTCTGGAAAGCAAGGAGGTCAGATGAGCAGAATCGGCAGGTGAAGGAGGCAGAGACAGTGGAAAGAAATCAAACTTCCAGAAATGGCAGTGGGCAGTTTGGCTGATTTATACAGAGTGGACAGAATTTTTTTCCAACCATAAAATGGATCCCAAAATGGCAAAGCAGAGTGGTGTGTGGGTGAAAGAAGCACAGCAACATTCCAGTAAAAAGGGACAGTAGAGGACGGGGAATTGAAAGTGTGGGATACTGTATATTGTATTTTCTTTAAAAAAAAGTTGATACACAAGATGGCTGAAACAGAGGATTGTGAAAGGATATTCAACACAGGCTTGGAATTCTGGGAGTTGCGGTTCAAAAGAATCCCTCATAAACTTTTGGTTTTCTAGGTGCCTGGGGAAAATTTCCTGGGGCCCCCAATTTGGGGGGTATATAGCTCAGACATCTGGAGGCCAAATGTCATCAAACATGGATATCTTATATAAGAGAACCAGAGTCAAGCGGTGACCAACATCAATACCACCTCAAGACTGCAATAGCAGCCAGAGTCTGTAGGATCTGAAACTGAAACACCCATGAGAGGCCAACACTCCAACTAAGGGGCTTTTTACACGACCCCTAAGATCCGCTGGCCACTTAAATTCGGACCAGAGATCTTAGGGGTTCCTTGCTCTCCCTCTGTCCCCACCCCCCTCCGCACTTCCTGGTTGCTGGCTGCGTGAGGGGAGGGAGGAAAAGAGAAAGAAAAGCATGCCGGTTACCTCCGTTTTGTTCCGGGCAGCATTCAGATCTCTTAAAGGGGCGGGGCGCAAAAAAAGAACAAACGGAAGCCAGGAGAGCCCCGCACTCACTATCCTTACACCGGATCAAATATTTGTCACCATCAAAGACCAGGTACAAGAAAACTGCTGTTTGGTCGCGCTAAAGTGGGCGGGGTTGCACTTAATTGTCTGCAAAGTCCGGAACTGGTAGGTAAACATTTTTAAGGTCCGGACCTTGCAGCCATCTGCGGCGGAGCTTAGGGGTCGTGTATAAATGCCCAAAGAGACCTTTTTTTTAATGCACATTATGTCCCTAGTGGCATCACAGCACTGGGGTCTCTTGCCAAACTACAAATCCCAGCATCCTGTAGGACGGACCCATGAGAGGTAAAGTGGAATCAAGCCGCTATAAGCGAGGATGTGATTCCCATGGGGAAATACAGTAGGGCCCCAGTATCCACTAGGGATTGGTTCCAGGCCTTCCCGTGGATAATGAAAACAGTGGATAAGAGAGAACACCAACAACCCCCCTCCAAGAAAAATGACTGTTTTGTGACAGTAGTTGCTTTATGGCTGCTGTTTTATAACAGGAGTTTGCTTTACAGCTGCTGTTTGTGAGAGTAGCTTGCTTTGCGGCTTCTGTTTTACAACAGGACTTTGCTTTACAGCTGCTGTTTGTGACAGTAGCTTGCTTTGCGTCTGCTGAATTATGTACAGTATTTATTTTTTTCCTCTGCCAACCGTGGATAACTGAATCAGTGGATAATGGATCAGTGGATACGGGGGTCCTACTGTAGATTGCAATTTGGACCACTTGAAGAACAGTCTGACAAACAGGGAAATGCACCATAGCCCAGCCCTCATCCGCGACCCCAAGCTGGACCTTTTAGGTTTATCCACAGGGTTTCTACTTTTGGGAGTGGGTGGGCTAGAATGATTTCCCAACAGGTGGGAGGGTCGCCTGAATGGAGATCACTTCTGTTCAAGCAACCCTTTCTGATGCCCCCCCCACCCCTGGCAGCTCTCTGATGGCACCCTGAGTCATGTACTGCAGATGTACTCCCTGTGTTGGTGAGTAACCCACTCCTCTCAAGAATGCACAAGGATGCTCAAAGTCCAACTCATGAATATATTGACAAACTGAATGTCAAGATGGAGGCCTCTCGCGCTTCCGGCCAGTAAAAGAGCCCTTCATCCTTTTCGAGCAATAAACTACCCGAATCGTGATTGACACCAATTTTCTATCATTATTCCCACCAGGTCACCTCTCTGTCTGCAGAGGCAAACCAACCCACCTTGGTCTGCCTGCCTTGTATCAATTTAGCAATGTAGCCCACGTATATTTCGATCACCCTGTATGGGATTTCTCCTAAACACGGAACAAAAACAATGAGAGGGGCAGAGAGGGAGCATGGGGCAAATGGTTTTGCAGGGTCAGGAACAAACACACACACACACACACAATTGACAACTGTTGCTCCTGCATTGCATTGCATCTTTGCCCCCCTAAATTACATATAACTGCACCCAGCTGAGAGTTAATGATAGACACCTTCCCCAGTGGGAGCTGGGTAATAGCAGATGCATTATTGCTCGTGTTAAATTACTGCCAGCTTTTGTTTACATGGTTTTTAATGTGTTTTTCTCTCCCTCCAATTCGGCAGCCCTACGTGGCGGTAATGAGGTGAGGTGTCTGCTTATGAATTCAAATTGATTCCCCAAGAACACACTGGCTTAAAAGTCACTCGACTCTTGCCATGCATTATGCTCTCTCACCCGACCCACGTGCTTCTGCTTTTATGCTAGTTCGAAGAAAGCCAACCATATTTTGTGGACTAGGTGAAAAAGAACAGCACCAACCCAAGCACTGAAATGTCTCCATGTTTGCTTAATGCAGATGCAGATGGCTGCTGCTTTCTTAGGCCCATTGGTAGTTAATAGGCTGTGATATTGTGTCGGCTCCTTCACACCGTGCATAGTTAAACTCTGGAATGCATTGCTATCTTTTTAATATGCACAGTGCCACACGGTGCTTGACAAAGCATGGGAAATGAGCTTGCTCCAAAGGGATGACATTATAAGAAACGGTAAGGGGAACCGAAATCTCAACTGCTAAAAAGCCTAGAAAAGGTCTATCAGGTCAATCGACTTGATGAAATCATCATCATCATCATTTTTATTATGATCATGTTCCCAATCATTATTTCCATTATACAGTAGGAACCCAGTCTCCGCTGGGAATTGGTTCCAAGCTTTCCTGTGGATAGAGAAAACTGTGGATAAGAGAGAATGCCACAATGTCCCCAAAACCGCTGTGTTGTGATAGTACTTTGCTTTACAGCTGCTGTTATGCAACAGTAGCTTGCTTTACAGCTGCTGTTTGTGATGGTAGCTTGCTTTAGACAATAGGAAAGTCTTCTGCACAGATGTCAAACTCTAAATTAAACCAGATGAGGCTAGGCTAAACCTACAGAGAGCAAAATCAACACACCTCACTGAATGGATGAACGCTGAAGAGTGTCTTTCGTCTTATTAGGGTTGCTATAATTCCTTTCCAACCTGACAGTACTTAAGAGAGCAAACATGGGCCTTTTCACACGACCCCTAAGATCCACTGCCCACTTAAATTCGGACCAAAGATCTTAGGGGTTTGTCGCTGTTCCTGCGTTCCCACCCCCTCCGCACTCCCGGCTGCTGGCTGCGTGAGGGGAGGGAGAAAAAACAGGAAGAAAAGAGACGTGGCTCACCTCCCTTCTGCCTCTCGCTCTTGCCGCGGCAACATTCCAGTCTCTTAAGTAGCTCTTAAAGGGACGGGAGCCAAAAAACAACAAACAGAAGCGAGGAGAGCCCCGCACTCACTATCGTTACACCGTATCAAAGAATTTTCACCTCCAGAGAGCAGGTACTTGAAAGGTGCGCTGGGACGCGCTAAAGTGGGCGTGGTCACACTTAATTTCCTGTAAACTCCGGAGCTGGTGGGGAAACATTTTTAAGCTCCGGAGCTGGGAGCCATTTGCCCCGGAGTTTAGGGGTCGTGTATAAAGGATTGTCTTCTTCTGATGTTTCCAGCCGGAACAGCTGGAAGTCACTTCATAGGATTCAAAGCCAAGTTGGAAGACCCAAAGCCAAGAATAGTCAAGCAAAATGGGGCTACTTGGATACAGGACCAATTCTCTGTGACTGTGGGGAAATTCCATCAGTGCAGCAGTTGTGTTCATACACTTTGTGCCCCATCTTCTACGAAAGAAGATCTATCAAATGACCGAGGCAATGCTATTGAAGTTGCATGCCTCTGGTCAAAAACAGTTTAAATATCTGATCATTTTAATTTGTTTTTAGTGTTGTCTATATTTCACAGTTGCTCATAATTTTAAAGTGTGCAATGGTCTGATAAGACGGAAGGAAGGAAGGAAGGAAGGAAGGAAGGAAGGAAGGAAGGAAGGAAGGAAGAGGCAGTTCCATTTGTATTACCTTTCAATAACAAATCATAAAGCAAAGCAGACTGTATGAACATATCAAAAAAAGCAAATGAGGAGACATAGATGCAGAGAGACAAACAGGTGTCTTTCATGTCATGTGGAGATCATCTCTGCAAAAAGAAAGAAAGAAAGAAAGAAAGAAAGAAACATTCTACATAGTCTGCTTTGGTCCTGTGTTGCAACAGATGACTAGGCTGATCCAAAATCAACTTGCCATTAAAAGCGAGCACTTCAGTTTAAATAACAGCAAAACCACCTCAACAGGCAGCTTTCCATTGCCAAAGAAACTCGCGAAAGCAAACAATAAAAGGAAAAAACAACAACAGCCCCCTAATTCTAATGGAAGACACAGGCTTCCACACAGCATCGATCCGAGGGTTAACGAGCCATTTAGGCTGAGAAATTAGAGGGAAAATCAGAAAGTTTCATTGACAGAGACCATCAGGAAACTCAGCAGTGGAGAATTACGGAGAAAAACAACCTGAACTCTGGCAGCTGGCTACGAGTTGCACATCCGCCAGAGACGTCTGTTATGGAAGATTTCAGGAAAAGTCTTTTCATGCCTGCTTTCATAAATCTGGACTTTTAACAGAACACCGGGGAAGGTGATCTAGTTCTGAAAGCTCCTCCGTTTGAAGTGTGTCATTGCAGCCTTAGAAGAAATATTGGTGACCAAGCATGGCCATGTTATCTGGAAAGGACCCAAGAGCCCAGTTTCATGTCTACCAGTTTCTAGCAAGAGATACACACAATTAAATTAAGAACTAGGGCAGTTTTCAGAGTGAGGAGGAGAAGTTGAATTATTTATCCCATAGAAATATGTTCAAAACATGGCGCCTCGGGAAGTGATCCAGTAGGATGCCCTAACCACAGGATCAATGCCCACTGATCCATTGATCCACTGCCTGAAAAGACTAAAGAACACACAGTCAGCCCAGAAATACACTTTTATATATATTTCCCAGGGTGTATTTACCAGAACTGGCCACCAGATGGATTCAAGGACTATGCAACGTATGGATTCTAGAAGTTGAGTCATGGCAACTGGACTTCTTTTCTTGAGAGATCGAAACGTTTCACTGCTCAGCTGCGTGGATGAGCAGCAAAACACTGCGATCTCTCAAGAAAAGAAGTCCAGTTGCCATGACTCAACGTCCAGATAAACTCACTCGGATGACTGAGAATCTTCACAGACACAATGTCTAGTGTTTAACACTTCTGCGTGTTTGGACAGCCATGGGGCTTATGTCATGTTCTTCTTGCATGTTAGCAAATACCATTCATTCAATCGGTTTGCGCTGGCTGGATCTAAGAACTGGATTTCATCTGTCAAGCAGAGGCAGCAACCGGGAGCTGAGAGGTCATTCCTGCAGCCCGCTCTGAGCCCCCGGCATTTCTGCTAAATAAATTCCGATTTCTACATCTGGAAGCTTCCAGGAATTATAAGGATTTTTTTTCCTAAATCTTCTTATTAACTCTTTCTTTTCGTCACTCCTCATCTCTGTGACAACAGTTGCTAGGAGCCATCTTCGCTCTCTTCTCCTGGTCTGCCTTGCAGTTATTTAAAATAACAAATAAAGCTTACAAAGCAACCGTTTCACACTCGTTTTATCCTTATGTAAATGAGTCTGGGTTGATCAACCTTCCTTTCATTGGCTCCTACATTCACTGATTTATTTATTTATTTTGAAAAGGATATTCTCAGCCTAAATATGAAGAGCTTTGTGACAATTCTGCCAATATTTTAACTGAAACCCAATGGAAATCAAGTCTTCACACTGTCCTAAGCACCCTTTTGTATGATGATAGGTGCATCGTGGAATTATTGCTGCTGTTGCTTTTGGAGGTGGTGGTGGTGATGATGATGATTATGATGATGATGGTGGTGGTGGTGGTGGTGGTGGTGGTGTGTGTGTGTGTGTGTGTGTGTGTGTGTGTGTGTGTGTGTGTGTGTGTGTGTGTGTGTGTGTGTGCCGTGAAGTCAGAACCTACTTATAGACACCCTAATAGGGCTTTCAAGGTAAGTGAGATATTTATGGAGTGCCTTCAGATTCATTCCATTCACTTCACTACACTGGGTACCTCTCAGATTTCCTGTATACAAAATTAAATTGGCAATAGAATACTGGTTATGCCAATCAGCAGGTCAACAATGCACGGTTTGTGAGTTCTCACTGCAGGATATCCAGAGAACGGCATCTGTGCTGTGCTGAACCCCTGTAGGCATCTCAGCACGATGCTTCTTTTCCTCCACACAGCCGAATAGGAGAAGCTATGAAGTGGCTACTGCCAAGCAACAAGCCCCTTTTGCTTTCGAGTACCCAGGCCTTGCAAAATTATATTTGCAAGAAGCGCCAGAGGATGTGGTGCATGGCTGTGTGTTCCGACTTAAGCAGGAGTATCTGCAACGGGCAACGGGTTTCGAGATGGGCGCGAACTAGCAAAATGGAAGGTCCTCTCAATCCATAGTTTGGCAAAGTCCACCAACCATGAACCATAAGTAATATGATTTTCCCCCCAAAACAAACCACAAATCAATTTTCTGGTTCATTCAGGAACTTTTCTGTTGTTTAGACAGCCCAGTGGCTGTCTAAGCAACAGCCTGGTTGCCTCAGATGAAAGGCAGACAGTGGGAAGAGGGCGAGGGGCAGCCTGTGAGGGTGGGCAAAAAGAACCAGGAAGTTCATTGAATCCCCCTCCCCCACAAAAGTACCTCCACTCCCCCCCGTGAAAATATGGATACTCCATAGCCAACCCCAACTAGCAAATGGGCAATTTTCCACGAACCTCCCTAGAGATAGGGAAAGGTAAACCAAGTCTTAGTTTTCTCTACCTGGAGAATCCTTAAAAGGGTTGGCACACATCAAAATTGGCTTGATGGCGCATCATCTATGATAATTATAATTATAATTATCACTGTTGTTCTTGTTCTTAAATGTATTATAATAGTTGTTGGGTTTTTTTTTAAAACAAATAGAGCTTGCTAATTATACTATGAGTTCTTTCTCCTTTGTATCCTAAAAGCGCACTGCCACAATTACTGTACATCTCTTGATAGTAGTTGGGATGAGATGCTCATCTCATTATTGACACCTGGACCAGAAATGCACTTCAATGAAAACGCTGAAGAACGGACTGCACAATGTCTTAATCAATCTACGTGGTCCTGAGGTCATGAGTCAGCTCTCTCTCTCTCTCTCTCTCTCTCTCTCTCTAATCATGCTGCACTTTGAAGGGTTTTCTCTTTTAAAATCCCCTTTGTAGTAGGCAAATTGTGCACTCTCTTGAGGACACAATTAGAACCCTGTCCTTAATGCAGCTTCGTTGACCTGCCGTCTTTCTTTGGTCCAGGTGCCGTATTGACTTCCAAATGATGTCACCAGTCAGATGGGTGGAGGGTGAGAGCGAATTTGACTGCATCTGGGCTGATGGAGTCCCATAAGTTCACAATGAGAAGTAGGGCTTTATTCGCAGTGGCTCCTGCCCTGTGGAACGAGGTTAAGAACATAAGAACATTAGAAGAGCCACACTGGATCAGGCCAAGGGCCCATCTAGTCCAGTTTCCTGTTATCTCACAGTGGAGGCACCAAATGCTTCTGGGAGCGCACGAGACTGGAGATCTGTCTCCTGATACCACTCCCCTGCATTGGGCCCTTGAAGTACCCCAGTTTAAGCCTGGGGATTACACATCTCCATCATGGTTTGTCACCTGTGATGGACTTTTCCTCCAGGAATCTGTCCAATCCACTTTTGAAGGCGTCCAGGCCAGATGCCATCACCACCTCCTGTGGTGGGGAGTTCCACAGACTAACAACACGCTGGATGAAAAATTAAATTCTTTTGTCTGTTCTCACTCTCCCAACCCTCAATTTGAGTGGATGTCCCTTGGTTGTGGTATTTTGTGAGAGGGAGAAGAGCATTCCTCCATCCACTTTATTCGTGGCCTGCATAATTTTATGCAGAAGAAGACTACAAGCTCAGGTGACCTACCGAGGAGGTTTGTCTGTCCCTCTATTGATATTCAGGAGGTAGTAAACACCTTGGCTTCACAGAGAGGCATTCCACATAGGTCCTGGCTGATCATTTATTCCTATTTCTCTGTCCACTCTGGGTTCTATATGACCGTTCTATGGTATCTCTCCCTTATTGTTACTTGTAAGCAGTTTTAGTGTTTTTTTTATTTATTTATTCCATGTTTTATATTTGTTGTGCCTCTGGCACTAAGAGTAGGAAGACAGAAACTGTTGAAAAAAATAAATAAAATACCCACATTCCTAACTTGACACCATAGCCAGGTCTGCCCATTTGATGATATAGCTGATGACCAATCTGAGCTCATTCTGAGTGAGGGCTCTGCTCTCCCTCAGAATTGGCTTCGTTGGCACTCCCTGCTTGGCAGTTTGCCAGTACTGACATCGTTCAGAAGAAAAGCGACGAAAGAGATCTTAAAAGATGCTGCTGTTGAAACCAGTTAGGAATGCAAAGAACGGGGGCAGGGGGTGGAACCTCTGTTGACTACCACGCAGTGTTCATAGCTTCTGGGAACGTGATTTACCAGTTCCTCTCTATTACCATTTAAAATTGTCCCCAAGCTTCCTTCCCCAATTAAATAGCAGAACCTGGAGCCATTTTGACAGATTAGATGCCCTCTCTCCCTTTGAAAGCACTCCTCTTCGGTTCAGGTCTGGTTGCTAAAATGTTTGCACGGCTGACGCCAACCTTTGATGAAATCAGGAATGGCTGGGAGGTCAAGGTGGGAGGTGGTTAATCAGGAGAGTAAAGACTGTAAGAAATAGTGTTAACCAGCCCATTTTGTTACAGCAGAAGCTAGAACTGTGCATGGATAAAGTGTGTACATAAAGTTTTATAAGGGAGCTCTAACTCAAAACCTCTGACATTTATAATACATTTCCATTACTGTTGGCTCTAAATTGCCTATATGTCTTTTACATTAAAAATAAATGGATCCAACTAGGCAGCTAAAAGGCTCGATAGCAAGCAATTCCAGGCGACAGCAACACACTGAACCTGTCTATAATTTTCAGTCTGGGGCAGAGGAAAGAGCCAGAGGTACACAATTCCCTGGTTGATATTGTGGTGCAGTTGGAGGTAGAGGTGTTCATGGTGTTCATCATGACAATCCCATACCTCTACCTCCCAGGGGCAATCCCAATATGGAAGCAGGTTTGTCGATCCCCATCAACAAGCTCCGCAGAGCAAGTTTCAGCTCTTTACAAAGCAGAGCTTTTGCAAGGCAAATGGATCTTGATTATCCATCCAAGACTCAATCACCCCAAACAATTTTCATTAATGGCCTACAACAACAGATTGCAGTCTGATTTTTAAAAATGCACGCACTCACCTGCTGTTTCCTCTTTGCATTGAAACTAAGTTCAAAAAGGATTGGTATTATTTATTTTATCTTTGTAAAATGCGGTGAGTCCCGCACAAAGTCAGCGGTATATAAATGTATGAAGATTAGATAGATAGATAGATAGATAGATAGATAGATAGATAGATAGATAGATAGATAGATAGATAGATAGAAGGAGGAAGGAAGGAAGGAAGGAAGGAAGGAAGGAAGGAAGGAAGGAAGGAAGGAAGGAAGGAAGGAGCTGATGATAGATAGATAGATAGATAGATAGATAGATAGATAGATAGATAGATAGATAGATAGATAGATAGATAGATAGATAGATAGATAGATGGAAGGAAGGAAGGAAGGAAGGAAGGAAGGAAGGAAGGAAGGAAGGAAGGAAGGAAGGAAGGAGCTAATGAGAGAGAGAGAGAGGGAGAGAGAGAGAGAGAGAGAGAGAGAGAGAGAGAGAGAGAGAGAGAGACTTGAACAGGGTGGATTCCAGAAGGTGTCCTCTTCCTGCTAAGGAAAAAGTAACAGAGTCATAAGTCTGCCTGTCCATTCCCACACCACTGAATAACTCAGCACTCTACCAAACTGCAATGGAACCCTGCAAATTAGCATGAGTTCCAACTGCTATAATGCAGCAGTGTAGCCCCATGCCCGTATGTGGACTCTGGGCTCCATTGATTTCTGGGGAGCCGCTCCCGCTTGTGAAGTAAGGCAGGGAGGCACTTGAGCTTGGTGTCTCTTATTGAGCAGACAAGGCACTTAGGAGTGATTTTTCAATGTGGCTTCATTTGCCGACAAAATGCAATCACACTCGTCCACCATTGATTTCCCAAAGAACAAAGAAAGCTTTTTGCTGTTGGCCGGCCCCTCTTGGCTTGGGTGTAATTAATGTTCAGGCTCTCGACAGCCTCTCTAAACTCCAGCCAGCGATCCTCACCCCAACATCAAGAAAGGGAAGTGTCATTGCCACGTTGAGCTAACTTCGCCTTACCGCTCGGTTGAGCGAACTTCTCCTTAGCGCATAGCTCAACAGCTTTAGACCTCCTATGGAGTGATTCTCCAGCGGCCTCCGTGTGCACCCAACTGCGGTGCCTGCTTCCCCTCTTGGAGGATTAATGCCTGTTATAAATGGCCACAGTCTTTGTCATTAAGAAAATAGCAATTAAAGACAGATTGTGCGTTGTTTGTTCATGCCCTTCTCGTTATAATAATGGGAGCGGTTATGTAGCATGCCACCCCTAATCACTGTGCCACATCAATTACCATAGGGCGAGGTGGAAGAAGCACCCACAGGGGAGATAAATAATGGAAAGTTACATGAGCGATATCCATTGGTGCTTACATACACCAGTCACCTGGCCTTGTAAGTCCTCTTCTTTCGCTGTAGAGCCGACCTAGTTCTTCATCATTTAAGAAGAGGGGAGATTTTCAAAACCAACAGCTTGTCTTGTATATGAGAAGAGGCCCTAATTTAATACAGGTGGATTAAACATTTAGCACAAGGGAAACACTTAAGATCGTCTGGGATTTGTAACAGAGGTGGAATAATTCTATGAAGAAGGACAGTTGTGTCATCAGTTGATGGGAGAAAGTAGAGCACATGCTTGAACTGTAGATGGCCCCAGACTTAGTTCTTAGCATCTCCATGTAAGACTTCTGCCTAAAGAGCTTGTATCACTTAGTACTGACAATAGAGGGCTACTGCGTCTTTGGAGTGTGTCAGTCAGGTTGTTTGGGGATCCAAATCCCACATTAGTCCAAGGATTCCCAACGCACCGTTCTGGGAGCCCCATGTCACACGTACCTGTAGACACCTCCACTTCAATCACCTGGACAAGGCTGAAGCCTCTGCCAAGAGGTGCCTTCTATACAGAGCAGAAACTACCAACCCTGGGTCCCCAGATGTTCTTGGACAACAGCTCCCAGAAATCCTGGCCAACAGACCTTGGATAAAAGGCTCCTTTTAGTCCAAGGTCATCTCAGTACTCATGTTTGGAGACCACAGGGATAAAGAGGCCTGAGATGGCCATCTCAGGAAGCATTGCAGCTTAGAAGAAGGCCTTTGGAGAAAAATATATGAATGCCACCTGCCATTCCCCCAGGCTATATTTACAACCCAGAACTCTTCCACTTGGCTGAAAGTCACAAATCATGCCGCTCGATTTGAACAGCAAAGCGGTGAAAGCCTTCAAAGCATATAGAACAGGATGACTTTAGATGGGCTTGTATAAATTGCCATCACAAAAGGTGGTAGCAAGCTGGGAAACCTTGCTCAAAAGAATAATGCGGGTGTTGGCTTCTAATGACGTCTTCCCACCCGTGACTCTGATATTCAGCGGCACCATCAGCAGCTCAGGTTCAGGAAGGGCAGTCTATTGCATGCCTTGGGGAAACAAAAAAAATGATGCCCAGGGTTGTCTGAAGTCACCGCCCCATTCCAAAACCTTGCCCGCTGCTTAATACCAAATTAGATTGTTTGTTTGGATCCTCCAATATTGTGTCTTCTGACGACTGTGGCTGTCCAGGGTCCTGGGCAAAGAAAACGTATCTCATCACTTCCTACATGATTTTTTAAAAAAAAAACCTGCAGGTACTTGGGCAGGAGAGATAATTGTTTGTGTACAAGGCAGACGTCCTGCCCCTAAGCCACAGCCTCTCTCACAGTTCCCATTGATTTTAATCAAGAGTTCTGCCTTAAGGTGAAAGCCATCTTGTGTCTTCATGGTCATGACAAGATTGTTTCTTCCTTCATGTAAGGATCAATGAAGTCTGTCTCCATAGGGTGTCAAAAGCCTAAGGAAGTACACACACAACTCTTTCACATATTACCCCTTGTCGGAGTCACTGGACCACAATGGCTGATGTTGTCCCTTACTTCTACTGTGGTCACCACTGAGGATGGGCACGAAACGGAAAAAAAGAGTTTTGTTTTGTTTCTACTAATGTTTCATTTCATTTTGTTATTTGTTAAAAAAAAATTCATCAAAAAAAGAAACAATAACAAAACGATCCGTTACTCTATAAAATAGCTCCCCTGGGTCCTAGAGTCACTAAATTTGGTGGGTAAGGAAGCCATTTCACAGAGTAACGAAATGTTTCATTTTCAAAGGGGAAAAGAAGTGTTTCATTTTGTAACAACTATCTGATTTATCTCTCCCCGACTCCTTGAATCAACCAGAAAAATCAGCTCATCAATTCATTCAGGAATTTTATTATGATTATTTTTTAGACAGCCCAGTGGAGTGTCTAGATGTCAAGATGTCTAGGACCATCAAGATGGCTGTGGTGGCAGAAGTAGAAGAGGCAGGAGCAGAAAAAGATAGGGAGACAGGAATTTATATTTTTATTTTTAGACAGTCTGGTGGCTGTCTTTTTTTTTAAAAAAAGCCTGCTGTCTGGAAAAAAAAGCCCAGTTGCCTTTAGATGCTGTTGGATTACAGCTTCCATCATCTTTTGCATATGAGTGGTAGTGAACCTTCAGCACTCCAGATGTTTTGGACCACAACTCCCAGAATTCTAAGCCTGTACTGCCAATGGCCCAGGACGGTGCGAGTTGTGGTCCAAAACATCTGGAGTGCCAAAGGTTCACCACCACTGGATAGACTGATGAAGCTGTTTGGATGAGCAGCGAAACATTTCTATCTATCAAGAAAAAAGAAGTCCAATAGCCATGACTCAACTTCCAAATAAAACTCACCTGGATGACTGAGAATCTTCACAGACACAGTGAATAGACTATGCTGCATAAGACTGATACAGCCCAGCAAGAGTGGTTGGAGGCACAAGCTGCTAACACGGTTGGTAAGGAATACTGTCTCTATTTCTGATGTGCGTTGTGATTACATTCGACTGGTATGTCTCATTTTCCCCACAATGCAACTGGCCAATGTTTTCCTTGCATTTGTAAATGTCTTACCCTAAAGCAAAGATCCATTTCAAGCTCTGTTTTTGTGTTTTTCCTAATTTCACACATTGATGCAGAATTCCCCGTTTGGAATTTTTGGCCTCCACTGCCGACCTCCCATTTGAATCTATGAATAATCCAGGCACAAAAACGAGCCGCATTGCCGGAGTAGCCGACTGTGTGAATATTCTGTCTTTGCCGATGGTCTTCTTCATTACAGGTACCTCCTTAGAAAGCGGAGCTGTAACGCAGAGGACGGCAGCTATGAACCGGTGGCTTATAGTGAGGGAGAATAATAATGACAACCTCCAAAAGACTGTAATGAAGATAAATGAATGAAGGCTTTAGAAGCGCGTTAAGCAGTGGAAACGCAATAGGGAGAGATCGGGCTTGCTTTCAATGAGATTTCAATCATGGCCCTTTGTTTACGAGCAATCTTTTTGGATCCACAAGCTATTTAAATGACGCTAAGCACACATCCCGAGAAAGAGGAAGAGAGGGACAAAATCAGGGGAAATAAACCCATTCCACCGCCCTCCCCCCACCCGTAAATGTACTTTTATTGCTGCCTGAATAATGCAAATGATGCAATCATAAAGGGTTCGTTCAGTATCCTTTTCTGTATTCACAAGATGCTCGTGAAGCCCTGAAACAATTTCAAATGAACGGGGGGGGGGGAACAGTGCTGTTTTTATACTGATTCTAATATTGGATTCCTTTCTCTCTCTCTCTCTTTGCCTCTTTCCCTGCTTCCACCGCGAGTCAATCCAGTTCATCTTAGTGGCTGAATACGCACTTTGATTTCTGAATTATTTTGAGATTAACTGAATTTGAAACGTGTGCCGCCTGCCACGTCTCGCTGGCACAGAACCATGAGCTGGGTTATTGACAGAGAAAAAAAAGTTTGCTAAACTACATCTTCCAACGTTCCTTGTTCACGCTGAACTTCTGCCCCTGCCAGTAAGGTTACCAGGATGCCATTAAGGCAAGGAGAGACAGGGTTGAACAGTTCAATTTCTTATATTCTCTCCTGACCGCCGCGAACTCCGCAGAGTTAAAAGCACTTTCTTCCTCACAAAGGACACCATCACTCTTCCACTCCCGGAGAGAAGGATATTGCACATGATAATGAGGTACATGAGGTCTGGTCCAGACAAACAGAAGATTAGGAACGGAGACCTGCTGGAGACTGTATTTGACGGCTAGCCACCAGCAGTGCAACGGTAGGCTTTGGAATGATCCTTGATCATCCTTCATTATCTTTGAGCTAGACTCATGTGAAGAGCTCATCCAATTGGAAATTGCTGCAAATGAAGGACTGTCTTCACTAAAATAGCCCGTTTGGGCAACCGGCCCAAATGGTTGACCGTCTCCTTCTTCTGGGGAGCAACCTGGGACTGTGCAGCTTGCCCAAGGCCACCCAGGCTGGTTTTTCTCCCAGGAGGCACCAAAAGGTGGGAATCGAACTCATGACGTCTGGCTCCGCAGCCAGATATCCAAACCACTGAGCCCTCCAGCCATCTTCCATTCCATCAAGTTTCAGGCATGTCCAAACTTTGGCCCTCCAGATGTTTTGCAACACAACTCCCACGGTCCTTTGCCATTTCAAAAACAGGCTTGGAATTCTGGGAGTTGTGGTCCAAAGCATCTGGAGGGCCGAAGTTTGGACATGCCTGCATGATTAGCTTCTTCAGAAGCACAGCATATATGGTGGGATCTCCGTCTGAAACCATCTTCTGACCAGCACCTGAACAGAACTGAATGGAAAATATTCACAGCTCCTCTGTATGAGGCTGTAATGTTCCATCTAGGGCAGGACGGCTAGTATATCTTTGGAAGCTCTGATTCCATGAGCACCTATCAGATATAATTGATATAAATTATGCATTCCTCTTCTGCCTTGCCAGCACACGCAATAAAGCACAATATTTATGAAGAAAGATGGCAATTCTCTTATTAAATCAGACAGCTGTAATATTTTAGCACAGGTCTCTCTATTTCAACTGTGATTGCAGGTGTAGAAGAACCATTTGATGCTGCTACAATAATAAGAGGTATCCCATGCCTTTGGGGTGGGAAGTATATTCTGGGGACTTTTCTGAATGTCAACTTCAAGACAGGCAAACTCAGGTATCAGGGACAGGTCTACCTTGCTCTTCCCATGGCTGTCATCTGCCTCTAACCCAAGTATCCTGTTTTGTCTAGGATTCAGCTTTAATGGCACTTAAGGTCCAGGAGTGATGTATGGAAGTGAGAGCTGGACTATAAAGAAGGCTGATCTCCGCAGAATCGATGCTTTTGAGCTGGGGTGCTGGAAGAGAGTCTTGAGAGTCCCCTGGACTGCAAGGAGATCAAACCTATCCATCCTGAAAGAAATCAACCCCGAATGTTCACTGGAAGGACAGATTTTTGAAGCTGAGGCTCCAGTACTTTGGCCACCTCATGAGGAGAGAGGAGTCCTTGGAAAAGTCCCTGATGTTGGGAAAGATGGAAGGCAAAAGGAAAAGAGGACGGCAGAGAATGAGATGGTTGGACGGGGTCATCGATGCAACCAATATGGATTTGACCAAACTCCGGGAGGTAGTGGAAGATAGAAAGGCCTGGCGAGCTCTGGTCCATGGGATCACGAAAAGTCGGACACGACTGAACGACTGAACAACAACAAAGGTCCCTGACAGCTAAAGGTCCACACAAGCAAGTGCTCAGTTTCTAATACGGCACAAATTTTGGTTAGGAAGAGGGAGCTTATAGGTCGGAAGGAGAGAAGTGTCCAAGAGGGTGTGTAGGAACTATATATTTTGAACATAAGAACATAAGAACTTAAGAAGAGCCATGCTGGATCAGGCCAAAGGCCCATCTAGTCCAGCTTCCTGTATCTCATAGTGGCCCCGCCAATATTTTATTTTGTCTGTTCTCAGTCTCCCAGCCCTCAATTTGAGTGGATGTCCCTGAGTTCTGGTATTTTGTGAGAGGGAGAAGAGCGTCCCTCTATCCACTTTACTCATGTCCTGCATTATTTTGTGCGTCTCAATCATATCCCCCGTCAGGTGCCTTTTTTCCAGACTAAAGAGCCCCAAATGTTTTAGCCTTTCCTCATAAGAGAGGTGCCCCAGCCCAGTCATCATTTTAGTCACTCTCTTCTGCACCTTTTCCAGTTCCACTATGTCTTTCTTGAGATGCGGTGACCAGAATTGTACACAATACTCCGGGTGTGGCCTTATTATCATTTTGTACAACACCCTTCACCTAATTGGATGTATTGGCATGTATTGGATGTAATTGGATGTATTGGCAGTTTTGCTTGCCATTCACCTAATTGGATGTAATGTCACCTTGTGTCCAGAATTGTACTGCTTTACCGCTTACCATTACCTGCAACATGTCCCATGCTGGTGGCACAGTGTTTTAAACTGCAGTATTGCAGCCAAAACTCTGTTCATGGCCCAGGTTCGACCCCTGGTAGCTGGCTAAAGGTTCACTCTGCCTTCCTTTCTTCTGAGGTTGGTTAAACTGAGCAACCAGCTTGGTAGGGAGTTAATGTGCTGCCTGCATAATTAAATTGTAAGCCACCTAGAGACTGCTATGAGGCTGTTTATGCACAACACACTTTGCTTTTTGCTCCAATTTAAAAAAAAATCTGCTATTGTACAAAGTCGACATTTATTTATTTATTTATTTATTTATTTATTTATTTATTTATTTATTTAGGCATATTTTTACCCCACCTTTCTCCTTAGAAAAGGACCCAAGGCCACCATACAACTAAATGGGTATTATAGAGAGAAAATGCATGGCATGTCACTTATCCCCTGTACTTGACTATCTCAGCTGCCTGGTGACTATTCCACACCCTCCTCACTTCTTCCCTTTTAAGCACTTAGCCCAATATCCAACGTCTTTACCCATTAGTTTTCATTAAGCTTCTAGAGAGGTTCGCAAATACTCCGGCCTCCTTATCTAAGCAGGTACATCAATAGCCACCCCACTACCATGGCTGCATATTATCTGCCCCTTCCATAGGCATAACTTAAGAACCCCTCCCAACCTGAGAAAAAGAGTCCCTTCTGACTTTTGTAGAACAAGCTATGAAAGCTAATTCAATGTGGCTTTATGGTCTTTTGCCTAACTGGCTGCTCCTCCCAAAATAGATAGAAGAGAACATCCCTCATTTGAATGTGTGAGAAGCCCTACTTAGATATAAGAGCTTCCCAACAATAATCATATAACTCGGCACATACTTTCTTGCTGTGCCTAATAATACCACCCTGTCTTCCTCTCTTTCCCTTCCAGCTCCCCTCTCAATTTTAAACCAAAATGGACTGGCTTCTGGCATGTCCTGAATTTCTCCCTAATACCGTCAATTTGCTTGCTCTCTAAATAGTTTCCAACATTGCGTGGAAGAAATCAAGGTCCTTCTTAGATGCTCATAGCTGTAGGGGTGAGTTACAGGATCTTGACACCTTCAGAAGTACTTTGGCTTCACCCAGATGGCCTAGTTTGTCTCTTTTGAGGGCAAAGATAGATCTCTCGACCCATTTCACTTCTGGAGAGACTGTTGAAAATGTGTCAGCTTTAGTTGTGTACCACTTTTCCCGGCCTTATTGTCCTCTCTGGAGACTCCTTCCTTCTCACGAGGCACACAAAGTAGGACAGCCACAGTTTCATCAGTTTTGCCTCCACAGATGCTCCAGGATTGGTTTTCTCTAGGATCCACTGCTGTGTCTTTCTGGCAGTCAAGGGTATCCATAAAGCTCTCCTCCAGCATCCTTAACCAGTGAGCCAAAGGCTGAGGACTTAAGAGTCCAAACGTAACCTGAGGTGCACACTTGATAAGAACATAAGAAGAACATAAGAACATAAGAAGAGCCCTGCTGAATCAGGCCAAAGGCCCATCTAGTCCAGCTTCCTGTATCTCACAATGGCCCCACCAAATGTGTCCGGGAGCACACCAGACTAGATCTCTGTCTCCTGATACCCCTCCCCTGCATCTGGCCCTTGAAGTACCCCGGTTTTAAGCCTGGAGATGACACATCTCCATCATGGTTTGTAACCTGTGATGGACTTATCCTCCAGGAATCTGTCCAATCCCCTTTTGAAGGCATCCAGGCCAGATGCTATCCCCATCTCCTGTGGCAGGGCGTTCCACAGACTAACAACCCTCTGGGTAAAAAATAATGGGGTTGTCTGTATTTTGTGCATTCCATTCCTTTCTCACTTTGGTGTTTGAATTCCCGATCACCCCAGCTGTGTGTGCACAGACACATAAAGGCACTAGTCAAATCTCATCCCTAGAGAATCGGGGTGGTGGTGGTGGGTTGAAATGTTCAGAATTTAAGGACACGTCAAAAATTGTGGGGCAAATTCAGGAACTTCCACTGCTGAAGTATGGGCATGCGAGTTCCTGAATTCTTAAAACGGCATCCCTAGATAAAACTTTATTCCCCTGATGCCACAGGCTAATGTCTAAAGCAGTTCCCAAGCCTGGGTCCCCAAATATTCTTGGACCGAAACTCCCAGAAGCCTTCCTCACTAGCTGTGCTGGCTAGGATTTCTGGGAGCTGTAGTCCAGAATCTTCTGAGAGCCAAAAGGTTGGGAACCCATTGGTCTAAAGGCTTGCATCGTATCAAGCACGCTTGTCTTGAAGCACACTTGTCTTGCTCCCACTGTGTTTCGCTTTGCCTTTAATGCTGTACTGTTGAAAAGGAAAGATGTGTGTGTTTTGTACATTAAGCCCACTGCGTTATGCAGTCATTTTCGCTTTCCGGTTTCAGTTTGCTGCATCCATTTCTAACTAACACATTAAACAAGGAGAAATAATAGCGGCTTCATGCCAGATCACCGGCTCCATCCAGCTGACATTTTGAAGCCTATCTAACAATTTCATGCACACACAAACAAACCTTATTGTCAGCCAGTATATTTTATGAAAGTCACACCAAATTTATTTTTGGACACCATGCCGGCCTGTGTGTGTTGGGTTCGGCCACTTAGAGCTTTACCGTTCACTCAAGAACGACTTGGCCTCCACAAGGCGTGACCTCGGGGTTGTTACAAAGAGTTACTTAGAGACATGAGAGAAAGGCATAGATTTTCTCCGGCTTTCCGCTAGAAATAAATCATACCTGAGGAACGGATCCATCAATCAGCCAATTTTGACTCCTCGTTTTCCCAATGATCTGTTCTGTCCTTTCGAAAGCTCGGGTGTTAGCTTTGAAAAGGTTCTCCTGCCATTTCTCATCACCGTAGGTCACTTAGATGACTATTACTGTTGTCTCGCTCAGTTTGCACATATTCTCTCTCTCTCTCTCTCTCTCTCTCTCTCTCTCTCTGTCTCTCTGTCTCTCTCTCTCTCTCTCTCTCTCTCTCTCTCTCACACACACACACACACACACACACACACACACACACGTAAAAGCTTCATTGGCGTTTGTGTAAACCAAGACAGCACTAGACATGCAAACAAGATGTGAGCCAACTCCTCGTCAATTGGCTCGAAATCACCATGGCACACGATACATACCTTTGAGCACGCTTATGCTATAAAAATAAATCAGGGGATGGAGCAGAGATATTAAAATCATTTTAAAGTCACATGTTAGTCATGTGGTAGGTATGTGCAAGGGTTTCTTTTGAAAAACTTTTAACCCGCTTTAAACGGTGTGTTATATCACCCTCTGGATGCTTCCTCCAAGTAGATGCCCACTGCAGAGGTCAGGGCACCAAACTGTGCGTCAGCTGCTTGACCAGGTAACAAACCACACTGAAAAGCCAAACCAGTGGTTTGTGCCCACCTCTGCTTCTGGGCATGGTGGCTCAGTGGACTAAGGCTTCTGAAAACTGTCGGCTGCAAGGCCGGCAGCTCGGCGGTTCGAATCCCGGGTGCCACACAGCGGAGTGAGCTCCCGCCGTTAACCCCAGCTCCTGCCAACCTAGCAGTTCGAAAGCATGTCAATGCAAGTAGATAAATAGGTACCGCCATAAAAAGTGGGAAGTTAAAACAGTGTTTCTTTGCAGCCATGCCGGCCACATGGCCATGGACTTGCACAACATTGGCTTTTCGGCTTGAATACGGAGATGAGCACTGCCCCTAGAATTGGACATGACTAGCACACATGTGCAGGTGGAAAACTTTACCTTTTATCTACTTCTGGGAGTAGAAGTAGAGGACCAAGGTTGGGAAGCACTGCAAGTATTAGGAAAATAAACAATAATGTCATTTATATTTCCTCTCCCTCCCCAAAAGCAGGTGTTTCATATTTCTTTGAAGGGACACTATATTCCGCAATTTTTTTTTGGGGGGGGGGGTCATGTCTGTAGGCCATAGGGTTGGTAGAGGGTGCTCTTTGTAAAAAAAAATCCTCATTAAGACATTTAGAATATTTTCACAGCATTTAGGAAAGGCACTCATACATACCAAAAATAGCTAGCCTCAGAAGCAGGGCATGAGGAAACCGACGGATCTCCCAGGTGATTCACTTTCCTTTCTCCCCCCCCCCCCCCCCCGAGAATTATTAAGCAGAAGGCCAACAGGCCACAAAAAGAGAAGAGCTCCAATCTTCGAAATGGCCGGCCACAGCAGGGATGTTCACTGTAGATTAGATGCACTTAGATAACAGTTGATATATTGCAACGACAGCAGGCACCACCTAAGCAGCTTTCATGTTCGGAGCAGAAAAGATCTGAGAGTACACTGTGATTCCATTTCGTCTGTGCGCAAACACCAAAAGCAAACACAGAAAGGACTCCAAAGTTTGTGTTTTCGCTCATGCCATTAACCGGAAAAGCAGTACAAGGCCTAAAGCTCATGTCGTGTTGGTGCTGCAGGGCCAGTGTGATGATTTATCTGCTCCTCCCTTCCATCTTGCAGTCCTTGAAGCTGACTCAAAACCGGTCCTGAGAACTGCAAAAGCATGTTTTGGGGTTTTATGTACAGTAAACCAACAGAACTGGAGCATCCAATGAAGTTAGTGAATCAGAAAAGACTGAGTCTCGGGATGCTATTGCAAAGAGATTTTTTATTTGAAAAGATGCCCGACACATTTTGGCTGAAAACATATTGGGCTTTTCAAAGAAAAACTCTCTGCAATAGCATCCTGAGTTTTATGTACAACCTTGCATGCAGTCTGTGGCCCGAGTGACCTGGGGTGACTATCAATCCAGCACTAACCAATCATTCCTTCCAGCTTTTGAAATTCAAAGAGAGCCCCGCCTCTCTGCTGAGTGTCCTATCGTTCTCTTTCTTTGGTGGCTGTCATTTGCTGTTGAGGATACGGCTGGTAGCATCTGTGCAGTTGAAGAAAACAATATACACAGGTCTATAATTTCAAGGAACTGCAAATATAGAGCCTCAAGGTACAGTGGTTAAGCTGTTATATTGTAAACCTGTGTTCTTGATCTGGGGCTTCCATCCGTCCAAGGTTGGTGAAATAAACACCCAGTTTTGTTTGTTTGTTTGTTTGTTTGTTTGTTTGTTTGTTTGTTTGTTTGTTTGTTTGTTTGTTTTTGGAGGGGTGGCAGATGTGTAGTCTTCATAATTCAATTGTAGACCGGTCTGGGAGATATATAGGCAGCACACTTTAAAGAAATGTTTTTAATTCTTTCTCTTACAAAAAAAAAGTTTGTCCTACAGTTGTCTCAGCATGTTTTTTGGGGGGGCTCTAAGTGCCAGTTAATGAGAGAGAGGGGTGGACTTTGAGGAACTCGGAGATATTCGGTTCTGTGGATCTCTGTACTTCTATTGTAGAGCAAAGATAATTGTACCAGAAATTCGGCAACATTGTTTTAGAGCCACATGATTCCCGTTGGATTCCAGCCTTGTACATAAAGGAGATGACAGAATGTTAGTAGCTCTTGTTGTTCTCTCCACGAGAAAAATAACTCCTGGAATTGTCTGAATAACTTATGGCCTGCTGTTTCCACCAGTTCTGCTTTCACCGCTTCCCTGTCCAGCTGTGATCCCTTTTGATACCAGGTTAAGAGAGTGAACGCCACTCAACTAAAATCAATGCCTTGCGCATTTGTATTCAGGAAGCATCCCCCTCTTTGCTGCTAAACAAATAATTTCATCATAAGATAATTCTCAGTAAAACTACAATAAGTTTTTGCAATATGTTATAGGCGCTGGGGCCATTCAGTTCTAAATAATAGTTTCTTCACTCGACAAGTAAATTAAAATTGATTTGTTTCAGCCCGCTCTGTAGAGGCCCACAATGCCTACTTACAACCATGCTATTGACTCCAGCATAACGGTACACAACCTTGCTTTCTCAAGGACCCACAGTGTTTTTACAAACACACACACACACACACACAAACCCCAAACCATTCTGTAATGGAACTCCTCTGAACCTTGGCTCTGCTGAAATATCAGCCTGCAGTGCCATACCCACACAATGGGTGTGGGTCGGGGGTAAAATGAGAAAGGGTGGGGTGTTTTCTAAATTTTTTTGTAAAAAACGAATTCATTGGAAAGGTTCTGCTGAATGGGAAAAGCTGAGCTTAGAAACCTCAGCCAGGACGAGGCAGGTGGACAACTCTACAGAGTGGTGTGTGTTTGTGTGTTTGTATGTTGAGGGTTGTGGCATTGCCAATATTTTCGTGTCCATCCCAATGACAACATTCCCCACCAAAGATAATGTCACTCAGAGGTGTGGTTTTCAGATTTATTCAATGCCCAATCCCATAATGCTCCATTCTGGAGGTTCTCCCTGACAAGCAGACCTCTTTGAGGCATCTTCATGTGGTTCACTTAGGACAGGCATGTCCAAACTTCGGCCAGCCAGATGTTTTGGACCACAACTCCAAGAATTCTAAGCTTAGATTGCCAATGGCAAAGGACTGTGGGAGTTGCTGTCCAAAACATCTGGAGGGCTGAAGTTTGGACATGCCTGACTTAGGAAAAAAGGCCTAAATTGGGAGGCTTTCAGCCTTAGCCATTTCTGTCCCAGTGCAAGCTGGGAGCTTTCTTTCAAACACAAACCCACTGAGACCTTTCACCCAGGTGAGCCACCGTGAGGTGTCTGCCTGCCAGAGAGAACTCATTGAATGGAGTATTATGGGGATTTTGGTCCAGGAAATTAAAAAAAGAAATCTCTTCCTCTTAATCAGATTCCGTGTGGTACTCCCACTTCTGGTCAGTATCTATCATGGTGTTTCCATTCCTTTCCCTTGGCCAAACTCAAATGTCCTTCACATTTTCTCAGGCTATTCAAGGTCCTGACCAAATCTAGCTTGCAATGTTAGACTTATATGGGTTTCCCCTTCTTGGACACACAACACCTTAACATGTTGAAAGGGGTTGAGTTCGTCAGAGAAGTTGAGAGCAGTCCTGTTGGGATCCTAAAACTCTGAGCATTTGTCAGGGTCATACAAGGCACGGTGGCCACAGGTGAGATATTCAAGCACTCCCAGGTGCACTTCGAGTTCACACTCATCATCCTGTTCTGTTGATCCCCCCCTCTCTCACTAATCACCATCAGTGTGCAAATGCTTGCTATACCACCATCATAATGCAAATCCCCTCTATGCCAGGCATCCTCTACCTGCCCATCACACCTCACACCTTACCATTATATAATACTTATAGATGTGGGTGGAATGATTACACGACATGTTTTCATCCCAGAGACAAAGGCCTAAATCCAACTGCTGACTCTAATTAGAGTAAGTCCGTTGAAACAATGTGATTTCCATCACTGTCCGCTCGTCATTCAGCAATTGGGTGAGCCTGAGGTGCAACTACCCACTGGACTTAGAGAGCGGTCCTCACAATCAATTACCGCATTTTCCCATCTATATAAGATGACCCTGTGTATAAGACAACCCCCACTGATCCAACCTAAAATTACAGTTTTACAACCACGCGGTTCTCCCGTTGACTTCCTTCCATATATAAGAAGACCCTCAATTTTTAGTCCAATGGTTTTAGACAAAAATAGAGTCTTGTACACAGGGAAATATTGTATTTCACTGGTGCAGATAGCTCTACTGCCAGTGGAAACCACAACTATTTCATGACTACCTCGGTGTGCATCACAACTGTTCCGTGCTTTCTCCGTGGCTATGGTGGCCCAGTCTTCCCCTGGCGACTAGTCTCCTTATGCTGAGCCTCTCCATAGGTGAGTCTTCAGACGGATAACCTGTACAGTAATGCCTTGAATTAGGAATGCCTTGAACAAGGAAAAACTTGAATTACTAACAGAAAGCCCCAGATATAGGAAAATTATGAATCAGGAAAATTTAACCCTGGGTTTTTTGTTTTTGTTTATTTTTTGAGATGTGAATAAATAAATAAATAGGGTCCTCCCAGGATGCATTGCACCTGGGAGGTTTTTAAGGCCAGTACCCTCTTGAGAGATATTTGAAGCCATTTTGGAAGGTCATTTTGGAGAGTTATTTATGCATTTCTCAAGTGATGGAAAGGCAGGGATCTGATCTTTGCCATTTTCCCGTCTTTTTTCTTAAACCCCCCCCCACATTTCTTTTGATTGTGGAGTGGGAGAGAGCTGATCTTTGCCATTGCAGGGTGAGGGGGGTTTCCCTGCTCTGCATGCCTTTAAGGTGAACTTTGTAAAGAATTTTGCACACACAAAAACAGGTGTTTTGTCTTTGTTTCCCCCCTAGCCTCTAGAACAAATTAATCTGTTTCCAGCACATTCCTATGGCAAATCGTGTTTAGAGATACAAAAATTTTGAGTTAAGAAAATCCCACTGGAATGGATTAATTTCGTAATTCAAGGCACTGCTGTAGTTTGCCACTGGGGCCCGAATCAAAGTCTTTTCTGCAAAGACCCGCCAGAATTTCTCCTTCTCTGACAAAGCCTTTCAAGGTCACCTCTGCTTCGTGATGAGGCAGCAGAATAGGTGGAGGAGGCCTCTGTAGTATAGCTTGCCATTAGCCTGAAGATCAACGAAGTTCGTTGGTTGCTTTTATTAGTGTTGTTCATTTGTGCATCATGTTTAATTGCACCGAGTGCTTCAGGATCCAGATTTCACTTCTCCTCACAAGAACTGGGGGGAGGGAGTTGGGCAGAGAGGGAATGGTGAACTTTCCTAATCAAGGAAAAATAAAATTTGCCTCTCCTGAGCTTAATATTCAGAATATAAGCATATATGATATTGAGTTTGGCTCCCTTTCTGAGGCCAGCCACTTATAACCACTAAAATACATTTCACTTGTCAAAAGAGTTATTTGCAGCTTCATTTGATTAATTAGAGAAGGCTAATTTAAATTAGCCGGGTGGAGTGTTTAAGGGCACACATTGATTTGGGGGGGGGGGTAAATTGGCACCACTGTGTTAAAGTAATAAGGAATGCAGGCAAGCTTACAGATAGCTTTTCCCCTCCAGCAGTGAAGGATAGCTTCTCTTTGTTAAAGTGAAAGTCTACTTACACTTTCAAGATCCTCCCCCCAAAAAAGGCATGTGAATGTTTCAGCAATGCAAATAAAATAATTTTCCTCGAGATTTCCTTGATTAATAGGTCAAAAGGTGCATGCAATCAGCTAAAGATGCATTAATTGTTTAATAACTCCCCTGCTTGTGATATATTGGTAATTAAGCCAGGATTTAAAGAGTGAAAGGAATCCAGGGGGCAATTGACTAATTCTTTATTAACTTAAGCACCCATGTTCTTGGAGTTCTGAAGTTCTTCCACTCCTTTTCCTTAAAACTAAATCAGCCAAGGTGGATTAATGGCACATAGCAGTGGAAGAATGAGAAATCTCCAACCCAATTCTTTTTCAAAAAAATTTTGGTTGACTCGTGGCTCCCTTGGCTTACTGGTCACTGGCCACAGGTCCACCAACACAATGCTCTGGATGGCAGGAAGAAGGCAGAGAGAAGCCCAGCATGAGTCATATTCCATGGAAGTACTTCTGAGGATTCTGTGGCACCCCGTCTGAATCCTTTCCACTTTGGTGAGAAAAAAAATGGGCAAGTCCAAACTCCGAGCTGGGGAGAGTAGCCTCAAGCACAAGTGTTGTGGATTTATTTGGTTATAATTTTTTATACAGTGGTACCTCTTAAGGTGAATTTAATTTGTTCTATGGGTCAATTCATCCTATGAAAAATTCATCCTATGAAGCACAGTTTAATGCAGATTCCCATAGGAATGTATTGAATGTGTCTTATGAGGCTTTCCTATTCTTGGACATTTCATTCGTCTTATGAATTTTTTTTGTCTTAAGGGGCATTCATCTTATGAGGTATTACTGTATTATGTTGCTTGTACTTTCGTTATTTAACTCTGTTGTTATGTTGAGATTTTATGTTGTAAACTGCCCAAAGTAGCCCTAGGGCTAGATGGGTGGTATGAAAGTCAAATAAATAAATAAATAAATAAGAATCTGGAAGAGATTCTGACTCATGCAGCATCTTGCATAGAGAAGGTCTCGGTGAACTAAACGGTGAAATGAAATACACCCCAGTGAAATGAACAGAATTCAGGCCGGAGTGACATGTTCTGCCCTGTGCTGTTTCAGCGAAGGTTAATTAATTAATTAATTTTAGAGTATTTTTACCCCACGTTTCTCCTTGGAAAAGGACCCAAGGCGGGCTTACAGCAATGAAGATTCATATACAGTCCAGTACAATTAAGAGCCAATTCACACGACCCCTAAAATCCGCTGCAAAACACTTGCATATCTAGAGCATAAAATTATTTTCACACCACCAGCGGACTTTAAAAAAATAAAGTACAACCATGCCCACTTAAGCGTGTCCCAGCACACTTTATAAGTACCTGGCCTCCGGAGGTAAAAAAATTCTGATGCGGATTGTAAAGCTGTGAATGCCGGGCTCCCTCGCCTTCTGTTTGCTTTTGTTGTCCCCTACCCCTTTAACAGACTGGAATCCTTAACGGGCCTGCTGTGATGGCAGGCGGAGGTGAGCCTGCATTTTTTCTCCCTCCCCTCACTGCAGACAGAAGCAATGGAATCAGAGTGCGGAAGGGTGGGAACACAGGAAGCAGAACAAAACCTACGTAATCTCTGGCTGGGGGATCCGAATTTAAGTTGCCAGTGGATTTTAGGGGTCGTGTGAAAGCTGCCTAAGACATGCTCAAGTTAAACATTAACTCAGGGTGGCTCCTCAGACCTGGCCAACGATCCCCAAGCAAGTGGCTGTGCTACTCTGGAAGTAATCGTAAATGTTAAGCGGACAGGCCTCAAGTCCTTGCCACGAAAGAAGAAATACACAGGGCTAAAAATACCGCAGTGATCTATGCCTGCAAGCCATCGCCTCCGACAAATTCAATTAAATCAACCATACATCATTTCCTCCCAATGTTATTGATAGAGACGTGGCGGTATTGAATTTTAATTATTCAGCACATATTGATCCCACCATAATTTGGCGAGAATGATTTTTGAGTGTTTGGGTCCCCGTTTGAGAAGAAACCGCTATTATCCGATTATAAATCACATGGTGTCATTGAGCAGAAGGTTAGATTTCTTCTCTATTACGTTGCTTTTAGGGAATTTTTATAACCAGGAGGCTCACAGGTAGTTCACAAAGAGATGGAGTAGCTGTAAAAGCATGGCCAAGGCCTTTCCGTGTCTATGAGGCTGTTGGAGAAGGGCATTTTATGTGGGCCCGGTCCGTTGACGCATTTTTAAAATCTAGCGCCGACCAGCTGGCCCCCTGCCCCTGCTGATTGGCGCTTTTTAAAAAAACACAAGCACCAATCAGCTGTATTGTGGTCTGATCAGCACTTTTTTTTTGCTTTTTTAAAAACCTCACGCTGACTAGCCCCCGTGCGACAATCAGCTGTAGTGCAGGTGGATCGGCACTTTTTTTGCCATGGCGGGAGGCTTCCCCGCTGCCTCAGAAGCCCCCTCCACGGGGGCTGATCAGTAGCAGCAGTGGCGCCAGGCAGTGGGAGGCCTCCCCGACATCAGGTAGGAGAAGACGCCGGATGGGGGAACGAAAAACGAAACAGAATGAAATGAAAATTTCAATTTTGTTTCATTTCATTTCTCATTGAGGAGGCAGTTCGTTATTCGTTTCATTACATAACAAAATGAATAACGAAAAACAAAATGGATAAAAAATTCATTTCGTGCCCATCTCTAAAAGGGAATATTTCAGGATTGTTATAATTTTGTAAGCTAATTAGGAGGGTGAAAGCAAAAAGAGGAGATTGTACTGGAGCACAATAAATTATGTCTGACTAGGAGGGCACATCCTCCCATTTGTCCTACAACTCTGCAAAATGGCTCCAAGAAAATATACGGATGTGACCTTGAAGGCTGGACCTCCCAGTGTAGCTTTTGGGCTTTTGATAATCTTCTGTTTTACTGCAAGGTATGTCAAGTAGGAAAAACTCCAATAGACACTGGCTGCTTGCTCCACCCCAATGGCCTCTGAAAATGCAGCTAGTACCCTCCAATTTGCTCTATTTGTCCTCATTTTGTCTGACACCTCAACTTTCTGGACACAAAGCAGGGAAAGGTTGGTTTCATCCCAACGCATCGCATTTCTGTCTGGAAGAGTAACCAAGGTTCCGGCAGAACCTCCCAGGTGGGTGTGAGATCAAGACCATGTTGAAGAAAAATACAGGTCCAATAATGCAAAGAACATGAAATGTTTGCCTTCCAGGATGCTTTTAGAGAGGCCCCATCAATCAAACCCTCTTATTATCTCTGAAGGTGACATCAAATCCAAGTAAAGTATAAGACATTTTCTTGTCATCCAGGTACATGACATTAATGTGTCATGTATCTCGTTATTTTGAAGAAGCAAAGGTGGGGGAACCTGCAGGATTTGAAGTGCATATTGAATGAAGAACCAGCTTCTAACAAGACAAGTGTTTGGGAAGTCATTTCTGAAAAGTCATTAGTTGAAGTCCTGGGGAGCAAAGGAGTAGTTAATTATAGTTGTAGGTGTTGGGGTTTTTTTAATTAGTACCTCTTTCTATTCACATGATTTGCAAGTCAGTAGTTAATTTAGGGTGCTTGAGGAAAATAACAGAATGCCTCAAGCCCCTGGCCTCTAGTTACCCAGAAAAGTTACTAGGATGCATGATTCTCTTGCTGTATGATCACTTGGGAAGTTAATCAAAACAGTTGCCATCACTACAGGAAATCAATGGAGTTATTCCTTACTGTCTTACCCTTTATTTTTTATTAATTGATTGAAGTGGATTGGATTGGATTGGATTGAAATCAGTTGGATTGGATTGGAATTGATTGGATCGGATCAGATGGGATTTAAACACTGTCCATCTGGCAGTGAAGGCCACTCTGGGTGGTTCACATCAATACAAATAAAAATAAAACAAAGAAACCAACTCGAATCACAATTAACTATACAACAAACAATAAAAGGTAAATTAAAATCAACAAAATTAAACCAAAGGCTATTTAAAAATCATTGCAAAGTAAGTTGTTTCAGTCTCTGGCTGTAGTCCTGTTCATCCTGTGAGCAGATCCAGCCCGAGTAGCCTTGGGAAAACTGCACCGTCCCAGGGCGCCCCCTAGAGGAAAGGAATGGGAAACCACTTTTGAATATTCTCTACCTGTAAAATCCTGAAAAGGGTGATCGCCAGTCAGAGCTGACCAGAAAACAATGGTTTAGGTCTCTGGCTGCGAAGCCAGAGGTTGGGAGTTCAATTCCCCATTGGGTCCTTCTTGGCAAGGGCTGGACTCGGTTACACTTAGGGTCCCTTCGAGTTCTGCAGCTCTAGGATTATCTAAGATTTCTAGGGCCACGTGATGCGCAGACCCCAAAACAAAGTGGGCAGGGTTAGAATTCACTATTCTCACTCTTGGCTCGCTCTCCTGTCTCTCCCTTCTCTCTTTGTCTTTCTTGTACCCACAACACACAATTGTCTACTCATTCAGTCCATTACTGCAGCACATCATAATTATTTTCTGTGTGTTTTAAGGTGCTTTAAGGTGCTTTAACTGCCTTAAATGATCGTTCAATGACTGTGAAATGTGTGATTTTTTTCTTTAATATCAGGCAAAATCAAAAGAAACCAAACAAGCCAAGACAAAAAACACGTGGCTCCCCTTAAAGACTAACTTTTATAGTTGAATGTAAGCTTTTGTGGACTTTATCATACTTAACAAACTAAGGACTGCCCTGGGTCCCTTCCCCGGGACAAAAGCAACATAGGAATGGAGTGCATAAATAAATATTCTGGTGAAAAGGAAATTGTGGATGTGAACCACATGCTTTCAATCACAGAGAAAATAAGAACAGTTTGATAGGAATCATTATTTCTCTTACTTTTAAAGTGACAGTCACCATTCATTGTGAACTGACCTGCGTAAAAAGGCTGTTTTCTAATTGTCACAGAAAAGGGGTCTTGTCTTTGGTTTAGGTTTCTTTTGGGGGGGAATCCTGGCAGGGTTGTTTTGGGTTGAGATGGGTTGGGTTGAGTTGAGTTGGGTGAGTGGTTAGTCTTACTGTTGGCAGTTTTAAATTACCGAATCAACTTTTTTTCCTGGAATCTTGTTTGGGAAGCAGATGTCTTTGGAGCTGAGCTCAGTTTCGACTTCCTTCTGATCTCAGAGAAAGAAAGAAACCAAAGAATAAACATGAGCTTCTGTTGGCAGCAACTGGTGGCGTAGGAGGTTGAGCGGCAATCTGTTACGCTGAAGCAGCACGGTGTATACTTCACAGTAACCTCCCAGTCGTTCACTGACGAAGACGCTCTGTGTTTTTCCCAGGTACGCAACCAACTGTGCGTACAGGAATTAATCAGTTCTCGACATATGACAGACAGCTTCAGAGGTTTTGTTCGCAATCCCTGCTCAACCGAATTTATTGGCCATTGACACATCATTCTCAGCAGCTCCATGTGCCATTAGGCCACCTGGAAGTTTAGACCGTGGGTCCTATGGTGTCAGCATTGACAGAATTCTTCAGAGTTGTGCTGTGAGACCCCCTAACTTGACAGGTTTATCCTCAATTTCTCTTCCAGTTAGCAAAACAAAAGCAAAACCAAAAAAAAAAAGCAGTAAGGTCTTCTCCCAGCCCAAATCTTGCTGGACTAATTAAAGAGCACTGCAGCAATAATCACACAGAATGATTATTTAATGACGGCAGAAATGATGCCGGGTTTTTTTTAAAAGCCAAGTCACAATCAATGTTTTTACTTACAACCCAAGAAGGAAAACATATGCACCTGGAATTAAATCCCGTTCAGGTTATTTTTGCTGAAAAGATGCAAATGGAAAGTAACAGTCGTAACCCTGAAACAAATTTCCTTACAGGAGAGCTGATGAAACACAACAGGGTGCGCCTATGTAAATTTGCTTAAAAGTCCTGTATTCCCTTGCTATTCTCTGTTACAGACAATAGCTCTTTAAAATCAGCTTGTCATACCCCAAGCTAAAAGAAATTCAGGTTCTACAGTGAGGGAATACACTAGGCGCACACAAAATAAATCATTCATTTCTCCTCATTTTTATTTATGACCCTCCCCACAGCTCCTAAACACTAAACTAAGCCAAAAGCAAAAGGTGAAGTAAAGAAATTTAACCTTGATGAACAAAAAAGCTCATCCCCTGAGGGAGGCAGATAAAAGAGTGTGACCCTGCTGGTCTTCCTGGATCTTTCTACTGTTTTGGAGACTGCCAACCATGGTCTACTTCTGAGACAGCTATCAAGACTTGAAGGTGCCATCCTTCAGGGACTCACCATTCCTCGATGTTCACCCCTTTGGGGCTTCCATTATGGGGTCCCTAAGTAATGAGCTATTTCCTCATTTTTAATGTCTCAGTTAAAGCCACTGGGAGAAGTCTTGTGGATATTTGGACTTTATTATCATCAATAGGTGGGCACCACATCACTCTCTCTCACCTTCGCCTCATCTGCAGGTGACGCTGTACCAGCCTTGTGTGCGAATCATGGTCCAGACAAGGGCCCATAAACTAAAAACTGAATCCAGATAAGATGGAGATTCTCACCACTGGGAGGATCTTTGGAGTAGTTAGAGGGATATTTTCCAGACCTCCGTGGATTTGCAATCCCTTTGATGAATCAGGTTCGCAGCCTGGGGGTACTCTTGGACCCAGCCAACTCTCTGGAAGTGCAAATATCTACTCTGGTCAAGGCTGCCTTCCATCAACTTCAGTTGACTGCCTAGCTCCACCCCTACTAGGATAATAAATGCCTTACAACAGAGTTTTGTGCATGTCTAATCTCTAAAGGAGACTACTGTGGCCCTCTCTACATAGGGCTGCCCTTGAAGTTCTCAGTGGGGCCAAAATGTTGCCACCAGAATGATCACGGGTACCTGCAAATATGAACATATATCCCCGGTCTTGGCACACCTTCATTGGTGTTACCCTATTTATTGCACGCTGTTAATTTATATATTGTTGTTTTAATAAGGGTTTGACAGTTTGGGAACCTCCCCAGAGGGGGTTTGCACTATTGGGGGTGGTATATAAGTTTAAATAAATAAATAAATAAATAAATAAATAAATAAATAAATAAACTTGATATATACAGGCATACCTTGGTGGATGAAGTTAATCTGTTCTCTGGGACGTTTTGTAATCCAGAAGCTTCGTAAACCGGAAATGCACAGGGGCGCAATGCATCCTTGGAATTTTTTTTGCAATACCTTACATAAACGGAGGTATTGCAGGGGGTGGGAATCATAAATGGAGGCATTATTCCCCATGGGTTTTCTTTCGTCAACAGAACATTACGTAAACAGAGGCATTCGTCAACCGAGGTACGACTGTATACTGCCAACCAAACACGTTTCACAGAATCATGAAGTTGGGAGGGGCTTACAAAGCCATCAAGGCAGGAATACAAATCCAAGGATACCTGCCAGGTGTCTGTCTGCATTCTCTGGAAGGCCCCCAGCATTGGAGGACTCAACGCCGCTCAAGGTAAAGCAAAGCAAAGTGTTCTGCTTATATGCCTCCCCACAGCGCTTCAAGCACTCTCTGGGTGGTATAACATTCAATTATGCAGGCTACACATTGCCCCTCCCTGCCCCCGCAAGCTGGGTACTCATTTTACTGACCTCACAAGGATGGAAGGCTGAGTGAACCTTGAGCCTGCTCCCTGGGATTGAACCCCAAGTAGTGAGCACAGTTTTAGCTACAGTACAGCAGTTTAACCACTGAGCCATGAGGTAATAGACTGCATTGTCATACTGCTCGAACAGGAGGTTTTTCCTGATATTCAACTGAAATTTGGGTTCTTTATGATTCTTATCATTATGTGTCCTGCATTCTGGGTTGATCAGTAACAGGTCTTGCCTCTCCTTTATTGGACAGCCTTTTAAGTATTTGGAAAGTGTTATTCTGTCTCTCCCCCCCCCCAGTCTCCTTTTCTCAAAGCTAAACTCGCCCAGGCCTTTAGTCTTTCCTCGTAAAACTTGATTTCCAGACCCCTAATCATCCCCGTTGTCGTCATTATTCAGACAATTGGGCTTATTTCTTCTATAAGTTATAGGCTTATTCACATATTATTTCTTTCCTTCTCTCCTCATCTGGAAAGTCAGGGTTTTGAAGCTACGCCGGTGGCTCCATAAGTACAAAAGGTTCCCCATGGGAGACGTCAGCGCATGGACAGCCTCCACGACCCTATGCGTAGAGGCAGTAGCAATAATGCACCACTGCTGGTCTTCCACATCACTTGAGTAATTTGATTGTCTGGAAAGCGATCATATTTATTCAGTATATCATGTCTCAGATAATCAAATTTCCTCCAAGAGAGGCTTAATTTCTATATTTTTCCCCTTCCTGTTTTTGACGACCGTCCGTTCCATGAAGGTATGTTCCAGCTGACAACCCATCATTTAGAAGAGATAGAGAGAGAATGGTGCCTCCTGTGATAGAAATGTTCTACCCCAAGGCCAAGCAATAACTAGGTCTATTCTTGTAAACACAAGGGAGTAGTGATATCGTGGAAAGGAAAACCATATCATGGTCCTGTATAACAGCTGTACTTTTAGGATATATCTCAGCGATTCCCAAACTTTTGTCAAATGGGGGCTCCTTTGACTCCATCCCAGGCCAAGGCGTTAAACATAACCCCAGTTGGCACACAGGAATTCCACTGGCCAGTGAGAAGGAGTGGGACGTGGTGGCAACGGATGAGATGATTCTGTGGCTGAGGTTGGTGGTGGTGCCCGGGGACATTGTGACACGCAGTTTGGGAACCACTGGTGTATCTGGCAATGAAAAATAGCAAGACATAATCTCTTCTGTGACTGTCTCTGAAAGCTTATCTATCGCCCTAAGAGTTTCACCATGTATAGGCTCCCAGCATGGAGGAAGGGTTACAACAAGAGTCCTTCCATATGCCAAGTTAAGAGTGACCTGAGGGGGAGGGGAGGTTTCTCTCATAAATGTACAAAGCAAAGCCAAAAGCAAAGTGTTCTGCTTATATACTGCCCCATAGCACTTCAAGGACTCTCTGGGTGGTTTACAATTAATTATGCTGGCTACACATTGCCGCCCAGCAAAATGGGTACTCATTTTTCTCACCTCGGAAGGATGGAAGACTAAGTCAACCATGAGCCTGCTACCTGGGACTGAACACCAGGTCGTGAGCACAGTTTTCCCTGCAGTATAGGCATTTAACCACTGCACCACGGGGTTCCTTTTCGCCATGTATAGGCTGGAGTAGATTTATCGTAGATATTCATGCCCGTTAAAGTCACCTTTGTGTTGATCACCAAAGTCTTTCATACATCCTGTTCTGTTCTGTTGACAGTTAAGCCTTGCTAAATGTCCTATGTTCAATCAACTCTGTGGTCTCTCTAGAACCAAAAATGACAAAACAGAGGCTGTCATATTTGGGGTGCATTGTGAGAGGATGAGACCTGGTGGGCAAGGCCACAGTGCTAGGAAGTCAGTAGGAAAAGAGGAAGAGCAGATGGCAAAATGGACTGACTACATAAAAGAAGCCACGACCTTGAATTGGCAAAGAACTGAGCAGGGCTGTTCATCGTAGGACATTTTTGGAGGCACCTCATTGGTAGGGTCTCCCAAAGTCAGGAGGGACTTGATGCCACATTACAACCATAGACATCGTTGTCCTGGACTCGTTGGTCATCTGTGTGCCCTTCAACATGCTACTGGTCAACCGCAGCCCTTTCCCTTCTATCCTTTTCCTCTCAATGTTGAATCTGAAGGAGATGGTCATCTCTGAATCCAAAGACAGACTGTTGTCATCTTCCATTTCAATCCAACGGGCAGTGGAGTTGTTGTAGGCAACCCATGAGCTGCAGACCATTCCCAAGTGTCCGAATCCAGCACGCCAACCCCAGTTTCTAAAATACCTTTTGGTAATAAAGCACTAGGCCTCAAAAAAATCCCTCTCGAACTCTCCCTCTGCAGAGCGAGGGTGCCGATATGGAAGCTTCTAGAAGCTACAACAGATGAGTGTACACACAGAAGCAGGGTGCTTATTAAGCTTGCTGGCTTTAGCAGTGGAAATGAATGCCGACTTTACCAAAGTTAATTAAATGTAATACTTGTTAGCCGCTGCTAAGCTCCAAAGGGCATAGGATTGTATGTCACCCAATGGACTCACAATCTATACAAGAGAACCTGGAAAACTGCTCTCCATGAAAATGGAGCACACAATTGAAATTTGGGGAAAGGGTTCTCAAGATAATTTTGACCATAATTTTGCCATAATTTTACTGTATTCACAAACCCAGGGTGTGCTCGGCATGGTCCAACCAGTGGAACAGCTGCCGTTCTGGAGAAATAGCCTTTAATAATCAACATATAATGGGAAACAGATTCTGAACCTTATGTTTGAATGCCTCCTGGAAAAATAGGCAGGACTGCTGCAGTGAAGCTATTTCATTTAAATACACATGCGCATGTGCATTTGGGTGCATGAGTGAAAAGCTACAGAGCGAAAGAGCTATACACTGGACCCTCATATAACAAACGGTTTGTATAGCATAAAATGTAAAACATAAAATAATTCTGGAGATAGGGAAAATTTGCTTAACAGAATCCCCTGTGGGGCGAATCCGTACAACATAAAAATGGTGGCGATGAGGGATTACTCCATTTTCAATGCATTCCTATGGGAAATTTGTATAAAGGAAAAAATTGCTGAACAGAATTTCATTTGGAACGAATTAATGCCTTTATTCAAGGTACCACTGTATATCTATAGCTCTCCTATGTGATCCTCTGTTATTTTGTGTTATATGAATAGCTGCAATTTTCATTTTCTGTTATGTCGGTCCTATTTGTACCTGAAATTTGGAGTTGGGTTGTGATGTGTTGTCTTTTTGTGTTTGGAACTGGAGATTTTAGGTGGTGATTGGGATTAGGTCTCCAGTATCAACACGATAAGAGAGTTCACATAATTCCACAGAACTATAGCATTGTCGAATCATGGAGTTGGAAGGAGGCTTTAAGGCCATCAAGTCCAAACCCCCTTCCCTCCTCAAGGCAGGGATCTCAATCAAAATGAGTGACAGTCAAAAATGTGATGAAAAGATAGAGTCAGAATGAGCAACCAGCAGTGAGAGTCAGCCAAGAAAGAATGTTATGAAAACACATCTAGATGCAAGAGAGGGATGAGCAGAACCAGGAAAGCAAGGGTGAGTGCTAATTAAGATGCTGGTCCTTTTGCTCTGTTGAGATCATTTGGTGAAACAGATTAGTTAAGGATAATTTCAAGTTCCTTGCCTGACAGGCTATGACTTTTAGAGGGTCAGAGCCTTGCAGATGGCGATGTGTGGCCCCTTCGTGTATGGGTGAACTACCATTTCCATCACCCTTCACTGTTGGCTGCCGCTGGTGGGAACTGGAGTCTAAACCCGTCCAGGAATTAAATAACTCTATCTTTCATGACAAACACTATGCATTAAATGCTCATGGACTTCCAGTCGTGTCAGTATCTTTTTATTGTCCAAATAATCCAAGCTTGAGGCTCTCTTGATAAAACCCTGAGCCACATTCCATCAATGGAGACAGTGGTGTTGGCTTTAGTTCTTGCTGGAATCCTCTATCTTGAGAACTGGACAGACTTGACAGGTTACCTTTCTATAATACTGACCTTTTTGGACTCCTGACACATTCAAGTTCACTTGCTGAAGCTCAATCTGAATTTTTGCCCAGCTTGGCTTGGTCAAATCTTAGTGTATTGAAGGTTGGCTTTGTTTCATATGATACCTTGCCTTCTGTGATGAAGATGGTGCATGATATATGCCATCGAAAGCTTGAATTATTTTAACAATAAAATGTATTGACACAACTGGGAACCCATGAGATGTTCATACACATGTGGGAAACAATTGGTTCCCCATGAGATGGCCTGTTTATAAAGCAGGGGTGGTGAACCTTCAGCAACTCCAGATGTTTTAGACTACAACTCCTAGAATCCTGAGCCTAGATTGCCAATGGCAAAGGACTGTGGGAGTTGTGGCCCAAAATATCTGGAGTGCCAAAGGCCTACCACCACTTTTATAACGGATCCCATAAAATGATTCCTAGCCTTGGGTACTGCAATTCCCAGAAGCCTCCACTTCTAGATGTACTGCCTGCGGTTTCTAGGAGTTGTGGTCCAAGAACATCTGGTGACAAAAGGTTGAGAACCGCAGCTCTGTGCTACCATAGAGTTCCACTCTATGGAAAACCTTTAAAGACACACGCTGCTTGATGTTTTCAAATTGGTCTTCTTAATGACTGTGAACTGGGGTATCTCAATACTGTAAAATGTGTTTTCTGTCCATGATTTCAAACTCTGTGTAGAATCCTGCTTATGTCCCCCCCCAAAAAAGACAGCAAATCAGAATTCAGCATTCCACACAATAGCATCCATCCGCAAGTACGCACCAGGAGAAGAGCCAATGTATTTCTGGAGAGAAATTGGAAGATCAACATCTTAGGGATTTTTAGCATGGATTAGGTCCCGAGGGGGAGATGGGTTGCATGGAATTTGTGGGGATGGTTGTTTTATTTTGTCTATATGTAATTTTGTTTTTATACTATAATTAAAAAATATAAAATAAAATAAAATAAAAGGGAGGGAGGGAGGGAGGGAGAAAGAGAGAGAGAAAGGAAGAAAGAAAGAAAGAAAGAAAGGAGGAAGGAAGGAAGGAAAGAAAGAAAGAAAGAAAGAAAGAAAGAAAGAAAGAAAGAAAGAAAGAAAGAAAGAAAGAAAGAAAGAAAGAAAGAAAGAAAGAAGAGTGGCAGAAAAACTGTCCCTTAGTGAATGATAATGGGTGGATCTAGACACCAAACCCTTGAAAATATTCCAAAATCCAGCTTCTTCCAGAAAGGAAGATGGCTGTGCTTTTCCTTCTCAAAAGACAACTGGCGCCCCCTGCAGGTTAATCTGTGTGCTCGCCGAGGACGCGGTAATTCTGACAAGGTGGGATAATCTTCAAACTAGTAGGCAAACTCCAGAGCCTCCTCAGTCAAGGGTGAGTGGCCTGCGCTTCCTACAAATTAATTTGAGTTGAACAGCTTCGCTGCCCGCTTTGTGGGACGTCCTCTAAATTATTTACCACCTCTTTGAAAGGAGCACACCTGGGGTGATCCCTCCCACCTTTCCTTTTAAAGGACAGCTTTGATGCTTCTGAGAGATGAAAATAAGGTGCAAAGGAAATGGTCCTTTAAAAAACGAGTCGCAGGCTTCTCGTTAATCTGAAACTCTCGTCTCCTGCCTCCAAGCGAACAGAGACACATTGTCTGCCTTTGGGAGCCATCTATTGTGGCGGAGTCAATTTGCCCCTCCTCTGGCAAAGCCGACTGAAGCCGTGTGGCTGTATTTTGAAAGATTAATGGACCGAAATGCAACTAGACCGCAGGGCTCCCTTTCTCCTCCTGATCTTCAGGGCTGCTTTGTTTGCCAGGGTCAAGCCGGCGCAGTCTTCGTTAGCTCAGCCTTCTAAGGAGCCAGACAAAAGCTCGTCCCGAACCTCTGTTTATGACGCTTTTGTGGCCAGAATAATGAGCAGGTGGGCGAAAAGGATCTATTATTAGGAAGTAGGAACTATTTTTTGCTTGCCGCACGGCACAGAAATTGAAGGCCGGGACTGCAAAGACCACGGTCTCTTTCATTCTGTCCAAGGGAAGAACGAGGCAGGATCGGGTTGTGACAGCATGTTCTTGCCAGCAACTTACCCTTTGTTTCAGATTTGTACCGCTCGTCCACTGTTTTGTTTTGTTTTGTTTTTTTGCCCCGTTTTAAAATCAACGATCCAAATCAAAGGCCCGGCTGCTTGCGGGTGAAATGCCACCATCGATTGCAAAAACTCCAACCTTGTAATAACTTTTCACTAGGTGTTTAAAAGAGACACTGGTAATTGTAGCATATTTTTAAAGATGGATACATTCTGTGGCCATTCTAGCATGGTTTCTCCCTTCCCCTGTTGCGATTTCGGACTCCCACCAGCCTCCTTGAATTGAGTTGGAAGACCGTCCAATAAGGCAAATATGCAGAACATCCAATGGTCCCATGGTTTTGCCATGAGGAGAATTGGAGATCATTAAAGGAAATGACATGACAAGCGATTAAGCAGATTAGGGAGTCCATTTGGGTAACTGCGGAACACCGTTCCTCTTTGGATCGGTTTGCAGAACATGCCTAAGGAAGTGTTTTATTGGCTGGGAAGAGGGTGTTAGAAGGACCCGCTCAACATCTGGTAGGCACCCATGCGGTGGATCAGCAGGAGGAATGGCTCCTATAGGGCTTTGTGTCAACATCTGTCCTAACAAAAGAACGATGGCCTTTCTACCCTTGGTCAGCTATGAATGATATGAGGAGGAGACACAACCCATATTCCTGCTCCCTTGTTATGGGCCTGCTCTCACGAGTAATATGGGGTTCCTTCGGGGAGAAAGGAGGGAATAGAAATATTTTTCTTTCTTTCTTTCTTTCTTTCTTTCTTTCTTTCTTTCTTTCTTTCTTTCTTTCTTTCTTTCTTTCTTTCTTTCTTTCTTTCTTTCTTTCTTAGATTTAGCCTGAAGGCTACTTTGGGCAGTTGACGAATGAACAAACGAATGAATGAATGAACGAACGAACGAATTCAGACCAGAAAATGCTCAAGGTTCACTCAAATGTCCATCCTTCCAGCTTGCAAGGGAGGGGCACAAAGTATTTCTTACTTAATTATGTTATAAAGCGCTCCTAACACTGCAGAGCAGTATACAAGTCAAAATGCTATTGCCAGAGCTGAGACTATTACGAAGAAGAAGAAAAGAATAAGCACAGTCCCATTTTCAGAAGTTATCTCCTTTAAATTGCTCCTTCCATCCATCAGGGAATCGATTTGGTCCACCTCTTAAAAGCAGTAGTGCTACTGCTAGATCACAAATTGATCCAGTTGAAGCACCATTTTGTTTTCTTGTCAACGTACTTCCCTGTCCAGATTTCAGACCCATTGATGGCAATGGGAAGCATCTTGGTCTTGGTCGCCAGTGACGCATTGTGAAATGAGACTATGGGCCTTTTCACACGACCCCTAAGATCCACTGGCCCCTTAAATTCGGACCAGAGATCTTGGGGGTTCGTTGCTGTTCCTCCGTCCCCACCCCTCCGCACTTCCTTGCTCCTGTCTGCGTGAGGGGAGGGAGGAAAAGGGGGGGACAAAAGAATAAAAGCTTACCTCCCGGTGCCGGTAGAAGCTGCTCCGAGCCCCGTCACTTCCTGATTCCTTCTCTTAAAGGGGCGGGGGGCAAAAAACAACAACAAAAAGAAGCGAGGAGAGCCCGGCACATCCGCATCAAGCAATTTTCACCTCCCAAGAGCAGGTACCTGAAAAGTGCGCTGGGTCGTGCTTAGGTGGGCGTGGTCGCACTTAATTTCCTGTAAACTCCGGAGCTGGTGGGGAAACATTTTTAAGCTCCGGAGCTGGGAGCCATTTGCCCCGGAGTTTAGGGGTCGTGTATAAACGCCCTATCTTTGCTACTTCCTTCCCTGTTGCCCTTCTGACTCTCAGTCTTCTTTTGATTTCTTGGTTGCCGCCCCCCAGTTGAATTTGAATCTTAGCTCACCCAAATCCCAGTTCAGCACCCTAACCACTATGCCGTGCTGCCCGTTAGGTGGGAAAAGGAATCAGAATAGGTATATGAATGGAACAACATCTAAACCTATGGTTTGTTATGGCATGTAATTAGAAACTCCCCCCCCCTCCCAGATCAGAAATGGCTTCATCTGGTAACCCCTCGGGATCTTCTTCTCGTCTTCATAGAGTAGACCATGACATTACCAGGCACCTCTTTCTCAAAACGGTGTGTGTGGAAATATTTCACAAATTAAAAGCTACCCTCTTTTTTTTAAAAAAATAAAAAAATAAGAGGAGCAGAAAGAAAAAGGAACCTTGGTTGTTTTGTGTGTGTGTGTGTGTGTGTGTGTGTTTTTGAACATGGATTAACGAATGGCGGTGTCAGTAAACCAACGGAGTTATTTCAATATCCCGAAACTGTTTCATTTTAGCAACAAAAAGAGATATTTTTTTTTATGAATAAAAAAGGATTTTGAAAAGCAGGAATGCTTTGGGTTCGTCGTCTGCTTTTTCAGTTCAGAGACAACGTCAAGAGGGAGAAAGAGGAGCCCTCCCTCTTTTTCCGTGAGCTTAAAGAAAAGAAATCCAACCTGTGCCCAGGAGACCATGGATTAAAGAAGAGCAGGGATAATTTTGATCCAGGCTCTCCTCTCCCTTCCTTGTCTTTCATTTTAAATTGGTGAAGGGGAAACGCTGCGATCCGTTCGTAGCAGAGATGAAAGCAAACGGCGGCATGTTTTGAAATGTGCCGTAGGGCCGTTCCGCGGCAAATACAACACCAGGCTGAAGCCAATCATCTTGCTGGAAAGGTCAGTCCTTCTTGAAGTTGGGAGAGGTTGCTACCATTATTCCAGCAGTGGCCAGAAGGAACCCACCCAGCACAGCCATTGGTGGGATGCAGGAGAGATGGCGTGGCCTGCCCAGGTCTTTCCACCTGGGGGGTGGGCCATGGGACGAACAGCCGTGGGGCCTGCTGGACCATCTCTGCAGCTGCTGCCATCTGAGGAAGTGGCTCTGATGAATTTCAGGGTCATCTGGGTCCTTACTCCAACAGGTGCAATGGCTTCCAGCAGCTCCTGCTCACCAAACAAGTCGATGGCATTACTTGCAATCCTACTCAGTTTTGTCAGTGGCTAAAGTGTTCTGCTTATATATACCGCCCCATATCACTTCAAGTAGTCTCTGGGCGGGTTACAGTTTTTAAATTACAGTATGCAGGCTACACATTGCCTCCTTCCTACAAGCTGGGGTACTCCTTTTACCGACCTCAGAAGGATGGAAGGCTGAGTCAACCTTGAGCCTGCTACCTGGGATTGAACCCCCTGGTCGTGAGCACAGTTTTACCTGCAGGACAGGCATTTAACCACTGCGCCACGGGGCTCCCAAACATTTTTGACATGTGGCTCTGTTTGCTTCCTAGCCACTGGCCTTAGCTCCCTGATTTTTTTTGGGGGGGGGGATCAAAACTACATTTTAAAAAACAGAAATACAGATTTATATGTTTTACTAGGGCGCAATTACTAGAATTGGCCACAAAGAGGGACTCCAAGACCTTGTGTAACGTTGGATGCTGTGCTTCTTTTCATTTCAGAGGATTCTACTGGGTGGGTTTGGTGACACCCCCTTGGTGCTGTGGTGCCCAGTTTGGGAACCTCTGACTTATGCAACTGCACGTAGTCACCAGCATGTTCCTTCCTGCCCCTGGTCTTGAACCCACAACCGATCAACAATGGTTGCCAACCTTAGATTCCCAGATGTTTTTGCATCACAACTCCCCAAAGCCACCACCACTAAGGTGTGTTGGCTAGGATTTCTGGGAGTGGTAGTCCAAGAACCTCTGGGGACCCAAGTTTGGGAACCATTGGTGTGAAAGCCTACCACCGCAGTGAAAAAAATTACAACACGATTCCTTGGCCTGATTGCTCTGATGTGCATGTTTTCCACCAAGAAGATTCCTGCTCCTTATTAAACAAAGAAGCATGTTGACGCTAGGCTTAGAGCTTTCTAAATAGTATTGATGAGCCTTCTGTGAATACAGTCTTTTGTGCCTGAGGGTGTGTGTGTGCGTGTGTGTGTGTGTGTGTCTGTAGCCACACAATTTTACTGATCTCCCATTAATGGCAAGGCAATATTTATGCACCGCAAAGCCGATATTTCAACATTAGTCATAATGTATGCAATTTTTAACCTTTTTAAGCCGTTTGTGCAGCAGCTGATTAGGTATCTAATTAAAACTTCACTTTGGGCTGTCAGGATAGGCTTTGAACTTCATCGAGCAAAGTGACGAAACAGAGGAGCGGAGAAAAAGTGCAGGAAGGGTCATCTGCATGAGCAAATTAGGAGACAAAAAGCTCAACTTCAGATTTATCAGCATCCTCACCAGGGAACACACGAGGTCATCCGTCTGCTCAGAAGATGGAATTGAGTCTGCTCTGCAAGTCATTTATCATATAATGAAAGACATTTGTTTTCCAGGAGGGGGGACCATATTGACACAGAATGAGCCATAGCTATTTCTGCAGCAAGTCTGATTTTTAAAACTTTGTTTTTCCCTACTTGGAAATGTTTCCATTCCTAGGGCTCAGAATTCCCCACCCGCTGCAGCCAGGAGAGATTCTTCTAGTCCAATACTTTAACTTTTTTTTCTTACCAAACTCTGATTTCACTTCTAAACTCTGAATCGCAAGAGGCGCTGTTGATCTGAAAGGAACCCAAGGGGAAGTGCAGCGTAGTGGTTAAAGCATGACCCTGGGATTTGGGGGGGGGATATGATTGAGACGTACAAAATAATGCAGGGCATGAGTAAAGTGGATAGAGGGAAGCTCTTCTCCCTCTCACAAAATACCAGAATTAGGGGACATCCACTCAAAGTGAGGACTGGGAAAGTGAGAACAGACAAAAGAAAATATATTTTTTCACCCAGCGCGTTGTTAGTTTGTGGAACTCCCTACCACAGGATGTGGTGATGGCATCTGGCCTGGATGCCTTCAAAAGGGGATTGGACAGATTCCTGGAGGAGAAGTCCATCACAGGTTACAAACCATGATGGAGATGTGTAATCTCCAGGCTTAAAGCCAGGGTACTTCAAGGGCCAGAGGCAGGGTACTTCAAGAAAGACATAGTGGAACTGGAAAAGGTGCAGAAGAGAGCGACTAAAATGATTACTGGGCTGGGGCACCTCCCTTATGAAGAAAGGCTAAAACAATTGGGCCTCTTTAGTCTGGAAAAAAGGCGCTTGAGGGGGGATATGATTGAGACATACAAAATAATGCAGGGTATGAGTAAAGTGGATAGAGGGAAGCTCTTCTCCCTCTCTCAAAATACCAGAACTAGGGGACATACACTCAAATTGAGTGCTGGGAGAGTAAGAACTGACAAAAAAAAATATTTTTTCACCCAGCGTGTTGTAAGTCTATGGAACTCCCTGCCACAGGATGTGGTGATGGCATCTGGCCTGGATGCCTTCAAAAGGGGATTGGACAGATTCCTAGAGGAAAAGTCCATCACGGGTTACAAACCATGATGGAGATGTGTAATCTCTAGGCTTTAAACCAGGGTACTTCAAGGGCCAGATGCAGGGGAGTGGTAGCAGGAGACAGATCTCTAGTCTCGTGCACTCCCAGGCGCATCTGGTGGGGCTACTGTGAGATACAGGAAGCTGGACTAGATGGGCCTTTGGCCTGATCCAGCATGGCTCTTCTTCTGTTCTTCTGTTCTTATGTTAACTGCAGCTTCAATTGCTTGCTGAACCATCAAACTCACTGGGTGCCCACCATTCTCTCCTTCTGTTCTCCCCAGATATAACGGACTCTATCACCCATTGTTCTTAGGTAACCTGGCCATTAAGAGTGTAGTCATATCCTTTTAGAAGGCTACAACTCAGTGGATATCTTTTATGGACAATACAGCCCATTTGAGCAGGTCTTGCTATTGAGTGAAGCATTGACATCAACCAATCAGTGTGCCTCTGTGTGTGAGAGAGAGAAAGAAATAAGAAACAAGACTTGTGTTAAGAAATGCTTTAGCATAACCCAGATGGATGGATGGATGGATGGATGGATGGATGGATGGATGGATGGATGGATGGATGGATGGATGACACAACCCATGGTCCCATAAGTAGCCTACGCTAACAACACAAACTCCATCTAGGAGTCGACTGAGATATTATGAGTCCCTCCATCCAGATTATCTGTCTAAGGTTGTCCACCTTTCTTGAGAAGAAGGTCCATTATCTTCATTTTACAGATATCCTGCATTTTCTTATTATTTCCTCCATCATCATTAAAAAGATAATAGCTTTTGATTGTGTGCAAGAGAAGCTTTTTATCTGGAAACCCTCCAAACCAAAGCAATAAGTCCAAATAACTCCTCGTAATTAGTCCCTTTTTCCCAGTGACTCAAGTATAATGAGAATTGCAGCTTCATTTGGCATAATTTTGCTCTTTTTTGCAGTGTAGAAGTAATATTTCCAGTGACATTTATAACTCTGGGGCTGTGTCCTCACTAAACAATGAAGGAAGAACTATCCCATGGATCAAGCCCTGATAATTATCTGTTAAATATTGGCATAATGTGTATGCTGTTCCTAGCGTTGTCATTGTGTTTGTTTGTTTGCTTGCTTGCTTGCTTGTTCTCATAGCTTGATGATGTTATTTCTGAGATCCGCAATGGCTTGTAATAGTGTGTGAAATGTCTGTGAAGATTCTCAATCATCCAGGTGAGGTTCTCCAAAAGTTGAGTCCCCTCAACTGGACTTCTTTTCTTGTGAGATTGAAACGTTTCGCTACTCATTCAAGTAGCTTCTTCAGTCCAAGGAAAGTTGGTGTGCGGCTTCCAATTTATAGTTAACCTCGGTTTCATGCCATCCAAGGTCTGAATAAGCTTGTTAAGTGGACAGTGGCTTAAATGAGCTTGTTAGATGGACAGTGGACTGGGGTGAGTGAAAGTCCCACTAATATTGTGTGAAATTTTGTTGTTGTTGTTGTTGTTGTTGTTGTTGTTGTTGTTGTTGTTGTTGTTGATGATGATGATGATGATGATGATGATGATGATGATGATGATGATGATGATGATGATGATGATGATGATTTTGTTTCCAAGTTTAGGAATGACACATTTTACTTATGGACTCCAAAAGGAGTGAGGATGATGGATGGTGGTGCTCTCCTAGGGCTATGAGGTGATGTGTAGCCCCTCCATGACATCCCCATTCCTCAAGGGGAGCCAAGCCACTATCAGTCCTGAGGCAGGCCTCTCCCCGGGAGCTACTGCCCTTTCAAAGGTCCCCATGATTAATGCTGGAAGCCTCTCCATGGCAGGTCCTCCTTTCCACGTGCTTATCTCACCCTACAAGTCCTTGAGAAAGTGAAATAAAGGAGCAGAGGAGATCTATCACACCCTTCCCTTAAAAGAGGGAAGGGTTTGCTTTCGGCAGACACACCAGTGAAAGGGCTCACACCCCCTGATGCTATATTGGGGGCAGGCAGGTGTAGCTTTAAGATATAAAGAGGCTTGAGGTAGATCAAGTATTTCCAGAAACTGTGAATAACAAAAACTGTTGCTGCCACCACCACCACCACCACTGCTACTACAAGATGTGGTTATTTATCACAAGCTGTGTATGGGAAAAGGTTGTACAAGATATTTTACAGCAACCGACTAGTATAAATCGATCGGGAGCCAAGTCTTGATAAATCATCATCATGCCAACAAGTCCTTTGCATCCCCATATATCTAACGCTGTTCTATCGATTGCAACGGGACTGTGTTTCCACGTTGCATCACCCTGCCACGTTGGCCGTTCCAGGAGAGGTTGTATCCCTAATTCCTTCTCAATGATGTTGGACACACAGGGTTTCGGCGCCAGGTTCATTTAATGCTATAAGCCCAAATGGATAATTCTGGCACTGCACATGGCAGAGTCACGTCTACCATCGTACAACAGACTAACACGGCTAGCTGCTACATTTTGTTTTAGAACTACCAAACACAGAACCCTCAGACAGCAAGCCAGCTGGGGAATCTGGGAGTTATCATTAAAAATAATTTCCAAGTCTCCCTTTGCTACCAAACTCCCTCGAACAGACCGATTCCTCTTCTTTCATTTTATAAAGGGCTTTTTGAAAATTCACGAAATTTGCCTTATAAATGGAATAGGAATAGTTTATTATGAGGCAGTTTTCATCAAGTCCTCCATAACAATAGTAACTGAAGGAGGCAGCATCTCATCCTAATGAGAAGGGTTTACCAGGTAACCAGGCTGCTAGTTATATGGGCAAATTCCAAGCCCGTCTTTAAAGTCACCGGTTCAAACACCGAGCTCTACTGATGCACAAACAGTACCTTTTTGCATGCATTTGGCTGGGCCCTTGTCAAATGGCATTTTTCCACCACCACCCCAGGTTCTTGGCTTAAGAACCATCTCATTTCCTAGGACGTGGCACAAAGTAAGTAGCTCATCACTTTGTATCAGTAGAAAGGGCAGAGAGTGCTGTTTTCCCAGACAATGAGAGATTCAGTTTTGTCTATACAGTGGTACCTTGTATAAAGTAATTAATTTGTTCCAAATGAAATTATCATGAAAATGAAAGAGCTGTTCTGTGCAAATTTGCATGTAAGGCGTTACCATAAACTGTGCTTCAGAATTATTAAAACGGCATTAGAATGCGATGAACATTCAAGGAGGTGTGTGTGTGTGTGTGTGTGTGTGTGTGTGTGTGTGTGTGTGTGTGTGTGTGTGTGTGTGTGTGTGTGTGTGTGTGTGTCTGAGAGAGAGAGAGAAAGTATTGCGACAGTAGGACCCCCGTATCCACTGATTCAGTTATCCACAGTTGGCAGAGGAAATAAATAAATAAATAATTCAGCAGCCGCAAAGCAAGCTACTGCCACAAAGAGCAGCTGCAAAGCAGGCTACTGCCATAAACCAGCAGCCGTAAAGCAAGCTACTGTTGTAAAACAGCAGCCAAGCAAGTTACTATCACAGAACCACAGTTTTGGGGGACATTTTGGTGTTCTCTCTTATCCACGGTTTTCATTACCCATGGGAAGGCTTGGAAGCAATCCCCAGTGGATACTGGGGTCCTACTGTATTTTATTTTTAAAAATGTTATGTTTAATCCTTACACTTTAGAAAAGAGTTAAACATACAGCACCTTTTTAAAAATAGCAATAATCCTCCCTCTCTGTTTAACCCTCACACAGACCCCCAGTATGATATATGTGATAGAGTGATGGACTAAGGGGAAAACAGGGTTCAAATCCAAGCTGAGCCATAGAGACCCACGGGGAGACTGGAACTGATAAAAGCACTCACTAAAATATCTCACTTATCCTGAAAGCCCCCATTAGAGTTGCTATAAGTCAATTTTGACTTGATGGCACATAACAACAAGCCTTTTGCAGACAGGTCTTTAAATAAAGGTTGGACTAGGCAACACGCTGTACGTTATTTTCTGAATCTGTGGGGATTCTGATGGATTGCTAGATATGGGAACACCCATGTCCACAGGATGGCTTATGAGGTGCAGGGGTAAAAACATGCTATATAAATGTCTGAAGGCATGAAAAACATATATCCATATAGTTATACCTTTTTTTTTTTACTAGTTGGCGGTCCTCCATTTTTGCAAAATGAAAAGGAAAATACAAATTTGCAATACAAATTCTAAGTCTTAAAAATCTGGCTTGCTTTTAATTCATAAATAGAAACCTTGCTTTGAGCCCTCGGAATTTGGAATCTAAAAACAGCTTTTTTTTTTTTTTTGTCTCTCTGCAAGAACATCTCACACTAATGGTCTCCTGGGCATTTTCTAACCCAATAACACAACCATTTGTGCTGAAGGAAATGTTCCCCAGTGGAGAGCCCTCTTAGCAGCAGATATTCCAAATGACAACCTGTGCATGTCATCTTTGAAACATCGATTAGCATCTATAAACAGGGACAACAGGATTAGTATCAGACGATTAATCCATTTATGTTGACTGATCTTTTCTCTTTAGCTGAATTCTGTTTTTTCTCCCATCAAGAGTAAACAACATGGAAGGACTACCCTATACATGCGTATGAGCCCAGTCAATTCCTCCATCACAGGTCTACCTAAAAATACTTTGGTTCTTCAATCTGGAGAACAGCTATTTTTGGGCCAGCAAGAGAGTATGCTGGGAAAATCTGCCTGTTCTGTCCCTGGTATCTGAATGGGGCCTTTCCTGCGGTCAGAACTGTGCATGTGTATTCCTTATAGCAAGGACTCCCCAGGGAGCACATAAGGAGCATACCCTCAAATGCTTCTTGAAGCAATAAAGTCTTTAGCATGCTCTTCAAGTAATGCCTCCAATGCCATGGGTCCCCAGGTGCTTCTTGGACTACAACTCCCAGAAGCCTTCACTGTGAGTTCTCTTGGCCAGGATTCCTGGGAGTTGTAGCCCGAGAACATCTGGGCATCCGAGGTTGAGAAGCAGTGATCTAGAACAATAGTTCCCATCCTGGAGTTCCCCAGATGTTCTTGAACTACAACTCCCAGAAGCCTTCACCACCAGCCGTGCTGTCCAGACTTTCTGGGAGTTGTCATCCCAGAACATCTGGACATCCAAGGCTGGGAAGCAGTGATCTGGAAGGTCAAGCTGTGTCTCTCTCTATAAGGCTGTGGTTCCCACCTTTGGGTCCCCAGAGGTTCTTGAATTGCCACTCCGAGAAATCCTAGCCCAGTGTTGGCGAACCTACGGCATGGGTGCCAAAGATGGCACTCGGACCCTTTTCTGAGGGCACCTAACATCGCCCCTTCACAGCCACCTGTATTCAGGTTAAATGGCTGTATTGGCACTTTGCAAAAAAAAAAATAGTGGGTTCAGAATTGCAGTTTGGGCACTCCATCTCTAAAAGGTTCACCATCACTGTCCAAGCCAGTCCAGCTAGTGGTAAAAGCTTGTGAGAGTTTTAGATCTAGAATGTCTGGGGAACCTAAGGTTAAGATTAACCACAGTGTTAGACAGATAGATAGATTGGTTGCTTTGTTGGTTGGTTGAAACCATTTTTCACCTCTCCTTTCTCCTTAAAAAGGACCCAAGGTAGTGCAACGCCGAACACTGCTGGGAGGCCCAGACTATCTGCCCTTAGATAGAGAGAGGGTAGCCATGTTAGTCTTTTCAAGAATTTCAGGCAAAAAAATCAAAGAAAAACAAAACAAAACAAAAGACACAAAACGTGTGGCACCTTAAAGACTAACTTTCATATTTTAATGTAACGTTTCGTGGACTACACATCCCCTTCTTCAGACACATAGCAGCAGAATGAGGTGTGCAGTATAATATGGGATGGGATATATATTCCATTCCAGATATTCATTGGCTGTAGTATATAGAGTTGGGGAGTGGATAGGGGAGGGGGAGAGGAGGAGGGGAAAGAAGAGGAGGGAGAGTTTGAGCTAGATAGTTTGAGCTCAGTTGATACAAACCAGCAGCGAGATGTGTCTACCTGAACCCCCCGCCCCTGCCAGTATATTGTATTTTCAATAAAGAGTGCAATAATTCCAGACGCTCCTGGAATACAGCACAGCCTAATCGCAGCCTCCTCATTCTCCCACCTTTTCAACTGCATGAAAGATTGCCACACAATATCCAAGAGACTATTGCCTGTCGGTAATCCGTTCCACATTAACGAAGAAGCCAGAAGATGGATGAGGTACTTTAAGGTCAATTGCTTTCCTCCTTCTCCTCCTCCTCCTTTTCTTAAACTGCAGTTACTTTAATCAACCAGGTTTGTCTTAAATAAGAGACCATCAGAGAGCTGTGAATCACAAACCATCACAGGCAATTTGTTCACTTCCCCAGGACTGACTTTAGCGGGGGAGGGGATAATTCACAGGTAGGTCCGCCGAATTCTTTCAAGATGCTCTTGCTTTGTTTTTTTCAAGGAGATTTAAGGAAGGGAAAATGCCCTTGAGGGTAAACAAGGTGCAGTTCACAAAACACCTTTGGGTTGAGGAACGCACATCACTACCCTGGGAGGAAGGAGGAGGAGGAGGAAGTTCTGGAGTAGAGGTCTATCTATCTATCTATCTATCTATCTATCTATCTATCTATCTATCTATCTACCTACCTACCCACCCACCCACCCATCCGTCCACCCACCCACCCGTCCATCCATCCATCTATCTATCTATCTATCATCTATCTATCTATCTATCTATCTATCTATCTATCTATCTATCTATCTATCTATCTATCTATCTATCTATCTATCTATCTATCCGTCCACCCACCCGTCCATCCATCTATCTATCTATCTATCTATCTATCTATCTATCTATCTATCTATCTATCTATCTATCTATCTATCTATCTATCTATCTATCCGTCCACCCACCCGTCCATCCATCTATCTATCTATCTATCTATCTATCTATCTATCTATCTATCTATCTATCTATCTATCTATCTATCTATCTATCTATCTATCCGTCCACCCACCCGTCCATCCATCTATCTATCTATCTATCTATCTATCTATCTATCTATCTATCTATCTATCTATCTATCTATCTATCTATCTATCTATCCGTCCACCCACCCGTCCATCCATCTATCTATCTATCTATCTATCTATCTATCTATCTATCTATCTATCTATCTATCTATCTATCTATCTATCTATCTATCTATCTATCTATCTATCTATCTATCTATCTATCTATCCGTCCACCCACCCGTCCATCCATCTATCTATCTATCTATCTATCTATCTATCTATCTATCTATCTATCTATCTATCTATCTACCCAGGACTGCCCCAATTTTGCCGTCTTTCTGGAAGCAGCCAAAGACCTTTCTTTTCAGGCAAGCTTCCCTTAACGATGGACTACCTACGATGTGACTTTTATATGGATGACCATGCATGACTGCATTGACTGATTTCATAAGAACACCTGTGCTTTCCAAGTTAGTTTCCAACCCTTGTGATGGATTTTTTTTCTTTTTGCATGCACTTTGTAGCTTTAATGTTACTTTTTAATGTTCCAAGGTGCCTCTTCTAATGCCTTGTTCTTAACTTGAATATGTCTGAAATGTTCTGGGCTGTATATTGTCCCTGGTTATTGTAAGCCACCTTGGAGAAAGGTTACAAAGGAGAAAGTTGGGGTAAAAATATTCAAAATACATAAATAATGTCTGTCTGTCTGTCCGTCCATCTGTCTGTCCGTCTGTTTGTCCGTCTGTCTGTCCATCCGCCCGCCCACCCGTCTGTCTGTCTATTCTTTTTTGTTTTTCCTTCCTTCCTTCCTTCCTTCCTTCCTTCCTTCCTTCCTTCCTTGAACTTTAAATTCCAGGAAACCATAGAATCAGCATCCACCATTGTTTTCCATAATGTCTGAATAATGGGAGATAAAATAAATAGAGGAGGGAGGGAGGGAAGGAAGGAAGGAAGGAAGGAAGGAAAAATAAATGTGTTATACCCTTTGCAACCAGCTTCATAATATTTTCCTACATGGTTAACCAATATAATGTAAGAATGTAAAAATGCATAACACATCTCAATGGTCAATACTGCATTTATTTTGCAGTATCAAAGTGTACAATTATGAGAGAGGAAATAGTGTGTTACAAAAAAATGGTACTGCCCAAAAGAGCTTTACTTTGGGTTGCTGCTAAGCAGTGTTATTCTAAATAACCCCTAATACTTAACCCTAAGGATTAAGTAATCATGCACAGTAATGTAATGTAAGCATCATTTTAAACAGCGTTATTAAAAATTAAAAATTACTTGTCACTTGGTAAAGTTGTATTAATGTGTCACCTCTTAACTAATGAGAGGCAAAGATTTTAAAATAACAATAGTGAATTATTTCAACATAAGTAGCATTGAAGAAAATGAACAAAGTGCATTGAACACCAGGAAGTTAAAGGTTAAAGAAAGAGTTAAAGAAATTATATTAAGTCATGCAAAGGAGCCATCTGCTTTTGCAAACATTATTGATTATCCACCAAAAGGCATCACTTCATGGACAGGTGTGGAAACATGACAAGTACTGAGACTTCTTGTTGTGAATATAATTCATAAATGCTAACCAAACAGAGTAAAATTTTCACACGACCCCTAAGATCCGCTGGTCCCTTAAATTCGGACCAAAGATCTTAGGGGTTCGTTGCCCTTCCTTCCTCCCCACCAGAGAAAGAGGGGGAAAAATGCAGCTCACCTGGAGGAGCTTCCCGGAGCTCCCTTTCTCTTCCATTTCTCTTCTGCCTGCTTTTTTCCCTCCCACCTCTTCTCTTAAAGGGGCAGGAGGCAAAAAAAACACAAGCAGAAGCCAGGAGAGCCCCGCACTGACCAGATTAAATCCGGACCTGGGGATTTTCACCCACCTCAAGCAGGTACAAGAAAGTGCAGCTGGGTCGCGCTTAGGTGGGCGGGGTCGCACTTAATTGTCTGCAAAGTCCAGAGCTGGTGGGAAAACACTTGTAAGGTCCGGACCTTACAGCCATTTCCTGCGGAGCTTAGGGGTCGTGTATAAACGCCATAAGTTTTTCAATATATTTGAGGATCCAGATCTTAGCCTATTGGTTTTCTAAATATGGAGACTGTGACCCTTTCTAATCTATCTCCATAATCCCAAGCAAACGGGGGGGGGGATGATAATTAGATCTGCATACTGTAAACATCGATTAGCATCTATAAACAGGGACAACAGGATTAGTATCAGACGATTAATCCATTTATGTTGACTGATCTTTTCTCTTTAGCTGAATTCTGTTTTTTCTCCCATCAAGAGTAAAAAACATGGAAGGACTACCCTATACATGCGTATGAGCCCAGTCAATTCCTCCATCACAGGTCTACCTAAAAATACTTTGGTTCTTCATTGAAAAGGACATTTTTCTGGGTGAAACGGAGTACAGCCTTCTGGAAAATCTGCTTGGTTTTCTCTAGGAGAGAAGACACACAAGAGGCAAAGCACTCAAGAAATGCGACACAGGTCAGTAGGCCGATCAAGAAGCATGCTCTCTCACTGGAACTGCAGAATCAGTATCAGCTCCTCACCATGGATGGTGTTCCTGGGCCACTGAAACAAGAGGTGCTGTCCCAGGCCTAATGATTCTCAGGTGCTAGAACAGGTAAAGTAGGAAGATCATGGAGGTAGCTATGGGGGATTTGAGGTGGAAGGAATCTTGCGCCTTCCCAGAGAAGAAAGATGTATGGTGTTCCAATATTTTGAATTCCTGCTAAAATTCCCTTTCTGCTCTGCATCAGAAGCACAGAGACTTAGGGCCTTTTTACACGACCCCTAAGATCCGCTGGCCACTTAAATTCAGACCAGAGATCTTAGGGGTTCCTCGCTCTTCCTCTGTCCCCACCCCCTCTGCACTTCCTGGTTGCTGGCTGCCTGAGGGAGGGAGGAAAAAGAAAGAAAAGAATGCTGGTTTACCTCCGTTTTGTTCCCGGCAGCATTCAGATCTCTTAAAGGGGCGGGGTGCAAAAAAAGAACAAACAGAAGCCAGGAGAGCCCCGCACTCACTATCCTTACACCGGATCAAATATTTGTCACCATCAAAGACCAGGTACAAGAAAACTGCTGTTTGGTCGCGCTAAAGTGGGCGGGGTCGCACTTAATTGTCTGCAAAGTCCGGAGCTGGTGGGTAAACATTTTTAAGGTCTGGACCTTGCAGCCATTTGCGGCGGAGCTTAGGTGTCGTGTATAAACGCCCTTAGAGAAGAGAATAGTTTCAAACTCCCCTGAGTCCACCCCTTTCTCATTAACTGGCCCTTCATAGTCTCAATAACTTACTCTAAGGCATTGGTAGAAGAAACAACAAAGCATATGTCTTCCATTTGCTTGATATTACGGACTGGTATGTGCTGTTTTCTTTGCTCCATGCATACCAGCAATGATAGATAGATAGATAGATAGATAGATAGATAGATAGATAGATAGATAGATAGATAGATAGATAAATAGATAGATAGATACTTTATTGTCACTCTACATAGTATAACAAAATTGAATACTATCCCTGGTGCAATTAAAAAGATTTTAAAACAATCTAAAAGGTAAACAGAATTAAAAGCACTTGTGAGCCAAACAAATCAACAGCAAACAAACACTTGCCACCAACCCAAGAAAGAGAGGAAAAGAAAACTCAGCAGAGAGGCAGAGCTGTCTTTGGAGTCCAAGGGCAGAAGGAACAATTGGTTAGTGCCGGAGAGACAGGTGATCACCCTAGCCCGTAAAAGCCCCTCCAAATCACTCAAACCACATGCAGCATGAAAGGTTGTAAAATAAAACTCCAGCTCATCCAGGCGTGGCTCCTCATCACATATTCTCCCAAAAGTGGAGGCTTAAAAGTGGGGGAGGGGTGCAAAAAAATAGAAATCCTGATGATCCTGAGTGCAATGAATGATAATAGACCCTGACGCAGTAACGCATGTGTCAGATCCCATACAAATCTTTCCCCGTGCTGTTTGTTTGTTTGTTTGTTTGTTTGTTTGGCCTCCTTCCCACATATTTTTTCTGTCTACTTGGGTGTGCTTGTTTTTGGAGAGCTTCCCAGCGACCTCCGAGACAGGAGGACACACAGCGGGAAGAAAGCTGTTAGTAAATCAATCCTAAAGTGATTCATTTTCCAACAGACACATACCAAGCAGGCAGCACCTATTTATCATTTGGACAAGGGCTTAATAAAGATAAATTCAACCTGCGAAGCTCTGGAAACCCGAGCTTTGGAAATTGCCAGGTGCCAAAACATACTTCTGTGATAATTAGTGAACATTCATACGTAATTTCAAAGGGTGCCGCTCAGGACTGCTATTTGGACTGCCATATTTCCCAGGAAGGCGTTTTGCAAAAATCACAACCAAGCAAAGAGTGATGTCCTGCTGGAGAAAGGCTTTCTGTTTGGGGACCTGAAAATTGTTGGTCTCTAAGGATGCCAAATTGTGCAAGGCTCTGATATGAAGAATGGATATGAAGAAGAATACAGGAGCCGCCATTCGTGTTGGGGTTTCGCTCTTTATTCGCATCAGAGCGTTGCGCGAACTGTTGGGAGAAACAAAACAGAGGCAAAGTTAAAAACAAGCTAAACATTCTCCAAATTTGGAGAAATTGCATCAACACAGAATTTATGTACATGCAATTTATGTCCCACTCAGGGTTCTTCCACACGCAAAAATTGCATTTAGGCCACAGGATGGTTTTTGTCAAGGTAGGAAAGATCAGAAGAGGTAGACAAAGATGGAACTATTCAATATGCCTAGCTGTCTGTCTGAATCACACCTGCTTCCTGAAAACAGACTCTTTGTTGTGGCTAGGGCTATACTACTGTCTCCAAGGCAGATGGAGAGCCAGTGGAAGTCCATATTATCTCACCTGGAGTATTATGTCCAATTCTGGAGACCACACTTCAAGAAGATGTCCAGAGGAGGGGACAAGGATGATCAGGGGGCTGGAAGCCAAGCCCTCCGAGGAAAGACTGAAATAACTAGGGCACGTTTAGCCTAGGGAAAAGAAGGCTGAAGGGTGATGTGATAGTCCTTTTCAAATATTGGAAGGGCTGTCATACAGAGGAGGGGCAGGGTCTGTTCTCAACCATCCCAGATAGTGCAGGACATGCAACAATGTGCTCAAGCCAAGATAACCCACCTTTCGGCTGAATATCAGAAAAAACTTCCTAACTGTTAGAGCAGTACAACAATGGAACTAATTATCTCAGGAGGTGGCGAATGCTCCAGCACTGAAGACATTCAACCATCTGGCAGAGATCCTTTGATCTGTAGCCCTGCATGGAGCAGGGGGTTGGACTTGGTGGCCTTGTAGGCCCCTCCCAACTTCACCATTCTATGCCTTGTACAAAGTTGCTTCCTTGGTGTGACAATAATCTCCAGATGAATAAGAATAACCTTAGAACTACAGCGCTGGAAGGGACCCTGTGCATCATTGAGTCCATCCCTAATCAAGGAGGGCCAGTGGGGAATCAAACTCCCAAACTCTGGCTTCGTAACCAGAGTTCTAAACCACTGCGCTATCCAAAATGTAATTGTGGAATGGTCTGGTCCTTCCTTCCTTCCTTCCTTCCTTCCTTCCTTCCTTCCTTCCTTCCTTCCACATCTATCTATCTATCTATCTATCTATCTATCTATCTATCTATCTATCTATCTATCATCTACCTTCCTTCCTTCCTTCCTTCCTTCCTTCCTTCCTTCCTTCCTTCCTTCCTTCCTTCCTTCACATCAGCCTTCACATTACAAGAGAAACATGGACCTTAAAGTGCTATTATTTAAGAGGAGGAGGAGGAGGAGACTTGAAGCTCTTTTTAACACAATTTCCCCCCCCCCACCCCCCTGAGCCATGTAATTAAACAAACCTCCTCCAAGGAACCCAGACAGAGTAGCGCTCCCTACCAGCCAGGAACTTTCATTTCACTAACCTTTTTAGCACATCTCTGGATGTGAAAAATGATGAAAGGTTTCATCGGTAATGTTAGATCCTATGGGAAGTTGGGCGAAGACAGAGAATACACCCCATAGAACTCAAATGGAAGTGTGGCATATAATCAGAGGGTTTGGGAGCGGGGATTCTCCCAAGAGAAAGGATGAAATATAGCAGCTTTCTGAAAAGAAAAAACATCCCAATTTGAAAGAACACGAGTCAAGTTTCCATGAAACAGAGTTTGTAATTTCTTGTTTCCATCTCCTGTAGAAATCATTGCCTGCAGGATTGTTCCGGTGATTTGAAGCAACTTATTTCCACATGAGTTATACAGTCCTTAGGGCCACAATCTGTCTAAGTTATTACAATCTTGCATGCTGCCTTCAAGCAGGTTTGGCAGGGAGGAACCTTTCTGGACTGGGCTGACTGTCAACCAGTCCAGTGGTAACCAATTGTTCCTCCCCTGCCTCTGGTTGCAAAAAGGGCTGCAGTTAGCAATTATGCAGTTAGAAGTGCGAATGTCGTCTACAGGATTTGGTGGGAAGTAGGCTGTGAGTTTGGTGGGACCTGTTGGTCCACAGCAACCTTGTGGTGCAGTTGTTACATGCCCGTACTGCAACTAAAACTCTGCTCACGACTGGGGTTCAGTCCCAGGTAGTTGGCTCATGGTTGACTCAGCCTTCTATCCTTCCGAGGTGAGTAAAATGAGTACCCAGCTTGCTGGGGGGCAATGTGTAGCCAGCATAATTAATTGTAAACCACCCAGAGAGTCCTTGAAGTGCTATGGGCGGTATATAAGCAGAACACTTTGCTTATTTGTACCATCAGAGCTACAAAAACTGGCAGGATAAGGAACCGCATTCATTCTCCACCAGTATTTAACTGCTACTTGTGTGTGTGTTATGTCGTTACAGTCATGACCGACTCTTCGTGACTCCATGTCCATGGAGTTTTCTTGGCAGCAATACTGGAGTGGCTTGCCAGTTTCTACTCCAGGCAACTGCTACTTAGGTTTTGGGTTAAAACTTTTATCTGTTACATGACTGTTTTTCATTTTGATAGATTGTGCCTGGTATTTTTTGAATAATAATATGGGAAGTGGTATTCTGCAGGGACATTGCCAGGTCTTTGACTTCGAATCCCAAATCTGAGTCTTTGGATGCAAGTCCCAAGTCCTGTATCCCTATTTTAAAAATAACTCCCCCATCCCCCAAAGAAGAAGGAGGGAAGGAAGGTTCTGAGTTGCAAGCTAAGTCCATGACACAGGGCAGTGTTGGCGAACCTATGACATGAGTGCCAAAGGTGGCACCCGGAGCCCTTTCTGTGGGCACCTGACATCGCCCCTTCACAGCCACCTGTATTCAGGTTAAATGGCTGTATTGGCACTTTGTGAAAAATTAGTGGGTTTGGAATCACAGTTTGGGCACCCGGTCTCTAAAAGATTTGCCATCACTGGCATAGGGGGGTGGGGAACTGAGGTGAGTCCAGGTCTAGTGGCCAGTCCAGCTAAAGTCTCCATCTCTGTCATTCTGTTGACTTAAACACCAAATTAGTTGGACATTCAGCTGTTTCCTGGTCATTCCAGAAAAGGAAATGCCTCTCCCCCCCCCCTTTTGCAGGCACCTTTGGATGGAGCTGAATTACTGGCCTTCCCACTGGTGATCAGTTGACTCTGTTATCACATCATCCAATTCACTCATCTCTCCGGGCAGGCTATTTCTGGAATGATATTTTCATTCCTTTCCCCTCCCCACCCACTCCACACACAAAAAAATATAGTAGCTAGCCAGCTTGGGAGCGTGAGTCCTCTCACGTGATGTTTTCTGCACTGGGAGCAAGCAAGAAACCTTTCCTAATTAATTAACGTCCCTGCGTGTCTCCACCTTTCCTCCCCTGACACGAGTAGACATCAACGTTGGCATCAGATCATCTGCAGACTTCATCAGACGGACGCCCTACTCTGAAAAATGTCCCAGGAGGTGGATCAACCACCAAGTTCCCTTAACCCAAAGAGGCAGCTGGGTGCCAAATCTTCCAACTCGTCCATCCAGCGCAGATGCTAGGCAACGTTCGTTCTTAAAAGGTTAAGGATCCTTCCGGCTGACAGAGCATCAAGCAAAGATGACACATGTTCCTTCCGGTGCTAATGACAGGGAGACAGATGGGGGGGGGGACCCCGCCAAAGACATTTTGACAGCCTGGCTGTGCAGGATCCCCAAAGACTTTAAGCAAAATGCCTCAGATAAATAGACATGTGTGTGTGTGTGCGTGCGTGTGTGCGTGCGTGCGTGCGTGCGTGCGTGTGCGTGCGTGTGTGCACACACGCACGCACGCAATGAGCCAAGACTGCCTCATCTCTGTTGTCTTTCCGGAAACAAATATCTTTTTCTTCAGGCAAGCTTTCCCTGAATAATGGACTGCCTATTATGTGTCTTTTATATTAATCGATAGGATCACATAGACCAGTGGTTCTCAATCTGTGGGTCCCCAGATGTTCCTGGACTGCAACTCCCAGTTGCAGTCTTCCTCACTAGTTGAGCTGGCCAGGATTTCTGGGAGTTGCAGTCCAGGAACATCTGGGGACCCACAGGTTGAGAACCACTGACATAGACTTTGTGTTTATAACTAATTATAACCTTGTGTGTTTACATTGGCACTATGTTTTCAATGTTAGTTTCCATCACTCATAACTTTTACACATAATTTTACTCTCTTTTTGACTGTGCACGTTTTCTTGTAGCTTTAACATAATGTTGTCTATTAATGCTGTAAGATGTCCCTCAATTCCCTGTTTTCAATACCTGAACATGTCCTAATTGTACTGGACTGTATATTATCCCTCATTACTGTAAGCCGCCTTGGATCCTTTTCCAAGGAGAAAGGCAGGATAAAAAATATTCTAAAATAAAATAAATAAAATTTTGATGAAGATGTGGGATTTTTATTTATTTATTTTTGTTTACCCCTGTAAGGCAGCAGAAACTGGCTGTGCGTTCGCAGACCAAAACCTCAAAACAGTATCGTCCCGTTTGCACAAAATGGAGGAGGCAGGAAGGATGACCAAGAGAAATTCCCCAAGAAATAGCTCCCTTATTACCCTCTAAAAAGACAACCCATTTTCAAAATGAGGTTTTCAAGAAGCTTTTATGTTCTGTGGGTGAGGGGGTTGGGTTGAAGCTGAATCCAGTATCATCTCTTCCTGACCGCCATTTGGAAACGGGTATCAGATGGTAGGCAGGGATTCTAATAACCACAGCCATCTTGTGGCTGTCCTCTGTTGTTGTTTTTCAAAATGTCCTGCCGATACTTCTCAGAGAAGAAACGCTCCAATCCGAAATCAATACCACACTCGAGGCATCCCTCCTGCCTCATGACTACATTTGCCTGCCAACTGGCTGGCTGAAACCTTGTGTGGCTAAATAGACTCTCTCGTCTATTTTGGTCACCACACAAGTTTGTTCCAGCGTCAAGAGAAAGAAAACAGATTTCCCCCCCTTTTATTCATTCAGTTTACAAGGGCACACATTTCTGCAAAGCTTTTGATCGCACAGATGTCAAAGGAACCAGTTTAACCGATGGAGCGCCTGTGTGTTGTGTTGTGTCATTACAGTCGTGACCGACTCTTCGTGACCCCATGTCCATGGAGTTTTCTTGGCAGGAATACTGGAGAGGCTTGCCAGTTCCTACTCCAGGCGCCTACAGCATCTGCTATTCCCTGGTGGTCTCCCATCCAAGTACTAACCAGGGCCAACCCTGCTTAGCTTAGGAAATCAGGTGAGATCGGATGTGCTTAGGGCATATCACCCATCAATACCCTTTTAGAACTGTCAAGCTGGAAAGGATCCTGTGGATCATTCAGCCCAGCCCATGTCAAGGAGGCACTGTTGGGAACTGAACCACACACACACAGCTGGGGCAAAAAAGTTTTTTCCAGGTAGAGAATAAACCTAAGTGGTTTCCCATTTCCTCCTTTGTGGTGGTGGTGGGGAGATCTTAAGACTTTACAGCTTGCCCAAGGTCACCCAGGCTGGCTCTTCTCAGGAGGCACAGTGAGGAATGGAACTCCAAGACTCTGGCTCTGCAGCCAGAGACCTAAACCACGGACCTATCTAGCCAGCAACTTTGGTTAAAGCTGGTCACAAAATGGAGGCCGCAGAGTCAGGCCAGAGGTATGGGTTTCAGATGTCCCTTCTGAAGTTGCAGACTAGAATGCATCTCCAAATCTCAACAGACAAAGGGTTACGGGCCATTCAACATCCCGTCTCATGGCCTTAAATTTAAAATGTCTGCCGTTGGAAACAGAGATGGGTGTGAACTCTACATTGGGAGGTTCGTGCTGGTTCGTTTTGTAGTCGCACGGGTGTCTGGCACTTCCCAGCCCGGCCCTCTCTAGCAGGTGCCCACTCAAAGTCAGCAACCAGAGGGGGGAAGGGACAGGGTAGTGCCGAACATTTGTTCAGCCATGAAACCAACCGGCTCGAACTGGTGAATCGGTGGTTCGTGCCCATCTCTACTCAGAATATATCTTGTGGACATTGAGGGCAATGGGGTAGAATATACACATCTGGCTTGGATGAATCCATATTGGAGGAAGAAGAAGAGAAAGCCAAACTGGTGCAGTGTGTGATGCGTTACTTATGGGTGACATCTTAGAGAGGTTTCACAAGTTTTCCAAGAGGTAATTTTGCCAGAGGTTGTATTTTTCCTTGCCTGTTTGACGGATGAGGAAATTATTAATTTTTGCTTGCTTGCCTGCAGATGACCAAAATAAAACAACAAATCTGCCTAGCAATCAGTTGGCCTGTTGGGTTTTCTCTAATGTTACTGCATAAACTGTAACTCTGAGAGAAGGAGACATAAAAAAGAGGGAAGACGTCAGGAAATAAGTTATTATTAAGAGACTCCGCCAGTCATGGAAATGAGCTGAGGTCTTCAGCCGTCCTGTTAATGAGTTGGAGAATTATACAGATTTCCCCGATATTCAAGATGCCAGCTGATTTGCTTTTATCACCGGAAGAACAGCTGCTCATGGAAACTATTTAAATATATAGATGGGAAAATGGAAAATAAATAGCAGAGAGAGAGAGCCAATGGGAGGGAAGGATCTGGCTGGGGGGGGGGGAAATTGGGTGGGGAAGGTGATGGGGAGCCAACCCATTATTATGGAAATACCCTCCACCTCGGTTCCTTCAAAAAATGCCACTTTATCATCAGCTAGGCAATAAGAATGGCTAATACACAAAGCTATAAGACAGTGACACTCATATCAAAGCGGGTGCCATTTTTCCATTACAGCTACGCAGGCTGAATTATTCCAATTCATTTTTTATTCATGACAGACAGAAAAAAGGGTTTTTCCGCACATCCTGTCCGTCATTTGCCCAAGAAGCGGCCAGCATGAAGGAGAACGGGTGTTGTTTTAGTACGGATTGTCTTCCTCGAATCAGAGAGACCAAGGACTATTGGGTAAAGCCCTGGAAAAAATGGGTATGGAGAACTGGGGATGACACAGAAGCTGTTAGAAGGAGAGGATTTCTAAGGATGTTTCAGGAACAGGGGGGAAATCCACGGAAAAGGTTCAGGTCCCCTGGAATCCTCTGTAGAAATTCATGCACCTGGATGGTTCGTGTCCTCCTGCTCTAATGTTTTGAGATTCTTTTCCCCATCTCATTGGATAAGATTGGGTTTGTATTGATATTCTGCAATCGATAGTCAATGAGATTGGGCATGTATAACAGCTGCATTCACTGTGGGCATTTATACACGACCCCTAAACTCCAGGGCAAATGGCTCCCAGCTCCGGAGCTTAAAAATGTTTACCCACCAGCTCCGGAGTTAACAGGAAATTTAAGTGTGACCCCACCCACTTTAGCGCGTCCCAGCGCACCTTTCAAGTACCTGCTCTTTGGAGGTGAAAATTATTTGATCCGGTGTAAGGATAGTGAGTGCGGGGCTCTCCTTGCTTCTGTTTGTTGTTTTTTGGCTCCCGCCCCTTTAAGAGCTACTTTTACAGAGACTAGAGGCAGAACGAGGTGAGCGGCATGCTTTTCTTTCTCTTTTTCTCCCTCCCCTCACACAGCCAGCAGCCAGGAAGTGCGGAGGGGGGTGGGAACGCCCGAAGAGCAACGAACCCCTAAGATCTCTGGTCCGAATTTAAGTGGCCAGCGGATCTTAGGGGTCGTGTAAAAAGGCCCTGAGAGTTCACAGAGCTGGCAAGATAGGGAGTTAGGTAACTTCCGTATAACATCTGTGGAGCTCTAACCACAGAGGCCTAACCGCAAGCGGCTTCCTGTAGGAAAAGAACCTGGAAGAAGATGTGCTTGTCTTGTTAGTAACTAGGACTCTGAACATAGGGTCAAGCTGGGTGATGAAAGCACCAGAGATGAACTGGGTTGGACTGGTTTTAGCTGGTCTGAACAAGAAGCGGAACCATCAGAAGAAGATTCTGCATTCTGGATGAGACCACACACTGTATAGGATTTGGTATTAAACTAGCGTTCCCTATAATCCGCATTTTTCAGCATCCGCAGAATGGACTGGGAACCCATCTCCCGCAGATACGGAATGGTGCTGCTGGTCCTTCTGTAACTGTAATAATGGAACATCTCCACCCTGTGCACACATACAGGTGTGGCAAGCCAAGGTGACTTTGATGAAAGCGAGGGTCTTTCTAATGTCTTTGTCGAAAGAAATGCACAGGGCTGTATTACTTTTGCAAGATGTTTTCCTTTTGGACTAGGCTAGCAGATGGAATCCTTTAAACCAATAACACCCATTTCAATGAAAAGCTTCAACTGTCTAGCTTCTGCAGGAAAGTGGCGGGCAGGCGCCAACACTGATATGTTGACCTTTGCTTCAGGAAGCAAAATGTTTTGATCTGATCCCTCCTTCCCCCCCTCTCTCAATATCTCTCTCTAACACACACACACACACACACACACACACAGAGAGAGAGAGAGAGAGAGAGAGAGAGAGAGAGAGAGAGAGAAAGTGCTGTGTCGTATAATTAAGTCAAAAGCTGGCTCCCTATCCATATTGAGCATCCTATTGAGTATTAATTTTTGATGCTTCCTCATTTACGAGCACTATAAAACCCTGACAAATTTCAGCTTGACAGAGGGCCAAGTCCCGGATGGGCGGTGGCCAAGAAAACCACACACCGGCAATCCACCCACCGGGAGCTGAATGCCAGAGGGACATTTGGCCCCCGCTGGATCAAGGAGGCAAAAATAAATAACACACCAGGGTACCTGTGAGTGCCCTTTGCTTCCACATGTCTGGAAAAGAGAGAAGCTCTCGTAAGCTGCAAATAACTCACCTTAATTGCTTTGCTTATAAAGCTAGAAGAAATAAATAAAACATTTTTAAAAGCTAGGGTTGCAAAAAAGAAGAAGAAAAAAGTCCAGTCTGAGTCAAGTTTCTTTAGAAAATACACTCCATCGCTTAGCACATGATGAAAATTCTCTTTTCAAAGATGCATTTTACAGGTATTCATGATCAATGTGCCTTGTTTCTTTAAGTGTAGCTGTAGTGTGCCTTTCCTTCAAGAGACTGGAGGCTCCATACACGGCTTTTTTCTCCCTGTCCTTTAAGATGGTCTCCCCAAAACGACGACCCTACAAAGTATGTTAAGCATAAGAGACAAAGGGCACTCTTTCAAAGATGAGGATGTACACATATTAGACAAAGAAGATAGGTGGTTTGAGAGAGAGAGTAAGTGAAGCCATTCATGTGATAATTGAAACGCCCTCTCTCAACAGAGCTGGGGGCCTCAGGCATAGTCTATCTGCTACTTATCAGGCTGTGCTTTCCAAAGTACCCAGAAAAATCAAAAAGCCTTCACCATCAAGGCCATAGCTAATGACCCATTCTTGATAGGTTTCAGCACCTTAGGCCATTGTTCACCTTAAGGCTATGGATACTATTGTCTCCCTAATGAGCCTATTCAGGCCATTGTTCATCTTATGAGCCTAATACAGACCAGGATGACAAGAGATCAAAGCTGACTGACTATAAGATGGAGGACTCGCACTAGATGTATTCAGATGAGGAAGCTGTTTGCATGAGCAGCGAAAATGTTTCTATCTCTCAAAAAAAGAAGTCCAGTAGCCATGACTCAACTTCCAGATAAATTCACCTGGATGACTGAGAATCTTCACAGCCATAAGAGGTAGCGTTAGGGCCCAGGTCTTTCATCTTTGTTCATGTCGGAAGCACCAGAGCCATATTTAAGGAACAGATCAGATAATAATCTCGGAAAGGCAGAGTTGGAAGGGACCCTAAAGATCATCCAGTTGAGGCCCTGTCTAGGAGCCCCAAAGTGTGTTCTGCTTATATACCGCCCCATACCACTACAAGTCGTCTCTGGGCGGTTTACAATTTTAATTACAGTGTGCAGGCTACACATTGCCCCCCCCCCCAGCAAGCTGGGTACTCATTTTACCGACCTCGGAAGGATGGAAGGCTGAGTGTACCTTGAGCCTGCTACCAGGGATTGAACCCAGGTCGTGAGCACAGTTTTACCTGCAGTACAGGCATTTAACCACTGCGCCACGAGGCTCCCAGTGGGGGATCACACTCCCAAACTTTGAATCCACACCCAAATGCCACTGAGCTATCCAACTGTTATGTTTGCACAATGGCGAGTTAGAACAGTTGGGAAGGATATGTGCAGTCAGGCAAAAACACCCAGATTTGGGATGGGGGTGGGGAATGTTAGGTTAAAAAGTGTCAGAGATCAATTCGGAAGATATGGAATAGTTCAAATAAAGAGCTATTCTTTTTGTCCCTTTGCAAATGCGCCATTTTTAAAAAAAATTTTAGAATGTAACAAGCATGAAAACAACAATGACAACAACTGTATATTTTGTACTCAGTACGCGCTTGTAAAATCCAGCATACTGAAGTACCCCCATTTACAAAGGAGACTGAGCCTCACCTCCCTACCCCTGCGGATGTCAAAAACTGCAGATAAGAGTGAACCTTATACAGAGAATGGTCTCTGCCGCCATCCAGTGGCCAATTCTTATAATGCTGCTTTTGCGATGTATCCTTCAGCTTTTTTTAACGACAAATTAAGCCATTTTAGAGCAGTGTGCTCTTAAAACAGAACAGAAAATAAGTCATATTTGTAGGCACATGAAGCCTACCAAACCTGTTCAAAACTCAAGAAATGTGTCAGAAGAAAAGGCAGACGTGTGAATGCAACTAGAGTTTCACCTACCACATGACTTTATGTAAATATATATCAACATAAATGAAACAGAAAAATTCAAACTCCTGCGTGATTCAGCCCTTATTCTAGCAAAATAAGATGCTTCTTCTTACATACCAGTTTTTGGAAGTGGATGAATATATATTTCTTGGAAGGACCTGCACAAAAGAATCACACAACCTGTGCGCTAAAATAATTCACCACACATCTGTGGGATAACTAACCACTTCTGGGCAACAAGTCACTTTGGCACAGAAGCAGTTTGGCTGACCTTCTAACAAATGCATCTATCTGCCCCTAAGGAAGAGTTCTTGGCAGCCGAATCCATCAGCTGATGATAAGCAACACGGGTTATTATGTCTCCCTAAGGTTCCATTCTTATTATTTTGCCCGTGCCTCTGCTTTGAGGCACTCTTCTGCAGGCTCACTCAAAAATAAGCAACACCGCATTCATTGTAGCTTACTCCCAAGTTGGGTTTCGTTCTGCATGTTCCTCTATTGTATTTTCTTAATAATTATTTTAAGTTGATCTAAAGGTTGGCACTTTTTTTTTACAAGCAAAGCAAAGCAAAGCAAAGTGTTCTGCTTATATACCGCCTCATACCACTACAAGTAGTCTCTGGGCGGTTTACAATTTTAATTACAGTGTGCAGGCTACACATTGCCCCCCCCAGCGAGCTGGGTACTCATTTTACTGACCTCGGAAGGATGGAAGGCTGAGTGAACCTTGAGCCTGCTACCGGGGATTGAACCCAGGTCGTGAGCACAGTTTAACCTGCAGGACAGGCATTTAACCACTGCGCCACGAGGCTGATCTGCAGTACAGGCATTTAACCACTGCGCCACGAGGCTGATCTGCACTTTTAAAAAACTTACACTGACCAGCCTGCATGCAGGCCCAGCTGGTCAGCGCTTTTTTATTATTATTGAAACGGAATGAAATGAAAATTTCCATTTAGTTTTGTTTCATTTTTTAAAAAAGAGCACTTCGTTTTTCGTTTCGCTCTGTAATGAAATGAAAAATGAAAAACAAAATGAAGAAAAAAATTGTTTCATGCCCATCTCTATCTGCTATGTTTGTTTGTTTTCCTGGAGCTCCTATGAGAAGGTCCAGAAGCAAGAGAATTGTTTCTTTAAAGGGAGCAATCAAGAGGGATGCTTATTCTCTTCTCAAAGTCCCCTCGGCTGAAAGCTGGATCAAGCCAATTTGGAGGGTGATTGTAATAATGCCACATTCTCTAGCTGCCTCTAGGAGGCTTTTTCTGGCCCTTCAATGACACCTTTCTCCTAGACCAGTGGTGGCGAACCTTCAGCACTCCAGATGTTTTGGACCACAACTCCCAGAATTACGAACCTAGAATGCCAGTGACAAAGGACTGTGGGATAATAATAAAGAACAGACCCTTCCCTCTCTCACAGAAAACCCAGGTGTTCCTCAAATTGCTGCTCCTGTCTCCCGCTAAATGGATCTCGCAGACGAAAATGGGGCCCTCCCAGAGACCAAAGTGTTCTGCTTATAGACCACCCCATACTACTACAAGTAGTCTCTGGGCGGTTTACAATTTTAATTACAGTGTGCAGGCTACACATTGCCCCCCCCAGCGAGCTGGGTACTCATTTTACCGACCTCGGAAGGATGGAAGGCTGAGTGAACCTTGAGCCTGCTACCGGGGATTGAACCCAGGTCATGAGCACAGTTTTACTTGTAGTACAGGCATTTAACCACTGCGCCACGAGGCTCTTCCAACTTGGGTCTCCATCTCCCTCCTTGTCCAGGAGTGCCCGCCATGCTCGGTAACACACCCAAAGGTAACTGACAAAACAGGACAAAACCATCACTCCCTCCCCCTTCTGCGTCTTCCCCTTTTATTTTCGACACACAGAGAGGAACCCTAAATGCTAAACAAAAACACAGGCGCATTGTTCATCGCGGCCTTATTCGTTATGCCAAGCAAGTGTCATAAAAGAAGGGCAGGGGGTGGGAGGATTTATAGAGAAAGCGAGAGATTAAGACGGCGGGAGGCCCCTTCTATGGGGAGGACCCAATTGCCCGCCCGCCCGCCCGCCCGCTCATCTTGCGCAGAGGTGTTCAATGAAAGAGATAGTTTGGTCTTTCTGGCTGGGATCAGAAGCAGGAGGCTCTCTTAAGTTTCGCAAGGAAGCCTGTTCTTCCGAGACGCCCTGGCTCAGTTATGCAGGCTCAGGCAGCTGGGATACAGCCGATAAGCTTGCGTTAAGCTGCCACATTTCCAAGCGCTTATCGGAGGCAAGTGGAGGATTCCAGGAAGCCTCTGTTTTGACGCACGTTACTATTCAAGCGGGGCTGGAAACGGGGATAGTCCCTGCCTTTGCATAAAGCTAAGCAACGTTGGGAAGGGGGAGGGGTTCTGTACAAGACAACAGGGTTTAAAAGAGAGAGAGAGAGAGAGAGAGAGAGAGAGAGATGACTATGTTTAAGAAAGGATTTTAAACCCATCTTTGGTTATATGAATGACAGCCAAAATGTCACTTCCCTCCTGGTTGTTACTGAGTGTTGGCAATGCTGGCAAGTCTTTGGGCCCAAGGTCCAAATGCACGTGTTTGGTATCAAGTCCCAAGTCCAAGTCTTTAGAGCCATGTCCCAAGTCCAAGTCCATGTCTTTGGTGCCAAGTCTCGAGTTGCTATTAAAACAAGGTTTTTCCTCCAGAAAAAAAAGGGGAAGGGTGGGTGGGTTAGGAGTCATGTGTTGAGTCCAAGTCATTGAAAGGGAAACCCAAGTCAAGCCCAAGTCGGGTTACCAGAGTGACTTAATTCTGACTTGACAGCAAGTCTTGCAGCTCAAGTCCCCATCTCTGGTAAGTGTATCCTTAAGCCAGGCATGTCCAAAGTCTGGCCCAGGGGCCAAATGTGGGCCATTTTCAAATTCCGAGTGGCCCGCAGCCTCTTTTCCACATCAGCTCAGCCTGTCATGCATCCTCGCCAGCTGGCCCCTCCCCATGCTGGATAGAGATATCAGCTTGCAGTTTTATAGTTGGCCTGCCCTCCCTTGCCTCCGTACATCCCCCCAGCCACCCGCCCAGCCTACCTGTCCCTGGCTCTGTTGCTCACAGCTCCCTCCCTGCCTCCTTGCATGTTATTGAGGCTTGTCCAAAGTCTGGCCCAGCGGCCAAATGCAGCTCAACGGTCGGCCCCCACACATTTCACCTCACTGAATCTATCGCTCCTTGCAAAAAGTTTGGACACCCCTGCCATAATGATGCATTGAAAGGATCAGTGCTTTGTGCCAGGGTAGATCTACTATGAAACTATGATGCTTCAGTGTTGCATGCCATGAAGTCCACATGGAGACTCTTTCCAGGGTTTTCCAGTTGTGGAATACACAGATGTGATTTGCCGTACCTTCCTTGTGGTGGAGCATCCTGGGACCGTGCACCTTTGCCAATGCTCCACCCCAGTCCGGCTCTACTCACAGGAAACACAGTGGGGGGAATCGAACTCTCAACTTCTGGCTCCACAGCCAGAGACCTACCACGGCAAGCTATCCAGCCCCCTCCACACGTCCTGAATAAAAGGTAGCATCCTTTGTTCCTGTAAGTAAGAAGCAAGCTTCAGTGTATGATAGCAGAGGCTTAATTATGTTGCCTCTCCCGTTGTCAGCAGAAATGATGATGCAGCGAGCTTCCTTGTGATGCCTCCGGCTCCAGCTGAATTTAAAACCGAAAAAAAGGAAAAATGAATCCTAAATCAATAGAACACAAGGATGACATGTTTCTGTCTTATTTGGGGAACACAGATCTGGCCAAAAGGATATGTCACAGCAAGATGAATCAGCTACAAGATGGATTGTTTGTCGGGTCCTAGAGTCTCTGTCTTGCTAGAATAATTTTCTAACAGCTCAGAGATCTTCTGAGCATCAGCTTTGCATTGAGCTTCACACATTAACAGTAGATTATCTAGAGGTATATTTCTTCAGTTTAAGGCAATGTGTGTGCTTGAATTCCCATGGTGACTAAAGGGAGCCACTCAGAAAGGTCCTTGTTAGGAGCAAGGATCTTCAAAAGCAATCAGGAACCAGTTGGGGTCCACCACCAGAAACGTGAAGAGCTACAGTCTTGACCTTGTGCTATTTTCATCGTTTAACCCTCCTGCCCATGTGAAAGAGATGGGCGTAGCGCTCAACGAAAGCTACAGAGTCTCTACTAATTACCTGAAACCATCTGCTCTGGTTTAAACCCATTATCTAGTAGGCATTGCATCCTGTGACTTACAGACAGGAGGAGCCGTGAGTAAGGAAAGAGCCATCCACTTATTTGGCTACCAACCTGCCCTTCTCATATTAAAATCATGTTTTTAAAAAATCCAGGACTTCTGTGAATCTTAAGGGAACAGCAGAAAAATGCCAGGATTCTCATGTTTCTCCTTCTTCCTCTAAGTTTGTTAATGCCCAGTTTGGAAACATAGGAGAATCTTGTTGTGTTATTGTGTTGTTGTCAAGTACCCTCCAACTTAGGGCCTTTTCACACGACCCCTAAGATCCGCTGGCCCCTTAAATTCAGACCAAAGATCTTAGGGGTTTGTTGCTCTTCCTTCCTCCCCACCAGAGAAAGAGGGGGGGAAATGCAGCTCACCTGGAGGAGCTTCCCGGAGCTCCCTTTCTCTTCCGTTTCTCTTCTGCTTGCTTTTTTTCCTCCCACCTCTTATCTTAAAGGGGCAGGAGGCAAAAAACACACAAGCAGAAGCCAGGAGAGCCCCGCACTGACCAGATTAAATCCGGACCTGGGGATTTTCACCCACCTCAAGCAGGTACAAGAAAGTGCAGCTGGGTCGCGCTTAGGTGGGCGGGGTCGCACTTAATTGTCTGCAAAGTCCGGAGCTGGTGGGAAAACACTTGTAAGGTCCGGACCTTGCAGCCATTTCCTGCGGAGCTTAGGGGTCGTGTATAAAGGCCCTTAACAGTGACCTTAATGACCAGCTCCAGTCTTGCTTAGGTCTTGCTAAGCAAGAGTTGTGTCTATCCTTTCAGATCCAGCTTGTTTCCTGTTAAGTCTTCCTCTCAGTGTACTGCCTTCAACTTTTCCAAACATTATTGTCTTCTCACAATATGTAGCCTGAAGAGAAACGGCCTAGAAATGGAACAAACAAATAAATAAACAATGTCCAAAATAGGATTCTTAAACGACTACCAAAGCATGTAGGACTCAAGAGACCCTCTGGGATACTTTAGTGGTCTGATCAAGAGATCATCATCATCATCATCATCATCATCATCATCATCATCATCATCATCATCATCATCATCATCATCATCATCATCATCATCATGTGCCATCGTCAATTCTGACTCATGAGGACCCTTTCTGAAGGTTTTCCTGGTAGAGAATACTCAAAAGTGGTTTACCATTCCCTTTTTCTTCTGGAGGTGCCCTGGGGATGGTGCAGCTTGCCCAAGGCCACCCAGGCTGGTTGTTAACCCAGGAGACAGAGTAGGGAATTGAACTCCCAACCTCTGGCTCTACAGCCAGATAGCTAACCCCCCCGAGCTCAATCAAGAGATAGCAGCCCCCTCTAATTTTGACTCCTCTGTGGCTGCTTCCGAATGCCTATGTGGATCTCTGCCTTTGTGTGCATCTATAAATGCCCACTCTACCTAGGTTTTGTCTGTCACCCCTTGCTCTTCCCATCATGGGCTGCAGAGTCTTCTGCCCCATCAACCACAGTGCACACTTCCTGTTACCTAAATAAAATATCTCTCAAGGTTGAGGTCTTGAACAGCTGTATTTTGCCAGCATTTGCCAGGCAATGAGAAGCTCTTAAAACAGTATGTTAAACAAAAGGTTTTCTTATTACTGGAATTTATTTTCAACCTATTATTAGCTGTCAAGCTTGTCTGGCCTAACACTAGTAAACAGCAATCAACCCCGCCATCGGGAGGCGGTTAATTAAAGAGTGAGAGATTACTGGAAAGAATGAGATTATGAGGACGATCCAGAGAACAGAGTAAAACATTTCAGCTTCAATTGTGTCTATCAATTGCCTATTGCAGTGGTTCCCAATTTTTTTTTTTACCCAAATGCCTTAATGGGTAATCGTACTGCTTCAAAATATGTTGCTATAGGGTTGCATTTATCTAACCCTGCGCTTTCCAAGTTGGGGAAAGGCAGAACGTCTTGGACTACACCTTCCATAATCCTTGAACATTGACAGCCCTGTCTAAGACTTCTGGGAGACCGAGTCCAAGGCATCTGGGGCTCCAGGTTTGGGAGCCACTGATTTAACTGAGAAAACACAGGGAAGCATGCCATTTGTTCTCTTGGGGCAAAATGTAGGATGTGGTGCTGACATTATACATTTAAAACAGTTTTACCCAGATTTAATATCTAGGGCAGAACAAATATGTTCACTTAATCCCAGAACATATTGCAGCCATCCAAACTGCAATAAGTGATTTAGAGCTTAAATTCTTTATTAAGCATCCTGCACACATGCAGGATTTTCTGCCGAATAATAATATGCAAAGCTGTCAAAGTCATTAACAGTTAAGCAAGCTATGGAAAGAAGAGGAATTTTGGAAACACTTGATCTTGAAAGCATTTGTAGCCGTTACCTTCTCCTTTTTTTATCGCTTTGCTAAAGCTGCTTAAATTTGGCACAATTGGAAGAGCTTTCCCCATGCCGCGCAAAGTGGAGAGTTCACAACCACAAAATGTAGATGTGGCCACCAACTTGGATGCTTTTAGAACAGAGCTTTGCAATCTGGGGTGCCCAGATGTTCTTGGAGGAAGGAAGGTGATGTAGAGGGAAGGAAGGAAGGAAGGAAGGAAGGTGATGCAGCACAGGTGGAGGAGGGGAAGAGCAGCACTTGTGCTGTCACCTTTACAAACTGGGAGGAACTGGGAAGAACTGGTTGGTGGCCATTTCTAGGCCGCACTTTATAAAGCCAGTACACTCAGAGGTAGGCAGAATTCTTATTTAGGTGTAAATTTTGTCCAAGGGTGTAGTGCAATAGTTCCCATATTGGGTCCCCAGATGTTCTAAAACTCCAGCACTAGGTGTGCTCACCAGAATTACTGGGACTATAGGGAACGAGTATAGTGGGGGCCATTTTCGCCTGTTTCCAGCAAAAAAAAAAAATCATCCAAAAACATAAGGAATTGTCTTGTAGTACTTTGGGACTCACAGTTCTGTCTTGCCTTGGAAAGGTGGCAGAGGGGAGGCGACAGCTAGATTTGGGTATCCAATAGCACTCCCACGGCCATTCTATGTCCTGAACTGCGTTTTTAGAACGCTTGGCTTGACAAGTAGAACATTTGGGCTTTTCAAACTGCAGGAGGCTTCCGCAGCATTGTTCTGCTGCCTCTAAACTCCCACGCTGGCATATCCCACTGGCAATGTGTTATCAGAATCTTCTTTAGGGTACGCTCATTGGTTTTTTATGGTGATGCCGTACCCTTATGCCACACGCTTGACCTGTCACAACAACGGAGCGGAGAAACAACTTAAGCTTTCAGATGTCAAGTTATGAGCAAACGTCAGTTTGCTTGTAAGCCAATCATTCCCAAAATGCATTTCCTGCGGCTTTTTGATGCATTTCATCAATGCGGCATTGATGTTTGCGAATACCTCCGACAGTGGATTTCCAATTATGCCATGTGTTTCATTTCCAAGGCGCCATCCTTGTCAGTGCATAAAGTGCATGTCGGAAGGTGTGGAAACGGCAAATCATAAAGGCCAGTTAACTCTCTGAGTTCTGTGGCGGACTTACCAGAGACATTTGGGGGACATTGCTGTGGAAGACAAAAGCACATTTTTGCAAGGCACACCAACGGAAAATCACCAAGGCCATTCAACGCTCCGAGTTCTGCTGGGGACATCTGGAGAGCCAGACTATTCGTAACAATGGCTCACAAGCTTTTCAGAATAAAACCGTCACGAAAAGAAGTCCGCGGAAGACAGCTAGGACATGGAGGAGAAAGTAAGAAAGACAAGGTCTATTAATATTCACAAGAATATATTTAGTCATACAGAGTGCGAGGTTAATAGGTATGTCAATCTTTTGCTAAGGCTGAGAGGGGAAATTATAATTAGCCATACAAAGGATGAAGCTTCAGGTGACGGCCTTAACCGATATTCCAGAAGACCAGGGAAAGGTAGCCACCCGTAAGTACTTTGCCTCTATGCCCCTGGAATTAAGACACAAGACACAGTAATTGAGTTCACCTCGCGGTCAACACTTTATTATATTAGGTGTCGGATCCGCACCTTAATAACTAGTTAAAGCAAAGTTTCCCTGACCTTGGTGCGGGTAAAAATGAAACCAAGGTGAAAGCAAAGAGATAGCAGCATCCCCTGTGGCAAATCCAGGCTCAATGTCATTTTTTGGGGGGTGACAAAAATCCATAGAGATGGGGGCATTGGAATTTCTGAACTACATATACCATGATTCTCCAGTGTGGGGGTTCTATCTACCTTACAGGCACCATGCAAATTCTTGAATGTGGTTCACTGGGTGAAAGGCCTAAATTAGAAGACTTTGGGGCATAGCTAGCCCTACCTAGGACTCCACTCAGGTTTCCTGTTTCTACCCCATTGCTATCTAGAAGCTTTTCTTTGAGGTGTATCCCTTTAATTATATCCAGCTGTCAGAACTGTCCTGCTTGCCTCCCATCAGAAAAATAGCTAACTTAACTGCATGTAGAGATAATATCTAAGCCAGTGGTTCTCCACCTGTGGGTCCCCAGATGTTCCTGGACTGCAACTCCTATAAGTCTTCCTCACTAGCTGAGCTGGCCAGGATTTCTGGGAGTTGCAGTCCAGGAACATCTAGGGACCCACAGGTTGAGAACCACTGATTTAAGCAAAGCCAAGCAGAAAGGGACTGGAACATTCTAGTTACATCCCATTCATGTTCCTTGACTAGCCAATGATCATACGTACCAAGCTTATTATTTCCCCAGTATTCTATTTATAGTTATTTTGCTTACATTATCACCCAGTGGGTTGATATTTATATTCTAGGCTTGTATGTGGACATGGGCCTTTTGTATCAAATAAATCATTTTCAAAAAATTTCCTGCCACTGGAAAAAAAATGCCTGAGAATTCGATTTCCAGACATAACCCAGGCACATTTTGCTTATAAAAAGCCTATTTATTAACAGAATAAACCTGTCTGTCTTTTATGTCTCTCTTGCAGGATACCTACCTGGCTCACATTAACATAAAGGTTGAAACAACAACAGGAGGGGGAGAGAGAGAGAATTTGTGTGGGTTTCGGTTTTGGTTCTGCTTTGCCATGAAAAATAAAGAGACGGAAGGCGAGGCGATGAATTGTTAATCACATTGTCCATGAAGTGAAAAACATAATGAAGGGGTCATGTTATTTACCAGATAAACAGCAAACTGCCACATTAGCCAGCTTGAAAATGACGGGAAACTGCCTCGGTTCTGAGGACGAAAGAAGACTGCCAGGTGGTCTAGGTATTTACCCTTCTCCTGAAGCTGGAGGTTCCATCCACCCTGGACGTTACAACCAGCTGTATGGCATAAAAGGTCTATGATTATAAAATGTTATGGAGTCTGGCATTAGGAAAGGTTTGGGAACCCAAGCAAAAGTGCTGCTTGAAACAACAAGAGATACATCCTCTTCAGAGCTCTCCATGCCTGGGATTTCTAAATCATCCTTAAAAGTGGTTTGTGTCCTAGTCAGGAAATAGTAATGGGAAAAAGTTCCCCTGACAATTAAATCCAGTCATTTCTGACTCTAAAGGCCAGCACTCCTCTCTGTTTGAGAGAGTGTTTGTCTGTAGATATAATATTCCAGTACCGTCCCACAGAAGGGTTTGTCTGTAGACATAATATTCCAGTACCGTCCCACAGATGTGGAATCTATTGATCTACTCACACATTCATATGCTTTCGAACTGCTTGTGTTGGTAGGAGGTGGGACAAGCAATGGGAGCCCCTCTCCATTGTGTGGACTAGAGATGGGCACGAAACAAACATATAGTGTTTCGTTTCCTTTCGTTTTGTTTCCTTTCGTTTCTTTAGCACAGGGGTCCTCAAAGTACGTCATGAGGTTGTCTGCCTTTGAGAATTGTCTTGCTTTTTCGGTTAGGAAGAAACACTGGGTGTTCATTACACTTTGAGTTGAGTACGGAGGTGGGATGAACCACTGACTGTTGGACAGGCTTTGATGGGATAGGTGAAGGTGGTGCTAGGAGCTGTTTCCCCTCCCACGGCCATTTTCTGCTTAAATTTTTAATGCTAATTATGGCTTCCAGCATTCTGGTCTTCTCCAGGTCTCAGTCTGCAGGGGCAGGGTTGTTCATCATTTGTCCTTGCTAAAAGATCTAATGCACACCCCTGCCCTTTCTCTCCCAAGGGAAAAAAAAGACTCATATGCTAGAGATGAGACCGGTGAATCTATTTTTCATTCATGCCAGGTGTTACTTGGGTTCAGTCATGATTCAGTTCTGTTCTCTTTTCCAATTCTGCCTGTGAACTATTGTTTAAAACCGCAGTAGGGAGAACATGGCCACGGCGCTTGGGCATAATTTATTCTGGCAGGTACATGTTCATAAAATTTCCCCACAACACATGTAATGCAGGGCTGCTTTACCTAAAATGGTTATCGTTGCTCATATTTTTAACCTGATCTATGCGTTGTTTAAGCTGAGCACTGCATTGCAAAATGCAGCGAAGAGAGAAACTAGAAAGACAGTTGGATAGTTCAGTGGTTAAGGTCTTTGGCTGCAGAGTGGGAGGTTAGGCGTTTGATGCCCCCCTTCTAAGATTATTGTTGTTATTAAGATAATAGATTCTAATGTATTCATCAAGAAAGAGTGAATGAGGCTGGCTCAATTACGAATGCAAACCACACAAAATTCTGCCTGTCGCTGATTAAAAGACATATTTTTTCTACATTCTCCAGAGGTGCTTGTGTATTGCACAAGACCAACAAAACGGTCATTTTAAAGACTATAATGTTTTATTTGGCCTGGCATTTCATGGACAGTTGAGGCCCAGTACATCTGATGAAGTTGGCTACAATCCACACACAAAAAATATGTCAAGTATAAGAGGTACAATCATATTCCTTCGCAGTTTCAGAAAAAATGACAGATTTGCCCAGTCGGTTGCCAATATTACACCAATATGGTTGCATTCGGACCAAAAAAATATGTGACAGGTGCTTCTTTGTTGCATGGATTTTTTAAAAAGTCAAAGCATCAGATGGGTCTGTTTCCATCTTGCTCTCTCTCTCTCTCTCTCTCTTTTTTTTTTTAAAATCAATTGGCTTGTTCTTTGGTGCCTGCTTTTTCTGTGAGCTGCTTTTTCTGCTTTCCAAAGAGATAAATTTGTTATTTTTGCACACAGAGGCCTTTTGTGCAAATTGGGAGAACTTCAGTAGGAAAAAAAAGACACTCTTTGTTTATCTTGTACTCTAGAAATGAGAAATTTCGCAGGGGTCCAAAACCTCTTGATGTGTTCATATTTGGAGAGAGAGAGGGGGGGCTTTTTACACGACCCCTAAGATCCGCTGGCCACTTAAATTCGGACCAGAGATCTTAGGGGTTCCTCGCTTTTCCTCTGTCCCCACCCCCCTCCGCACTTCCTGGTTGCTGGCTGCGTGAGGGACGGAGAAAAAAGAAAGAAAAGCATGCCGGTTACCTCCGTTTTGTTCCGGGCAGCATTCAGATCTCTTAAAGGGTCGGGGCGCAAAAAAAGAACAAACGGAAGCCAGGAGAGCCCCGCACTCACTATCCTTACACCGGATCAAATATTTGTCACCATCAAAGACCAAGTACAAGAAAACTGCTGTTTGGTTGCGCTAAAGTGGGCGGGGTCACACTTAATTGTCTGCAAAGTCCGGAGCTGGTGGGTAAACATTTTTAAGGTCCGGACCTTGCAGCCATTTGCGGCGGAGCTTAGGGGTTGTGTATAAACGCCCAGAGAGAGAGAGAGAGAGAGAGAGAAGCAAGCAGGCAGGCAGGCAAATTATTAAGACCTTCACTCTAATTCTCTCCGCCTTTATTTCTGTACTCTCCTCCCCCCCCCCTTGTTAACTGGTTTCTTAACATCATCCATGGCTGCCTCTTCCATATATTCACAAAGTCTGACTGCTTTGTTTTGTTCTCCACCCTGCCCGCTTCATACACAATGTTGAGACACCAGCGCTGCTGCCCAATGGTGAGAGACGGAGGGCGTGAGGAGATGCCAAGGTAGCGCGGCCTACTATTGCCATTATCTTGATTAAAAAAAAAAAGCAGAGACACACACACATACACGGCCCACCAGTCACAATTAGGGTGATAAATGACTCATTCTTTGAAGCTTGTTTGAAAGTCAATTATGCAGATTATTTTGAGAATTCAGACAGATGGTCCTTTCCCCCTTATGAGACAATCAAGTTGAGCTTTGATATGTTCATGAAAAAACAGCAATTTCTCAGGCTCCAATGGGGGCACTTTAACACACATCACCCAAGGTCTTAATAGCTTGTTATATTTTGCTCTTTCCCACTATCAGATCAAGTGCTTCTTTTTTCACCTACTGCTGCTGCTACTGCTTCTGCTATTGTTGTTGTTGTTGCTGATGTTGTTGTCACACAGAAGACAAGATAACTATGCTGGATTTTGTATTACCAATCACTAGTTTAATGCTTCCCAAGCGTTTAGGACTACGTGATGTATCGGCAAATTATCCAAGCAGATCCCAGTACGGTGGCTTTCTGCAGCTGACTGATGGTGACTTTGTCCACTCCAATTTCTTCTAAATATTGTATATACTCGAGTATAAGCCTAGTTTTTCAGCCCTAATTTTGGGCTGAAAAAGGGGGTCCTCGGCTTATATTCGGGTCAATACTTTTAGCCACTGAGGCAAGTTTGGGTCGATGGCTAAAAGTCATTTTAAACATTGTGCACCACTTCTCCTGACGCCCCCCCCATGTTTAAAATGACTTTTAGACACCAACTTAAGCACTTGCCTCGGTGGCTAAAAGTCATTTTAAACATCACACACGCACACACACACACACACACACACACACACAGCTCACAAAGGAAGAGTTGCCAGGCCCTGCTGCATTTCCCACCCTAGGCTTATACTTGAGTCAATAAATTTTCCCAGGTTTTTGGGTTTAAATTAGGGGCCCCGACTTATACCCGGGTCGACTTATACTCGAGTATATTGCTTAGCTCTTTAGGCACTGCACCCAGCGTGCCGATTACCACTGGGACCACCTGTACCAGATTATGCCAGAGTCTCTGAAGTTCAAATTTCAGATCCTGGTAATAATAATAATAATAATAATAATAATAATAATAATAATAATAATAATAATAATAATAATAATAATAATAATAATAATAATAATATCATTATTATTATTATACATTTAATACTTAAATAATACAGTCAATGAAAATTATAAAAACATTGACTAGTATTATGAAACAGATACAAGTTTTAACCAAAAATGAAGTATCTGTTAAATATCAATGTGCATATACTATGTTGATATTTAACAGATACTGTACTAAGTGTAATACAGTTAAAAGATCATGCTTTCGGCATGTATCCCCATCATGCCATCTTCAGGATATCAGAAACCACAATGACTGGCTAACACTGCAGATATAAGATGTAAGTATCTGTTGTTGTTTTTGCTGCTGCTGCTGCTGTTCAGAATCCTTTCATGATAATTGGAAGCTTTGATAGGTTGAGCATGGAAACCCAAATATTGATCCTGCCTTCCTGAGCTTCAGGTACCACGGCAAAGCGAGTGGCTTTCCCTTTACATTTTGCTAATTTTCAAAATTATTATGATTCGCTTGCCTCCATAAAGCTTCCTATTTTATTATTATTACCCAACCGCCAAAAACAGGAGAGGAAAATGGATTGAGATAAGTGCTTGCATAATTCACCAAGTGGGCCTTTCCGGGAATGCCTGAATGCAACGGTGACCTTCAACGCCACCCTGGCTCAGGTCCTCCTGCCAACGGAACAGTATTTTTTCTGGCATTTTAATGGCAACTTTAATGGCTGGAAGGCTCAAAAGGAGCTATTTTCGAGGCATGCATTTCCTCCAGCAAATCCACACTGCAGCTGGCGCAGTGACAAATCTACGGCCCTCACCCAGGAAGGTTGTGTGCCATGCAATGCCTCGTTGTCCATAAAAGAAACCAAGTTAATGTACCCGTTCCTCGGAGCACTGACAACTACCCTTGATAAGAGAGAAGAGCATTCAGGGTTTTGTCAACATCCAACCTTTGGTACATGAATTAGCCTTACCGTTGACACTCTTTCCCAGAAAAAAAAAGCAGACACTATCTTTCTCTTCCAAGGTTCTCCAGGATCAACGTGTGCATGAACTGTGACAAAACTAAATTGGGGGAGCAGGGGGATCCCCCTTTTCTCTCATTCTTTCTCTGGATTCAAGGAGACAATAAGATGCAACTTCCCTGATTAGCCTATAGAGAGGGTATCCTCAGAGACCGGTGTCTCAGCCAACGGCTTTCAAATTAAAGCATTCTGCTTATATACTGCCCCAAACCACACCAAGTAGTCTCTGGGTGGTTTACAGTTTAATTACAGTATGCGGGCTACACATGGCATAATTAAGCCCGTGTTTACCTTCCAGGGACCAATCCCAAATCAAAGCACGCTACATGTAAGATCAATAGATAAGGAAAATCACAGGACACAAGACAGTGGAACAGCACTCTAATTTCGTTGTGCATATCTTGCGTATGCATAATGACAATAAAACTCTATTCTATTCTATTCTATTCTATTCTACTCTCTCCCTGATTTTGAAGGGGCACCTTTCTAAATATATCAGCCAAGCGTCATTGGGGGTGCTGGACTCAGACTCGAGAAGTAAAGGAAAAGGTAACCCCCCCCCCCGCACATGCATGCTAGTCGTCGTGTCTGACTCTAGGAGCGGTGCTCATCTCCGTATTCAAGCCAAAGAGCCAGTGTTGTGTAAGTCCATGGCCACGTGGCCGGCATGGCTGCAAGGAAACACTGTTTTTACCTTCCCACTTTTTTTTTAAACGGAGGTACCTATTTATCTACTTGCATTGACATGCTTCCGAACTGCTAGGTTGGCAGGAGCTGGGGTGATCAGCGGGAGCTCACTCCGCTGCGTGGCACCCTGGATTCGAAACGCCAAGCTGCCGACTTTGCAGCCAACAATTTTCGGAGCCTTAGTCCACTGAGCCACCATGCCCCTCAGACTCAACAGACCTGGGTTCAAATCTCTGCTTGGTGACCAAAGCTCTCTGGGTGTAGAAAGAATAAAACCACTCCTTGAAAATTTGTTAGTTGTGGTGACGTTTTGGCTTTCCCTCCATGCATTCCATGCTATTATTATTATTTATTATTATTTTATTTATTGGATTTTTATACCGCCCATCTGGCAGCGAGGTCACTTTGGGCAGTTTACAACAATTAACACATTCAAACAATTCATGCAATAGAACCATAAAATAGCAACACAACAAGATAAAAACAAAAATAAAAATAATATTAAAGTGACATAAAACAATATATTATTATTGGCAGGCTAATCAGTTAGAAAATCAAGATTTAATGGGTGAGCACTGAAACTGCATTATATTTGAGGGAATGCCTGCTTAAACAACCATGTTTTTAATAGTTTTTTAAATGCAGCCGAAGAGGGGGCCAGGCAGATGTCTGATGGAAGGTTATTCCACAGGCGAGGGGCAAAGGCAGAAAAGGCCCTATTTCTTGTTTTTTCCTTTTGGGCCACTCTTGGTGTTAGTTGCCTCAAATACCTAGCCTGGGAGGATCGGGTATTATGGACAGTTTTCAATGGGAGAAGGCAATCTGAATCTACCTGTGTAGATTTTCTTATTCCCATGTTATCCTCACAACAGCCTTGCAGTGTAAGCCAGACTGGGACAGAGAAAAGGACTGGCTTTTTTATATATATTTAGTGGGTTTCGAATACGACTCCCTCAACTCCTGCCACTGCCTTATACTGTCTCATTTTGACTTCGCAAGTCACGAGCTTGAACATCATCGGCATAATGAACAGCCATTATTCACATTTTTCCCACATCCACTCCAGTCTGTTCTTCCTTTTTTTACCAAGTATAATCCTATTTAGCAGAAAGAAAGACAGGGGAAAAAAGTATGTAAACATTTTTCCATTCCCCGTTTTTGGAAGGAAAGACATCGGACGCGGGAAACAGATAACTTTTGGAGATTGACAGCTGCTCTTCGCCAATTTAATGATGCTTGCCTGCAGCAGCCCGAGCTGGCTGATCACATCCGCGTTGACCCCCTAGTATATCGCCAGCAAAAAAATAAAAAATAAATAAACCTCAGGCATCACAGGATGCTTATTCTTGAACGCCATATGTTGACATTGCTGCCGGTGATTAAATTTGAATAAACAAAATCCAAGTATTTATCCATTTGACAAGGCCCATGCTGCCTTGAACTCGCATCCCGGAAACCCATTACATGCATGGAAATTGAAGTTCCCTGCAAATATTGACTCCTGGTTAGGGGATTGTTTTCTTTTGCGATGTTTTCATCACAAGCACTGTTCTTTTTGACTTATTGCATTCTGTGTACACAGAAGAGTGAATTGAAAATATATTTCTGATCAAACGGGGGGGGGCTTTCTCAGAGGAAGCCCACGCAAACCTTTAATGCATTGAGTGCGAAAGACAAACAGTCATGGGAGTGGAAAACACCCTAACCAGACATGGTTGTCTCACAGTAAGTAAGAGGCCCTAATGGCTGGCTTCATCAGTATGGTTGCGATTTCTTCATTCATGAAAGTTACGATAAAGCACTATAATGTACATTGGGGGTGCCTAGTGGCAAAATATGGTGTTACACTATTAAAAACTGAAGGAGATATGTGCGTATGCCAAGTTTCATATATCGTTGCAAGAAAAAACAGTTATTGATTCCAAGAGTTCACTTATTCTTCCCACTAGCAGGGTGAATGTTGAATGAGTGTATTCAATTAAACACATGAAAGGTCAGAAACTTTTTGTGTTATTATTGGTTGTTCTTGTTGTTCAGTCGTTAAGTTGTGTCCAACTCTTTGTGACCCCCATGGACCAGAGCCTGCCAGGTCCTCCTGTCTTCCATTGCCTCTCAGAGTTTGGTCAAATCCATGTTGCTTGCATCGATGACCCCGTCCAACCATCTCATTATCTGCCGTCCTCTTTTCCTTTTGCCTTCGATCTTTCCCAGCATCAGGGACTTTTCCAAGGAGTCCTCTCTTCTCATGAGGTGGCCAAAGTACTGGAGCCTCAGCTTCAAAATCTGTCCTTCCAGTGAACATTCAGGGTTGATTTCTTTCAGGATGATCTCCTTGCAGTCCAGGGGACTCTCGAGACTCTCCTCCTGCACCACAGCTCAAAAGCATCGATTCTGTGGCAATCAGCCTTCTTTATAGTCCAGCTCTCACTTCCATACATCACGACTGGGAAAACCATAGCTTTGACTATCCTGACCTTTGTTGGCAAAGTAATGTCTCTGCTCTTTTAGATGCTGCCTAGTATTGCCATCGCTTTCTTCCCAAGAAGTAGGCGTCTTTTAATTTCATTGCCGCAGTCACCATCTGCAATGATTAAGGAGCCCAAGAAAATAAACTCTGTCATTGCCTTCATTTCTTCTTCTTCTATTTGCCAGGAGGTGATGGGACTGGCAGCCATGATCTTAGTTTTTTTGATGTTGAGCTTTAGCCCATTTTTTCACTCTCCTCTTTCACCCTCATTTATTTATTTATTTATTTATTTATTTATTTATTGAATTTTTATACCGCCCATCTGGCAGCGCTGTTCTTTAATTCCTCCTCACTTTCTGCTATCAGAGTAGTATCATCTGCGTATCTGAGATTGTTGATATTTCTTCCAGCAATCATAATTCGCTGCATTTCCCCCCCAAAAATAAACACAAATCTGGAAACATCCCCAAACTGTCACAAATCTGGGATGGAACAAGTCAGACTGTCTCCTAAAGGGTGCAGGTGGGTTGCACCTTATTTCGGTGCCAATTCAGGGGCCTTCTGAAGACCCCTAAAAAAACCCAGCAAGCAGAGTGGACTTGATACTATCCATCCAGCAGCTCTTAAAGCAAATTCTGAAATGGCTGACCTCACAGAAATGTTAGCCAGAAGCCCCTTCTTCATTTGCTCCTCCCCATCCTGTCTTTTCTGGTGCAAGGCCTCCCTGCTCTTTGTGCAGTGACAAACCTGTGGTCCACGCGAGAGACGCCATGCTCTCCCCGTGTCCTCGTGTTCCCAGCCACCCTTCCCCCTTCCTGGAAAGTTTACACAAAAAGTCAAGGTTTTGATGAATGTCACACTTGATAGCCAATTAAGTGGGCGGAAAGGGAGACACAATTTCCCTTTGCCTAATTGCCACACAGCACCTTCAAGGTAACACATTTGTCACATTGAAATATTAATGAGAAGCGGAAGATTTGACACGCAGCCTTGCATAGAAAAGAGCTCATTATCAGCTGGCGTGGTTCCCTTCCAAATAATACGAGTGTGACAGGAAGGGTGCTAAGAGGAAGCAACTTAAATTCGGACCAGAGATCTTGGGGGTTTGTCGCTCTTCCTGTGTTCCCACCCCTCCGCACTTCCTTGCTCCTGTCTGCGTGAGGGGAGGGAGAAAAAAAGGGAGAAAAGAATGCAGGCTCACCTCCGCTCTGCCATGGAGCTGCTCCGGGAACCATTCCAGTCTCTTTCAGTCTCTTAAAGGGGCAGGGGGGAAAAACCAAACAAACACAAGGCGAGGAGAGCCCAGCACTCACTGCTTTACATCCGCATCAGAAATTTTTCACCTTCCGAGACCAGGTACTTGGAAAAATGCACTGGGACACGCCTAGGTGGGCGTGGTCATACTTTATTTTGTTTAAAGTCTGGAGCTGGTGGGAAAACAATTTTAAGCTCCAGCTTTGCCTCGGATTTTAGGGGTCATGTAAAAGCGCCCTAAGTAAGTAAATGTATTGATTATTCCTATGACCATATCAACCAATAAAAACACAGAATATAAAATACATTGAATTACATGCAACACCATCCAGTAGGGTACCCTACAATACAAATTCAGAATATACAGAAGTCATATATGTAGCTCTCCTTTACAGGATACTCCAGTTTGTTCGACGTATTGTGTTCTTAAAGCTGCAGCTTTAATTACAAACCTGGCAACTTTGCAAACAATATACACATTAGAGCCTGGAAGAAGATAAGACAATCTGTGAATTGGGTCCCTATGGACTGTTCTTTCTAAAAAGGGGATAGATATTCAAGCATGATGTATACATATAATTGGCAATCAAAGAGAATATGAGAAATATTTTCAACAGAAGGGATCCGCAAATACAGGTTCTCTCCTGATAAGGGAGGTGGTGAAAATGCCCGTATTTGACCATGGAATCCAGCAATTCAAATCTAGCTCTAGTAAAGGCTCTTCTTAATACTTGAGGTAAAGACATTGAAATGTATTTTTCATCATCTTCCCCTTCCCCCTTCCCACTTTGCAGCTCGAATGATTTCGGTCAAGAGGGGATGGAGGAGTGAGGATTCATATTAAAACTCTTTCATGACCCGAGGTATCCTTCAGGAAGCCACATGTTAAGAAACGCTGTCCCTGAACATCTCGGGCCAAATGCCAAACCAAAAGGACACTTCAGGAAAGCTCCCACTGGTTTGGGTCTCCCCCCAGGAGAGAAATGACTCCGGCTCTCTTTGGGAAAGTGAATGGTCAACTCTTGTCTCCATGCTTTCTTCTAGATCGAAACCAGCTCTCTTCCTCTCTTTTGAAGGTGCTACGAGACCCGCAGCAAGAAAAAAATCAAATACTTCTATGAGATCTCTCTTTTTCAAAACTAATGCTTTGGCACCGCTTGAGAGATCAGTTTAGGTCTCTGTCTGCAAAGCCAGAGGTTGGGAATTCGATTCCCCACTGGGCCTCCTTGACAGGAGCTGATGATCCACAGGGTTTTCTTCCAGTTCGCCAGCTGGTTTGGACTAAAACTCCCCAAAATGTCACCATTAGCTGCACTGGCAAGGATTTCTGGGAGTTGCAGTCCAAGAGCTTCTGGGGGACCCAAGGTTGGGATCCAGTGCTAAAGAAGGATAGGCTCAACACGATGATGAATGGTTGGTTTCAAGCTTGTTTGACTTCAAAAGTGATCTTCTAGGACAGGCATGTCCAAACTTCAGCCCTCCTGATGTTTTGGAACACAACTCCCAGAATTCCAAGACTGTATTTCCAATGGCAAAGGACTGTGGGAGTTGTGCTCCAAAACATCTGGAGGGCCAAAGTTTGGACATGCCTGTTCTAGGAGGAAAGCCACTGGACAGTAGAGGTTTGAAGAAACTGCTGTGTAGACAAAGGGTTAAGTTCCCATTTTCTGCCCCCACCCCCAGGTCCATGTTTGGCAAATCACCCTTCTTGCACCTTGTTTGACAATTGGGAAACAAATTCCAGGGCATAAGACATGCAACGGCAGCGATACATGCAGTTTTACACCAAGCAATGTCATAAAGAAATTTAAAACTGGAAGCCTAAAAAAAGGGAAAGGAGACCCATAAACCCGAGGTTTATGCTGCTCGTACAGGCACTCTGCCTTATCAGCTCTACTGCAAAATATCATTCTCATATAACTGAGACAAGACAGATACATCCGTAAATTTGCTCTGACTCCGCAGACACTGGAATGGGTTGTATTTCAAGTGAAGAGCTATTCATTTTATTATCCAGTAGTTTTATATGTTTCTCTGCCTCTGTAATTAAAGAGATGCAAGGGGACAAAGAAGACTGAACAGGAATATTCAGTGGATGCAAGAGAAAAGTAACCCACAGGCAGGGATTTTGGCAAGTCTCTGGGCCAGAGTCCCAAGTCTGAGTCCAAGACTTTGGCCCCAAGTCCCAAATCCAGGTCTAAGTCTTTGGTTCCAAGTCCCAAGTTCAAGTCTTTGGTCCCAAGTTCCGAATCTAAGTCCAAGTCTTTAGTCCCAAGTCCCAAGTTCAGGTCTAAGTCTTTGGTTCCAAGTCCCAAGTTCAAGTCTTTGGTCCCAAGTCCCAAATCTAAGTCCAAGTCTTTAGTCCCAAGTCCCAAATCCAGGTCTAAGTCTTTGGTCCCAAGTCCCAAATCTAAGTCCAAGTCTTTAGCCCCAAGTCCCAAATCCAGGTCTAAGTCTTTGGTTCCAAGTCCCAAGTTCAAGTCTTTGGTCCCAAGTTCCGAATCTAAGTCCAAGTCTTTAGTCCCAAGTCCCAAGTTCAGGTCTAAGTCTTTGGTTCCAAGTCCCAAGTTCAAGTCTTTGGTCCCAAGTCCAAGTCTTTAGCCCCAAGTCCCAAGTTCAGGTCTAAGTCTTTGGTACCAAGTCCCAAGTCCAAGTCTTTGGTCCCAAGTCCCAAATCCAAGTCCAAGTCTTTAGCCCCAAGTCCCAAGTTCAGGTCTAAGTCTTTGGTACCAAGTCCCAAGTCCAAGTCTTTGGTCCCAAGTCCCAAATCCAAGTCCAAGTCTTTAGCCCCAAGTCCCAAGTTCAGGTCTAAGTCTTTGGTTCCAAGTCCCAAGTCCAAGTCTTTGGTCCCAAGTCCCAAATCCAAGTCCAAGTCTTTAGCCCCAAGTCCCAAGTCCAGGTCTACATCTTTGGTCCCATGTTCCAAGTCCAAGTCTTTGGTCCATAGTCCATGTCCGAGTCTTAGGTCGCCAGTCTTAAGTCTGAGTTTTAGAACCAAACAAATTAAGGAGAATCAAAGTACGAAGAACCAGTTGTATGAAGAGGTGGTGAGTGTAGATATTTAACAGTTGTGTAGAAGAGGGAATTTCAGGAGAGCTAACTTTTTGTGCAGAATACCCAGATTTTTCCAAAATTCTTAAAATGCTTAAAGATGTTTTAGATACTTTAGCATTGAGCCATTAGTTAAGTCCCTGCCGGCCTTTCGCAAGGCCTTAAAAACATTCCTTTTTCGCGAGGCCTATGGTGACCTTTAATTGCTTCCTTTATTTTTTTTCCCCTCCCGCCATCCATAGTCTATTTTTACCATCTTTTACTGGCGTTTCTGGGGCGCGAATTCGTCAGAATTGGTTTTAAATTGTATTGCTTATATTTAACTTACTGCCTCCTTTGTACTTGTTTTAATTGTTTATTGTCTGATTGTATTGTCGCTTATGCTTGACATTTTGTGAGCCGCCTAGAGTTCAAATTTTGAAGATAGGCGGGATATAAATACAACAATAAATAAATAAATAAATACGATCTGAGTGTAAGTCATGAACAGATGGATAGCTGAGTGGTTTAGGTCTTGGGCTGTAGCGCCAGTGGCTGGGCGTTTGATTTCTCACTGGGCCTCCTTGACAGGGGCTGGACACAGTGATCCAGCCCTGCAGCATTAAGATGATGACGGTTCAAAGCTTTGGCTCATGTACTTACCCAGGCCTTTCATGCATAGCCAGAACCCTCTGCTTTTGCAAGCTTCGGGCAAATGCACATCCCATCCTGTCCAAATGGCAGAGTGGATTTGTGGCTGTTGACAGCAAGGCTTGCGACAGTAGCACAACACACACACAAACACCAGCAGGTGCATCCATTTGTACACTTAATAATTGCCTGCACCGGTCTAACGTATTCCTGCAGCTCTGTGTCGGTGAATTATCATGCTCAAATTTGCACGTGGCTGTCAAAGGCCTTTCCCCGAGGAACTGATTAAAAGGAGGAAGAGGAACTGTCAAGCCGGAGAGTTTTTCCCGAACCCTCAATCCGGGAGATGTGTTTTATTCAATATATGAGATACCTAAATGACAGCAGTGATGAGATTTGCTGCTGTCCTGACCTGTTGGGAGCAACATCCTCTGCAGATGAGAAAGCTCCAGTCCTCCTTCAAAATGAATGGGAGAGCCTCCAGGGGATGACATCCATGGGGACAGATTTATCAACAACGTGTGAAACCATCAAGGGGGAGTGTTTGGGACACTGTTTTTGTCCTGCAGAGCTCAACACCGAGGCGCTTCGAAAGCTCAGAATGTTTCAAGGACAAATGGATGCACCACCAGGCTGACATGAATGGTTCTATCAGGACAGAGCAGGCTGGGGGGTCCGTTGCGTTTTCTTGAGTCAGCTTGTAGGATCAGCTTCTATTTAATGGAGGCAGAAGACATGGTTGAGGTGCTTACATCTGTGTGACTTACCACGTGCTTGATCTTCTTGACCTTTATCCACCTTGGCTCCCTGGAGCTAGTTGAGGCACTCAAGGAATAAGAACCAGGGCTGTGTCCAAGCCCTCTAGCTGGGCACAAAAGCTAATCTGGAGTTTCAGCGTGGACCCCAGTTTGGTCCGGAGCAAAGATGGCATGAGCCATTATTCGTAGGATCAGGCCCACGTGCATTGCGCAAGCACCCCCGATTCTCCACCGCCACCCCTCCCGCGTAAAGAATCACCTATGGGGCAAATCCGTACAACATAAAAATGGTCGTGATTAGGAATTACTCCATTTTCAATGCATTCCTATGGGAAATTTGTATAAAGGAAAATTTGCTTAACAGAATTTCATTTGGAATGAATTAATTCCTTTATACAAGGTACCACTGTATTCTGAATGTGGCTGCATTGGGTCCTTTGTGTACTGAGATAACTCCATTGAGGATGTCAAGTAATGCCTTCCCACCCTCGTTCACAAAGAAAGTGTTATGATGTTTTGACGGACATCCACACCTTAAGAAGTGAGAGCCACTGCTGTACATTTGGACAGGAATGAAACGGTCAGCTCAGGCTCGGTCTTTTGTCCACCCCTCCCAAAACCATCAAATGTGCGAGCCACCCAAACCATCCTGCTGTGCAGAGTTTTACTGGAAGTTGCATTACAAACTCAACAGACTTGATCATTTCATTGCTTTTTTTATTTCAACTGATAGCACTGGCTATATATTTCCCTTCTGAAAGGAAGGTGCAGATTGACTGACAGTCACTCGAATGCAGAAAAGCCCCTCCCAGTTTAGGCAACCAGAGGCAGCATGCGAGATTGTAAACACTCCAATATCAAAATGAACAAGAAAGGAGATTCTCAGCCACTCCAAGGTGCATCTTGATTGATCAGATGAGTATAGGTAAATAGTCAGTGGTTTTAATCCAGAAGGAGCATATTGAGGAAAGATGTCCAGTGAAAGACAGTAGGCATTTATCAACTTGCTTACTCATTTCTCAATGAAAACTCTGTTTAGTTATGGGCACTTATTTTGGATATCCACAAAGCACATATTTCGGCAGAAGGAACAGGGAACAAAGAAAGAAGAGCTCAGAATTTCTTTACCTGCATGGGCTTATTTATTAGCATAATAAAGATAAGGCAGAAAAAGATATTTTAAGGGAAATCGATGCCTTTAAAAAAAAAAAGATAAAGCATCAGTATAATCCAAGAAGCCCAAGTCAACTGCCGCTGTTAAATTAAGTTTACAACTCAAACAAACGGTCATATAAAGCTAGCAAGGCCTGACAAATTGAATTACTGAAGTAATACATCACTCACAAAAGTATTATTGATAGTGACAGAGTGATATTGAATTTAAATTATTCATTTGTATTGATTAAACGGCACTTCTTTACCATAAACAAGGGAAAAACAACCGACAAAGCATCTTAGAATCATAGTTTAGCTTCAGGAACAAAACAAGAGGCAACAGAGTCCAGGTACATTTTTAACCTACACACAAGCAAGGAAGAGGAAATTTGCTCCCTGAACAAGTGGGATCATGTCCCACAAATTCGCTGCTGGACGTATCATCAAGAGACGCAAGTAGATTCGAAGGAAAGATGAACAGTAACAGACATTAGCAAGGTATCTAATGATAAAAAATATATTCCATACTAGGGATAGGGTTTTTTTTTTATTAACCACTGATTCAGTTATCCACGGATGGCAGTGGAAAAAAAATAAATTAATAATTCAGCAGCCATAAAGCAAGCTACTCTTCCAAACAGCAGCTGTATAGCAAGCTACTGCAGTAAAACAGCAGCCGTAAAGCAAGCTACTGTGGCAAAACGGCAGCCGTAAAGCAAGCTACTGTCACAAAAACAGCAGTTTTGGGGAGGGTTGGCATTCTCTCTTATCCACAGTTTTCGTTATCCATGGGAAGGCATGGGACCAATCCCCAGCAAATAATGGGGTCCTACTGTATCTGAGGAGAAGTAGATTTGACCAGATATCTACATTTTAGGCCTTGAAAGACAGTTGTGCTTCACTGGAATTTGGCTCCCTTGGAGAACAAACCTAAACAGGAGGTCTTTGAGGTCTAGCTAGGCCTAGCTCTATCGAAGTTTCTTTTTCCAGCCTCAGTGCTACCAGGGAGCTTTCATTCTCAGCAGGAAGCTTGGATGGAGCAAACCAAGAACTGCAGGATAATTTAGTGTCTTGAGTCTCTGCAAGTTTTATTCCCCACAGCGCTCCCTTGAGAGGGCTTGGTTTCAGGGATCTTTGTGGACCCTTCCTCTACTGCCGTTCCACGATTATTATTACTCTGGCTCACTCCTTCTTTTTCTTTGGTGAAGTTCGCCTGACACTTACCGTAATTCATTTTGGATAAGGACCATCCTGTCTTTCTGTGCCAGTCTCTCTTCCCCAGCTTTTACCACATACATAAAACAGCTCCATGGAGGATTCCTGTAGACCAGTGGTTCTCAACTTGTGGGTCCCCAGATGTTCCTGGACTGCAACTCCTAGAAGCCTCTACCACTCGCTGTGTTGGAAGGGGTTTCTGGGAGTTGCAGTCCAGGAACATCTGGGGACCCACCAGTTGAGAACCACGGCTTTAGACCTATCCTTGCCTTGCTGATCCCACAACGTGACTCACCTCCTAGGGTCGATTTTTGACTTTCATCATCCACCTTCTTGATTGCATATTGAACGGCAGCACAAGAGCCTTAAAAAGGAAACGGAAGGACGGACCAGTCCAAATATGTTTAAGAGTGGCATTTGTTCTATTGTGATCATTAATGATTTTTCTCCTATAAGCTGCCTTGGCAGAGGGAAAAGTCATTTAAAATTGGCACATGCTTTTGGGAATAAAATAAATAAGGAGGAAAAGTCCTCTCTAGTCCTGCTTCTTCCAAAGTAATCTCGCTTCAGTCCACCCCTAACATCATGGCCTGTTTTGTACATTCAGAATCTTCTTTTTAACCCAGCTAAAAGTAAAGTGCTATGTAGCATTAATAAAATAATTGTGTTCTTTCTTTCTTTCTTTCTTTCTTTCTTTCTTTCTTTCTTTCTTTCTTTCTTTCTTTCTTTCTTTCTTTCTTTCTTTCTTTCTTTCTTTCTTTCTTTCTTTCTTTCTTTCTTTCTTTCTTTCTTTCTTTCTTTCTTTCTTCCTCCCTTCCTCCCTCCCTCCCTCCCTTCCTTCCTTCCTTCCTTCCTTCCTTGGACCACAGCTACACTTTACAGAACAATAAACCTCCTAGTAATAAAGCCATATTACAATAAATATGTACATTTTAACAGTGACAGTTGTTTGCCAACTGGGATGGAGTCAGGGTGTTTTTCACCTCTGTAAAAAGACACACGCACCTGTCTCCATCTGACATTTTTATTCATTTTACATATATAAAGGGAGGGTTTTTCTAGAAGGAAATTGGGACGGCTGCCCAGATTATCTGTCTACTTCAAATAAAAAGGATTTTGTTTTATATACTTGACCTTTGATAGGTGGCTCTCCAATAAATCCTTTCCGTTCTCCTCTTCCCGCTAGGAGAGTCTATTTAGGCAAGCACAAAGCATGGCCCGATTGTCAGTTCCAACAAATAATGATGACAACAAATAGAGAGAGACAGACGGGGGGGGGGGAATAGTTTGTGGGCCACGTCCTTGCATGAAAAACACTAATGATGATCCTTCAAAAACAGCTGCAAATAAAGACACACTTGCATAAGAGAGATCGATGGATGGATGGATGGATGGATGGATGGATGGATGGATGGATGGATGGATAGATAGATAGATAGATAGATAGATAGATAGATAGAGAGAGAGAGAGAGAGAGAGAGAGAGATACCATCACAAACAGCAGCTGTAAAGCAAGCTATCATAAAACAGCAGCCGTAAAGCAAGTTACTATCACAAAACAGCAGTTTTGGGGACATTTTGGTGTTCTCTCTTATCCACGGTTTTCATTATCCACAGGAAGGCTTGGAACCAATCCCCAGCGGATACTGGGTTCCTACTATATACATTTCTGGAACAATCCCTTTTCGCAAGACAAGCGAATACCTAACCGTTCCATAGCTGGGATAGCAAAAGTGAAGTGACAGGGCCTATGAGGGGCTGTCAGGGTTTTCTACCCATAACTAGTCACAACCAGGTCAAACAGACCAGTGTCACAGAAAAGACATTTTGGTTCTTCATTAGTCCTAACAAGAGTGCCAGAGATGCTCACCTTGTCTCTCCCTTCCAAGGAATGATCTTTCTCTGCATTCATTATTCTCTTCTTGCTATTGGAAGGGACACATTCCAACACCATTAATCCTCCACGTCCAGGCCCCGGCTTCTTTATGTGAAACGTGTAGCCTTTAATTTTGCATTTGACTCATTCTCGTAAAAGAGCCACTGAATTGATTTTTGTGCACGTCAAAGATGGCTTGAAAATTATTGCAATTTTTTTAAGTAGACGACTCCGAGAAATATTTTTGCTACACGGCTCTTACTAATGTCCAAGGAAATATCTCAGAAGCAGCAAACGTTTATCCTAGAGATGATCTGTCAACCTGAATGGCTCTCATGTGCATCCGCAGGCACTATTAACCTGCCCATTCCTCATGAATGAAAAAGGTGGGTGGAAAAACCCAAGCAAAGGCAACAGGAAGGGTTAGGGAAAACCTGAGCATTCTAGCTGCATGTAGCGGCAATAGATCTTGAGTGCCAGGCTTTTTGGGAAGGATAAACAGTGAAATCTGAAGAACAGCCTCTCAATTCCAGGTGATGTGCAACCTCCAGGCTGCAGAGAACAACTCTCCAAATCAGAAGGTCAACCACAGGCATGTCCAAACTTCTGCCCTCCAGATGTTTTGGACCACAACTCCCACAGTCCTTTGCCCCTGGCAATACAGGCTAGCAATTCTGTGAGTTGTGGTCCAAAACATCAGGAGGGCTGAAGTTTGGGTATGCCTGGTCTACCAGTATAGTGAGAGCAAGTAGATCCACTGCTGCTGGCAATTGGCCTTCTCTGTTTTTTCATTATGCCTTATGCCCCTAGCTACAGGTTATGCCTAGATGCCCTAAGCACATCCGATCTTGCCTGATTTCAGAAGCTAAGCAGGGTCAGCCCTGGTTAGTCCTTGGATGGGAGACCACCAGGGAATACCAAGTGCTGTAGACACCTGGAGTAGGAACTGGAAAACCACTCCAGTATTCATGCCAAGGAAACTCCATGGACATGGAGTCATGAAGTCCGAGTCCGACTGTAATGACACAACACACACATACACACACATACACAGGTCATCTCTCTCTCTCTCTCTCTCTCTCTCTCTCTCTCTCTCTCTCTCTCTCTCTCTCTCTCTCTCTATCTATCTATCTATCTATCTATCTATCTATCTATCTATCTATCTATGTGATTGTCATGTTGACATGACCAAGAAGAGACACCCAATAAAATACCCTGGTTCCCTCTAGTGGCCAGTTCTGATATTGCACCTCAGAAATATGTATAAAAGACAAAATGGGTTCCTGTGCCATTGAAGATTGATTAGACTTCTAAAATGCCTTAGAATGCCCTTCAAAGTAACTTCTGAAAGCCAATGGCTATTATACTTTATTCCTAAAGATCCCTGATGTTGTACTGTACACTGAAAAGTCGCATTATAACTAGCTATTACATTCTTCTCTGGAAAGTAACTAGTTCCTTGTGATTAGTTGTTTCCAAGTTAGGAAGGTTTTCCAAGCTTCCAAGTCAAATCAGAATCAAGGAAAAGACTCTGTCATGTATGAGGTAGGAGTGCTAGGCTTTCACCTGGAGGAATAAATTTGAGGTGAAAGCAGGAGAGCTTTGACAGATTCTCTCATTCCTGCTGTGACTGCAGGGAGTGTGGCTCCTTGACCCTTCAGAAATGCCCTTAAAACTGTCTAAGACTGTGGTTCTCAACCTTCCTAATGCCGTGACCCTTTAATACAGTTCCTCATGTTGTGGTGACCCCTTACCCTGCTTGGAATAGGCCACAAGCCCCCTTTGGAAGGCCACTGCTACAGGTGCCATAGAGAAGTTCCCTCTACAGGCACCCTCAGACATTGATTGGCATCCCCTCCAACCTATCTAGCTGTAACTCACTCTTCCCCCCTTCCTCTCCCTCCTCCTCCAGACCCAAGACTTTTGTGCCTTTTTCTTCACTGGCTCATGGTGACCCCTGTGAAATGGTCGTTCGACCCCCCCAAAGGGGTCCTGACCCCAAGGTTGAGAACCACTGCTTTAAGAGCATTCCCAGAGCCCCAGAACATGCTCTCACATTAATGTGTCCCCTTGTCTTAATTTTGAAGCAAACAGTCCAGTTTTGCTCTGCCTGGACGAATAATAATCTTGGGAGCTTCAAAATACATTGTAGTCATAGTTCAAGATGGTATTTGTACAGAAATAGGAAAATGAGTGTTAGGTTACTCTTGTATTTCAGAATAACATAGGAGCCTGAAAATGCTTTTCCCGACAGAGGAGTTTGGGGCTCTGTCATTCAAAAACAATGTAATGCATGTTGTCATGCATAAATTGTGCGCTAACAGATCAGTTCGAATTTTGTTGGGCGCTTGACTTCAGGTTAACACAGAAACAGGACACAATGAATTCATGAACGAAGGCATGCAATGCTGACATGAAATGAAACCAACAGAGGCTTTCATCCGTATCTACAGCTTTTGAAGAATTTAAGCCTCTTAAATTGTTCAAAACTGAACAGATCTGGGATACCCTGGATGCTGCTATTGATCCAGAGCCTGTAAATAAAATGCCCCACCCTGCTTGTCCTGTATTAATGGATGGCTTTCCACTCCTACAACCTGATGATGTGGTCATGACACTTGGGGAGGTGTCCTGGATCCTTGCCCCTCATGGATCATAAAAGCTGCCAGAGAAGGCATGGAAGACTGGTTAAGAAGAGTAGTGAATGCCTCCTTACAACAGGGCAGGATTCCAGCTGGCTTAAAGGAGGCAATAGTAAAACCACTGCTTAAAAAAGCCCTCTGATGTCTTTCTGGAAATAGGCAAAGACCTTTCTCTTCAGGCAAGCTTCCCTTGAACGATGGACTACCTGTTATGTGACCTTTATATGAATCTACCGTACATGATCACATAGACATTGTGTTTACCTATTTTGCGATTGCATTGACACTATGTTTTCAATTCACTCATAACTTTCCATGGAATTTTTAACTCTCTTTTTAACTGCTTTGTTCTCTTGTAGCTTTAACGTAATGTTGTCCTTTAATGCTGTAAGATGTCCCTCAATTCCCTGCTCTCAATTACTTGAATACGTCTTAGCTGTATTGGACTGTATATTGTCCCTCATTACTGTAATCTGCCTTGGGTCCTTTTCCAAGGAGAAAGGCGGAGTAAACATACTCTAAAATAAAATAAATAAATAATAAATAATAAAATAATACCCTTTTCTCCGCCAGATGCTTGGAGACCATCCCCCAGCCCTTCCCCTTTTCTTCTTCTTCTTCTTCTTCTTCTTCTTCTTCTCTTCTTTCTTCTTCTTCTTCTTCTTCTTCTTCTTCTTCTTCTTCATCATCATCATCATCATCATCATCACGAGAGGCCGAAACCTGATTTTTGAAGGTTCTTGCTCATGGATAGAATCCACACTAAGAGCAACTCATCAAACACAATGCTGTCTGCAAAGAACGGTAGTTCCCGACCTTGGGTGTACCAAATGTTCTTGGACTACAGCGCCCAGAAACCCTGGCCAGCACCACTAGTGATGAAGGCTTCTGGGAGTTTTAGTCCAAGAGCATCTGGAGACCCAATGTTGGGAACTGCTGGGGTAGAGGAAGCAACAATGGTGAAGAGAGGAGAGGTATGCTCCTTTTGCAGGCATGCGGCTGAGAAAGGAGCAAGCAAGGGCTTTGGTTCGTACAGCCGCTGCCAACGGTTCACCCACAAGTCAGCCCTGGTTCTCCCATTACTTCTTTGGAACGGTGGCCATCAAAATCGAGTCCATCTCCTGCTCTTCTTCCAAGACAGCTGCTTTATAGATGTCATCCTCAACTAGCGGCTCGGGACTGCCAGCAAGTGGTTTTCATATTGGGGGAAAAATCAGTCCCCGGCAGGCTGAAACTTATTGAAACATAGCTATTGTTGATAAGAAGCCACGAGGAATAAGCTCAATACATATTGGCATTATCAGGGCTCGAGGAAGATTGATGGAGCTCATGGAACAGCAATATTGTTAAAGATCCCTTAGGGTACAATAAACACTGTGCAATTGAAACGATGCACTAATTGGCTGTTAAAACACTGGAAGCCAGCAGTGGGCTGTCCCTTTCATTAGGCGATGACAACCGTTCAAGATCTACGCACACGCGCGTTGCTTTCTCGGTCGTGAGCAAGCCATGACATCCAGGAGCTCAGGAGGGGGGGAAATAAATGTATTGTTTTTTTCACTGTCTTCTCTTGCTGTTGTTGTTTTGTGTTTTCAATGTGGTCTGAGTAGCTCAGGGTTGCATAAGTGGTGTCAGGCTGTGATTAAGGTTAATCATATTTTATTTATTTACCTTATTTATGAGTATTTCCCCTCCGCCTTTCTCCAAGGAAAAAGACCCAAGGTACTGACAGCAATGAGGGACAATATACAGTTCCAGTACAATTAAGACATAGTCAAGTTTAAGAACATGGAATTGAGGGGCCTCTTACAGCATTAAGTGGCAACATTAAAGCTAAAAGAGAACATGAGCAGTTAAGAAAAGAGTATAAATACCATCTAATCATGTACAGTAGACCATCTAAAAGTTAGGAGGGATGGGAACAGACAACTGATAAGAGAGTGTCAATGGAATCACACAAGGGGAGATATAGGCACAAAGTTTTCTTTTCTTTTCTTTCTTTCTTTCTTTCTTTCTTTCTTTCTTTCTTTCTTTCTTTCTTTCTTTTTCTTTCTTTCTTTCTTTTTCTTTTTTTTTTTTTTTTGGACCAGTAACTTAGACGGCCTGCTGGTTCGTTATTAACGTTTTTATTACCATGTTTATTGTTGTTCTGCTCTTTATTTTTATTTTATTGCATTGTTTTAAACCACCCAGAGTTCTGGTTAGAAGATGTGCGATAGATAGATAGATAGATAGATAGATAGATAGATAGATAGATAGATAGATAGATAGATAGATAGATAGATAGATATTAAGAAGGAAGGAAGGGATAGACAGACAGACAGACAGACTGACTAACTGACAGATAGATAGATAGATATTAAAAATGATATAGATAGATAGATAGATAGATAGATAGATAGATAGATAGATAGATAGATAGATAGATAGATAGATAGATAGATAGAGTTATAAGTGGTTATAAGCACAAGTCTGTGTAGCCAAGTATGGGGGTCCATCATTCAGGGAAAGCTTGCCTGAAGAGACCCATAGAACATTAATTATAGAATCACAGAATAATGGAGTTGGAAGGCGTCTTTAAGGCAGGGGTGTCCAAACTTTGGCCCTCTAGATGTTTTAAACCACAACTCCCAGGAGTCCAAGCATGTATTGCCAATGACAAAGGACTGTGGGAGTTGTGGTCCAAAACATCTGGAGGGCCAAAGTTTGAGCACCACTGCTCTAAGGCAATTGAGTCCAACCACCTGCTCAGGGCAGAGATCCACGTAAAAGGAGATGTGACAGATGGTTGCCCAATGTTTCGCTTGAATGCCTCCAGAGTTCACCACTGCCTGAGGTCATCAATGATTCTATTGTCATACTGCTCTAACAGTTAAGAAGTTTTCCCTAATATTCAGCCTCAATCTGCCTTCCTGTAGCTTGAACCTGTGACAATGTACCCTGTCCTCTGGGTGTGATCCAGAACAGATCCTGGCCCTCCTCTCTAGGTCTGCCTTTCAAGTATTTGAAAAGGGTGATCTCATATCTCTTCTTTCATCATTCTGAACTTAAGTGCAGGCTTCCCCCAGATACACACCAATACGGCAGTCTTGGGGATCCAATCCCTAACCAGACTACTGAGTGGCAAATAGAGAGCTGCACCTTTTTGCATCCATGGTGGTTGCCATCGAGATTTGTTGGGGAAGGGGTTCATGCCTGCATCTGGCAATACAAAAAGGCTGCATTTAAAAAAAAAAACACTGGGATATTCGTAATGCAAATCGAAGATACAGCAAACCCAATCCAGATTGGAATTTGAGCAGGGAAGGAGAAGGTGTGTTTTGAATGGCTGTCCCGATGTCTACTGCAAAATGGAAAGTATTTATAGCCCTTTTATTACCCTGTTAAGTAAGCCAGACATGTACCATAAAAGGAAGCAGACACCCGGTGCAGACCTTAATGGTAGAGGAGTGTGAATACTGTCTGCTTCAATTTGGTCTGAATAATTGGCTTTCCAAATTGCAGCCAATGTGATTGGAGATGACTGGTAGCCCCTCCTGTCCAGCTTGTGGCCAAAATTTAAAACATGTGCATGTGTTTGCATTGGGAAAACATAACAATCTGGAAAACTAAGGCTCTGAACTAGAGTTAGGGGAAAGGAGTGAAACTCCGTGCCATCAACTACTATTCAGCCTCCGGTGCACAATCAAAGCTTCCACTTGATTGCTCCCTTCCATCTGTCCATCCCTCCTCCCTCTTGCCTTGTCCTGAGCTGTGCAATTTCCCCATTTCCCACTTCTGGCCCTTCCATGAATCTGTCCTGCCTTCACCGGGCACCATCGTTCACCTGTCCATCAGCCCCGGACCCTCTAACACAAAAGCTGCTGCACTGGATTCTTAATTCCCAATGCAAATACCTACCTAGTATGTCTGGAGGAGCAAAATCAAGCACTTATTAAACACTGCTGGGATGACATTCTTGATCCCAGAGGAAAAGAGCACATAATTACTAGAAATAAATGGGCAGGTGTGAAGGCCCCAGTGTGAACACCTTGCAAATTCTCCACAGCATTCTCCATTTGGGACTGAGTTTAACCGCATTCCTTGTGGAAATCGTTGGATTTCCAATTTTCCCCCACACGTCTTTCTCGCCATCTTTTTAAATCCTCTCCTCAGTTTTATCTATCTATCTATCTATCTATCTATCTATCTATCTATCTATCTATCTATCTATCTATCTATCTATCTATCTATCTATCTATCTATCTATCTATCTATCAGCTCCTTCCTTCCTTCTCTCCCTCTCATCAGCTGCTTCTATCATCTATCTATCTATCTATCTATCTATCTATCTATCTATCTATCTATCTATCTATCTATCTATCTATCTATCTATCTATCTATCTAATCTATTTGCATTTCTATACGGCCCAATTTCCCAAATAGGGAAGGAAGTTTTCAGATTCCTTCTGTGACATACCCTACAATTTTGCTTTCTAGGAGTTCTACCTGACTTGCCCACACCTTATGGAAGCTTACGTGTGGCTCACCTGGGAGAACGGGCCTCAACAGGAAGACTTTTAGGCCAACTTGGGCCTAGTTCCAGCCAAGCTTTCTGCTCCTGCAGCAGGGCTAGCTGGGAGCTTTCTTTGTGAACAAGACGTCCAGACAGAGCTCAGCCTCGCTTGGCCTCAAAGCCTTCCCGTTTAGGTCTTTTCACGCCGGTGAGCCGTATGTCGGTGTACGAAAGATGTGCAGAAAGTCAAGTAGAATGGCGGACAGGTAGCACGAGAAATCTCGAAATCTCCGATTGAAGAGTTGTGGGGAATACAACCGTTGGCCTGTTTGGTGTTGAATGGCAGTCCTGACAAAGACATGAGCTCTCTCTGGATTTGGCGCACAATTAATGGTGCTTGCATGCTTCCATTAGGCTTGGACGGGGCACCGTCTGTCGTCGCGTAAGGAGGATGGATGGTTCCGTTCGCCGATAATGACTGTCAGCCTGGGTGTAGCAGAGCCGGTGATTCCTCAGCCTTCGGCCCAATGTAACAATGATATAAATGAGCTGAAAAACATAGCAATCAGCAGCACCTCATTTGGAAATGTCTGCTCTTCCCCCTCTGTGTTTAGTGAAAATGAGTTATGGAGAGAAGGTAGTAAGTATGATATGAGCCAATAAGTCACCGGCAGACTCCCTGTTTAGGAGATAATTCCGAGATATATAGCAGTACATTTATTTGAAAGTATGTAATGGATTTCTTTAATGTAAGTGACAACCTCTAGTTCGTGGCGGAAAGCTCGGAAAGATTTCGCATTTATCTCCAGCCCGTGACCCTAAATAAATCGTAGCGTTCGGGAGTTGTCTTCGGTGTTTGCCGAAGGGCTGGGCTCCTCGAAGGATAATTATGGAAGCAGCTGCTCTACTGGGCACATTGCTTTTTGCACAGGTACCCTCACATAAACAAATTGAGCAAGAATAATACAGGGCAAACGCATGGGCAATGGTGGGAAGGATCTATCAGATCGGGCTGGCTTTCTCCACCTGTTTTTTTTTCCCCCTGGAGGGACCATTTTATCTGGAGATCCGTCCAAATTCCTACCATGCTTGAGTCCTGTTCCGTTTGTTGAGACCTTCTAAGCTCTCTGTCAAGCCATTCACATTGCCCATGAAAGAAAGGCATTGTTGTGTGGTAGCAATCTCCATATAGGGTGCAACTGAGAGTGCCTTCAGACAGGAAGCAAGAATCATGTCTGAGCGGACCAGAAAGAGTTTTTTTGCTAGGAAGAAATTAGATATTAGTTAGTGAAATATATGCATTAGACAGGATGTTCTATATATACATCTGATATGTATTTAATTGATTTAAAGATAGAGTCTGTAAAAGTATGTATAGTTTTTTTCTAATGGAGTACAGATCTTAAGAATTAACATAATGAATTTTGGCTGATGCAAGGGGTTGCAATAGCTATGAGGTAATGTCATTTATGATTGAACAGACACATGTATAAAAAATGTTCTGTAAATCATTGTTCATTGGGCATTCCGTGAATAAGACACCCACTTGGTTTCTCTGCCATATATTTTGTCAATGTGTGCTGTTGTGCTGTTATGCTGTTGAATTTTGTATAAATGTACTAATGTGACTTTTCCCTCGATGCTTTGTTGAACTTTGTAGAAGTTCTGTGATACTGTGATATATTTTTGTACAGTTTGTAATATAGCCGTTTGGTTTTAAGAAAACTCTGTCTCTGGCTACCTATTTATTCAATAAGTATTGCTTTTGCTGGCTGATCCAATAGCACATACTCTGACACTCTCCCTTGGAGCAACCCTTCCATCCATGGAGGATTGTTCTAGCCCTGACCCCCAAAAGAGGAACACCTACTGCTGGGTCTACCTCGGTACCTCCTTCTCTTCCAACAACCCAACTGCATCTGGACAAACCTAAGAGATGGGCCCAATGTAGGCCCTGGAAAAAAAACAATTGTTGCTTTGGGACTACAACTCCCAGAATCCGCTAACCCACAACTTTCCTCCACTAGGCTTTGCCAGTGTGGCTAATGGTGAAGGACAACAACTGATCATCCATACCGGGGGGGGGGCGGCAAGCTCCCCAGGCCCAATGTACCTAAGACTTGGTAGAACATTTCTTGATCGGACAAACAAGATTAAGGTGACACAAGACTGTTTATTCCCATATTTTCCCCCAACACACACACACACACACACACACACACACACACACACACACACACACACACACACACTTTTGCAACCCAAAATTACAGTTTCTCAACTGCATGTTTCTCTCCTGTGTATAAGATGACCCCCAATTTTTAGGCTAGCAATTTTAGAAAAAAATATAGTCGTATACATGGGGAAAGACTGTATATTTGATTTACACTTGTTGGCAAGAAACCCGACCCTATCCGCTTCGTCAAGAGGACGCAACTGCCAAGAGTTGGTGGTGCCTTGAACTGGATCACTTTCAACATCGAACAGAATTTAATGGTCTACATCAAGGTTTCGCCGGCGGTTACATCTGTGTGCTTTGGAGGACCACACAGCATTTTCCTGATTTTTTTCCCTCCCTCTGAAGATGAGTGACTTAACCTTGGCATTTGTCACCTAGACTTAAAGCTGGGTGTTGTGTGTCAGCTGTGGATCAGTACTGCTGGGCAGAAGGCCCTGGAGAATATTGCTGTTTCACTTTCATGTCAGGCCTCCTAGAATACCTGACTCGATTCCCTCAGGATCCAGCTGAGATCCTAAAGTAAAAGAAAAAGGGCAGCCGGGGGTGGGGGGGGGGGGAGAGAAAGAACGAGAAAGAAAAGGATGTGAACTGGGTTTTGGACTCCTGAAGTGGGAAGAAGTTGAGAGAGAAACTGGGTTAGAAGTTCTTCCTCTTTAAATCAGGCTGGTGGATTTATTTTCTGCTTGAAGGACCCAGCCAACAACCTAATTATGTGGTGAATATTCCGTGGCCTATTAGTGGGAGCAGATGAAGGAGACACTTTGAACTTTGCACCTGGCTTTCTGTGTGCTCCTCTCCGTAGTTTTTAACGTTTCCTCTGAAGCCGATTTCCCTCCAGGCGACTCTGGGGCTCAATTAGCAACCACATCAAATGGCTGGTTGTTTCCTAACCAAGGGCCAAAGAGGTTTGGGTTGTTCCATTTCCCCATGCCCGCTGGCAAACAGCTGCAGCCGTTCCAGTGTTGCCACTTTGCTGACAGCGGAGAGATGAAGGAGCTGAGGGCGAGAGAGAATCTGTGGACAAAACAGGGACTATCGGCCATCTCGGCCCTCATCAAGAATAAACCTGGGATCCGAATGAATCGCTTTCGTGGCATTGGTCTCCCTGCATCTCATTCAAGACCAGGGCACAAAGAATACCACAGCCGGGTCTTTGAATTTTGTGGCCGTTAATAATGTCCAATGTGTTTCATCCTTTCCTCTTCCTGTTTTGAATGATCAGGTGGAATTTCCACCCTGAAAACATGGAAGCTGGTGTTTCCAGCAGGGCTCTCAAACCACTTTGAGGTTATCATTGAACTCAGAACATGCTATTCCTCCCCCCACAGCTGGGTACTTGTCACACCATTGTAGAAATTTGATGCCCCTTAAAATGCCGCGACTTCCTTTTGTGGAAACCCAGGGTGTGTCTTTTGGTAAGGTACTCAAAATCCGCTTTTAAATTATAGTGGGACCACATGTCTCTGTAGGAGATTGGCTATCTGCCGATGCCAGAAATCGTGGATATAATGAACTTGATCTCTTAAACAGTCTCTGGTTCCCTCCAGTGCCAGTTCTGGTAATACATCTTGGAAAACCATATTTCTGGATGGGGCTATTTAATCTACTCTATTTTTCCATGTATAAGACCATATTTTTTACTAAAACTGTTAGAATAAAAATTTAGGGTCATCTTATACAAATAAGTAAGCCAATGAGAGAACTACACCATATAGAAACTGTTATTTCGGGCTGGAAAATGGGGGGGGGGTCGTCTTATACATGGGGGCATCCAGATTTCCACTTCATCCACTCTAGAAGTCTCCCTCACTTTCTGAACATGGCTCCTCCTTCTTCATCAGCCTGGGCATGTGCCTACATAAAGAACTGCACCATTTTTTCTCTTTTTTTAAAAAGGGCATGCATTTCCTCCCATGGAGGTAGTTTCGCATGCCATTTCCCTAATATACACGTATATACACCTTTGGTGTCAAGACCTTTGTACATTTCAAAATTGGGAACAACGTATAATCCGAGGAATTAATTCAGGACATGTGAATAATTCAGCTCACCTAGAAATGCCAGCTGAAGAAAGTTCTCAACCTTCCCTAATTTGAGCACTTTATTAAAAAGTGTTCTGCTAATATACCGCCCAATACCGCTTTAAGTAGTCTCTGGGCAGTTTACAATTTTTAATTACAGTGTGCAGGCTACACATTGCCCCCCCCCCAGCAAGCTGGGTACTCATTTTACCGATCTCGGAAGGATGGAAGGCTGAGTGAACCTTGAGCCTGCTACCTGGGATTGAACCCCAGGTCGTGAATACAGTTTTACCTGCAGTACAGGCCTTGAACCACTGCGCCACGAGGCTCTTCAATTACTGGCACCGACACACGACGGCACTCACAACAGCTGAGCACAGCCCGAGGTGTTCTGCACGAATGTCTCAGCTTTGGCTTCTGTTCCTATAAACTTCTCATTTCCCTTAGAAAATGCCAATCGCGTCTCATTTCTTAGTGCTTCCCATTTACGGGTCTGTTTCTCTTGTCCCTGAAGTTCGTGGAAGAGAGAGATCCAATCCATGGACAAGTTACTTTTTTCACCAAATCCACGGGGCTGTCTCAAAATATTTGCAGGCTCTGGTGAGCTCTATCAGCAGCTGTTGCCGCCATCATCATAGTGTGCCACCAAAACAATTGATGGTGACCAAAGCCCTCTGTAAGGTGTGCTGCTCCATAGACAAATGCAGCTTTGCATCCCATTTCTCTTCCTCCACACAACAACAGGGGTCATTTCGAGACACTTTGTTTCCAATGACAGCAGAACCCTGTGAGGGGCGGGGTCACATAGGGGTGGAGTCATGTGCACAGGAGGTGGAGCTTTGCCCAGTGGGGCTGAAAATTAGACAGAACGTTGATGGTGACCCTTTTCAGGGTTTTTTTTTTTAAGGCAGAGAATACTCAGAAGTGCTTTACCATTCCCTTCTTTTGTGGGTGCCCTGGGACGACTGTGCAACATACCTAAGGCTGCACAGGCTGGCTGTACTCACAGGAGGCTCAGTGTGGAATCGAACCCACGAGCTCTGGATCCACAGCCAGACCCTTAAACCACCGAGCTATGCGGTCAACATCAGCAGCTATAGAAACCTCTTATTTCCTTGCCTCAAACAGAATACAGAGGGTACAATCCCTCTACCACCTACCTGGTAATTATCCAGGGCAGCCCATTTTGCCATTGTGGAACCATGCCTGGTACCAAAACGCTTTGGTTTGATCACCAACGTTGTTCTGATCTTTTATACACCCCGCATGCAATGGCTCGGGCTTGCTGTAGGACTCCACTTTGATTACACCTGGTTCACATCCTTTGTTATACTGTAAGTTTAATGTCTCTGGGTTTTTTTTTAAATAGACCACTGTTTTTGTTGCTGGTGGTGGAATGACAGGGGTGAAGGTCAATATTGACTGGAAGGTTTACCCTACCAATCTTTGTTGCTTCTCCCTGATGATTCCAAATTCGAAGCATTGAGCGGCAGTTACCTGCATGGCTTAAGGGAGATGCCAAGCCAAAGTGTTGAATTTAATGATTGTCTAGAAGCACAATGAGCTCCTGCCTTGCTGGAGCTCCCTGTACACTGTGTGATGGGAAAGTGGGAGGTATTTGTAATGTCCAGGTGCTTCAGGGGTATAGAGAAATCGCTCATTGACTGTTTAAAACTTCCTGTTGGTGGTCTTGAAACAGCTGCTTACTGCTTCTCTTCGGTGTTTTCCAGACGTTAGGTAATGTTTCAACAGGACACAGGTTAGAAATGGGTTGGGCAAAGTTCCCAGGCTGGCCGCCTGGTCCTAGAGGGTCTTGACTGGTGGCTGCATGATCTAAACCAGTGGTTCTTAGCCTGTGGGCCCCCTCATGTTCCTGGACTGCAACTCCCAGAAGCCTTCACCACTTGCTGTGCTGGAAGGGGGTTCTGGGAGTTGCAGTCCAGGAACATCTGGGGACCCACAGGTTGAGAACCACTGATCTAAACCTACAGTTTGCCCAATGCTAACGTGAGTCACTAGACTGTAAGAACACCCTCCTCTCTTTTTTTAAACCCAAGACTACCCGTGGAAGCAGATTATGTGATTGCAAGAAAAGGCACCAAGCTCCCTACAACCAGGGGTGATTTATTTGAGCTTTAGGCTCTAAAAGGCCCAGAAGTGTCCATAACCAATGAACGTCATCTCAGGGTGATAACTGCACAGGATGATGTTGGGGGCTAATGAGTGCTAAGGCTCAGCCATCATCATTTCCTATGGCAGTGGTGGCGAACCTTTGGCACTCCAGATGTTTTGGACCACAACTCCCAGAATTCTGAGCCTAGATTGCCAATGACAAAGGACTGTGGGAGTTGTGGTCCAAAACATCTGGAGTGCCGAAGGTGCACCACCACTGTCCTAAGCCTTTCCCAAAGATGAAAGTGTACAAAGAAAACCAGCCCGGCTTGGATTTCAGAGGTGTTCATACAAATGTCTCTAATCCAAGGTTTTGGGTCTAATTTATAGCAGTTCCCAACCTTGGGTTGTCAGAGGAATACAATGCCCAGAAATCCTGACCAGCACAGTTTGTGATGAAGGCATCTGGGGGTTTTAGTCCAAGAACATCTGGTGAACCAAAGTTGGGAACCACTGGTCTATATAGTTGGGATTTCTTCCCCCAGAATACCTAACCATTGGCCATGCTGGCTAGAACATCTGGGAAGGGACACTCAAAAGACCCAGAGAAGTGAACTTGATTAAGTAAACTGCCCAGAGTAGCCTTTGGGCTAGACTGTGTGGTATACATAAATAAATAAATAAATAAATAAATAAATAAATAAATAAATAAATAAATAAATAAATAAATACCATTTCAATGTGCTGAGTGTTTAGACCAGGCCTTTGATGAGTTCCCTTGACCACGAGACATTGTCTGTTTTTGAAGAGAGAGACTTAAATCATAGTCCATATTTATGACTCCACCAAGCTCCTGGTCTTTATAATCTAATCTAGGCCATAACCCTTCCTAATAACTCATTCCCTTCCTTGCTATATATACTGCCTAGTATCTGCGACATAGATTGGAACACACAGAGGCATCTAATCCACTCATAAAACTTATGAGTGGAAACTGAACCGGCCCGACAAATTCCTAGCTATGGATTAACATATGCTGCATTTGCAGAAATATATACAAACACAGTGTGTGTGTTTGTATGTGTGAGTGTGTGTGAGTGTGTGTGTGTGTGTGTTTGTTTGTAATATGCATGCTCCAGCTTATATTAAATATGGAAATTGCTGAAGTTTCCTCAATGTTTGGGGTGGATTGGAAGCGCGCCTATTGCATTAGCAGTGGTAGCATCCTTCTAATAACTTTCCAGCCCTTGAAATCCTGTCATTCAGGTTTAAATTTGAAGAGCCACTGAAGGACTGTAAAACAGGAAAGAAATAAGCAAGAGGCACTCCAGGCAGGGCTCTTTCATTGCTATTGTCAGAGAAAAGCTCCCTTTGAGAGACATAATTGAAAAGCCTAACCCCAGCACAAAAGTATTATGAGATGTGCATTTCCATGACAAAACCATGGCTTGACGCACCGGCAGAGGTAGCACAATAGGTAATTGCAGTGGTAGCCATCTTATTTTAATATTTTTTTTTGTTACATTGTCAATAAACTTCCTGCGTCGCCATTACCGAAGGAAAATAATATTATTTTCTCCTTGCTGTGCAATCCATCATCTTTTGGGGATGGAGGAGATCGTCATTTATTAATGAGAGAAAAAAAGCAGGTGGGGAGGGGGGGAGGAACCCTGAAACTTCAAGAGAAGTATCTGTCCTTGCTCGAACCAGCTGTGCTTCTTGGAGATAAGATGCGAGCCACAAATCCATTGCCCCGCAGTTCTTATTTCTGACGAAAAGCTGGATCTAAGCTGTTATAAATCTTTGGGTTATAAATTTATCTCCCTTGTACACAGCATGTTGTTTGCTCAGCAGCTGCTTTCAAGCGTTCGAGGTGGGAGGCAAGCAACTTTTGCTTCTAAGGCAGACATGTCCAAAGTCAGGCCCGGGGGGCCAAATGCAGCCCGTTTTCAAATTCTGAGCGGCCCATGGCCTCTTCTCCCTACTGGCTTAGCCTGTCATGTATTCCCTCCAGCTGGTCCTTCCCCATACCGGATGGAGGCATCAGCTTGCAGTCTTATGTTTTGCCTGCCCTCCCTGCCTCTGTCCACCACCACCCAGCCACCTTCCCAGCCTACCGGCCCCCGGCTCCATTGCTGCAGCAACCTCCCTTCCTCCTTGCATATTACAGAGACTTGTCCAGTGTCATCCCAACCCAATGTAACTCAACTCAACTCAAAACTCAACTCAACTCAACCCAAACCAATAACTCAACTCATTCAACCCAAACCATTGTAACTGGTCCAGTGTCCGGCCCTGGGGCCAAATGTGGCTCAATGGTTGCCCCCGCCTCGCACATTTTCACCTCACCAAATTTGGCCCTCCTTGCAAAAAGTTTGGACACCCCTGTTCTAAGGTCGCTAATTTCAATTTTTTTTAAAAAAATACTCGGGCATTCTTCAAAGGCTGATCAGGAAAGGGGAAGTCACACACTGCAAGGATGCAAATGGGACAGGCATCAGCCTGTGATGTTTTTCTCACTTCCTTAGAGAAGGATGGAGGGAAAGAAGAGATGGGTACCACTAGCAAAATAGCCTTAACTCTGCCCCACCAACAACAACCACCAAAGTGTTTCTTGTTCTGCCCATCCAGTCTGCTTCCATCAACCCAGATCATAATGACTCCTGCTCTCTATAGAAACAAGAGCTGTTGAAACAAGCTTTATACTTACGTGGTTGGTGGATTAAGAGAAATGTTTACCTGTTCCTAGTCAATCTTTGAGAGCTGTTGTTCCGAATTAATGCCTCTAGATTTCCAAGTGCTGAAACCTGCACACATATTTAAAACACCCCACATGCTGGTATTTACCTATAACAAGCACTTGCTGGAGACGTACACACTTGACTCCTGTGGCTTTGTGTTATTTCTACAAGTCCATGGCGTGATTTTCTGAAAATAATAGGAGGGTAGGTCTGCTTTTGTTTCTAGACAAAATACTACAAAATGCATATTTTTTCCCCACCAGGTTCACAAGGTTATGTTCATCATGGGATTGTCATACTGTTTGGTCTTCTCTTTATCATTTTCCCCATCCATATTCTTGCCACATCCCTCCCTGGCCTGTAGATGCTTCCTGGTCTTTCCTTTTGGATGTCTATATATTTATTTTTGCAAGTTTGGCCCTTTTCTCCTAAAAGGACATCCTATCCCACAACAGCCACATCTCCTTTTCATCCTAACCCCTTTTAAGACTCCTTAGGAAAACATGATATTTCTTATGAAGAAGTATTTGGCAGGCAGCAGGTTACAGTTTCAGGACCCTGGATAGCTCCAAACGAGGTATGGTGTGGAAACCCCAGAACCAAACGACTATAAGGAACCAGGTGGCCTTGAAGATTCTGGACTCTTAAGACTGCCACAGGGTAGGACCCTAGCCAGGGCCAACTCCTTTCCGGAGTTAGAAAAGGAGGCTGGTCTCCCTCCCACAAGGCCACACAGAACATCACAGATTGAAGACATGAGCTGAGCTTTAAGCTTCCCGGTGAGACTCTCACAAGGAAGCCTCAGGACTGGCAGTCTGCATGACTGAGTTGAGTTACCTCTCCTCCCAGGGAGACCAGCTTTGAAAATGCCTGCAACCAAACTGTGGATCGGGACCCAGCAGCTCAACCGTCTAAGCTTCAGTCTTGCTGTGATGCAGCAAGTGAGTGATCACTTGCACCAGACTTTGCAATGCTTTGACCTCACCTCTTCCATGGTCCCTTTATGTTTGCTGCTTACATTTGGGATGGATGGACACTGGATTGTGTACTTTGAGCGTCAATTCTCACTTGGCTTCTATTACTCTATATTAAGGCTCTGGGTTTTTGTTTTTGTTGCTTTTGTTGCTGTTTTGTTTTTTGTTGATCACCAGACTGGAGGAGGCTGATCTAAAACACAAAAGTCTACATTTCTAGGCATAGCAGTAGGGCCAGAAAAGATTTTCTGAGCCTGTTCATTTTCTTCTCAAACCCTTTGCCACCTAACTTGTTAGCCTTCATGATTGCTGCAGCGTCTCTTCTGTTTGTGATGTATGCTGTTGTCCAGCTTCCAGATACTCATCAGCACCTGTGCACATGTTAGCTCAGCCACCACTCCAACAGTGGAAGACTTCTAAAATCTATCCACAAAAGCCGGCATTGAAGTTATTTGGTTAATCTTAAAGGCATCACAGTGGTTTCAGTTTGGGGTTGGGTTGGGGAGTTGACTTGAGTTCAGTTACATTGGGTTGGGTTGAAGTGAGTTGAGTTTTGAGTTGAGTTGAGTTACAATGGTTTGGGTTGAATTAAGTTGAGTTGAGTTATTGGTTTGGGTTGAATTGAGTTGAGTTTTGAGTTGAGTTGAGTTACATTGGGTTCGGATGAATTGAATTGAGTTGGGTTGGCTCTTTTACAGTGTGGCCTCCCTGAAGAATGGAGAAGGAATGCCACACAGTCCAAATATGGACTGATGTTGCTGCCTCATGCCATGTTGTGTGTAAGGAAATGAGCACATGAACAAATGGAGGAGAGTGCCTTTTGTAAGACCAGCCAGAAGCCTGAAGCATTCTGAATTTTTTAAGTAACTGAAAAGACAAAAATAAAGAGTTAAATACAATCAGCACCAGCATAATGACATGCCGTCAAACCAGTTCTGACTGATGGTGACCCTACATGGGGTTTTCTCAATATTGAATACAGTGGTACCTCTACTTACAAGCGGTTCTACTTACGAGCAATTTGACTTAAGAGTGGAAAACCATTGCCGTTTTAACTGCTGCCTTACAAATTTTAGATGTAGTCTGCTCTAGTTACTTTTTATTTTTTATTTTTTTTTATTTTTTTAGATATGGCTGCTCTACTAATGAGCTGTTCGACTTATGAGCATGCATTCAGAATGGATTAAACTCGTAAGTAGAGGTACGACTGTACTCAGAAGTGGTTCCCATTTCCATCTTCTGGAGGTGCCCAAGGATTGCAATTTGCCCAAGTCCACACAGGCTGGCTCTTCCTTGTCTACACAGCTCCTACAAAGGACAAAAAGTACTAATTCCCATAGCAAATGGAACAAACCATTCCAGTTACAAGTTACCATGGTTATGATCAGGTGCGGTTGGAAGGGAGCATTGTTGATCTCTAGGTAGAATAACATTTAAAGACAGAACGTCAGTTTCAGGTGCAAATATATTTCGCCGTTGAAGCAGCCGCTCCACCAATTAAAATTTTCTAATAAACTGTTAGGAAGATCGACACCTTGGAATTAATTAAGCACTACATATTTTCATGCAATTATCATGGGAGTAAAGTTGGACGTGCACATTTTGAGAATGAGTTATTCATGCCTTCGCTCTTCGTAATCACTCATATTGGTTTTGACATCAGTGATCATTTTGGATAATCAAATCTCACTGCTTTTCAAACAATTAGATTCAGGCAAATGCACGGACTTTACACTAGAGATAAAAAAAATCATGCATTTTAAATCTCATATTTAGCTGTAGGGTCTCCACCAGGAATGGAAAGGTGATACCGAGGGCCTCGTATGCAGCTCTGTCTCTTTTCACATAGCGGTTCATAAGAGAATATGCGTTTTGGTAAAGAGCACTTCGAAACAGCTTCTAAGGCGTAATTACAGACAAAAAAGAGCTAAATCTGAATGGCACCTTCCTCTGAAATGACTTAAATTTTATGTTCTGTGGTTTCTAAAACCTTTCTATCAGTAGTTCATTGGGTTTCTCCCCCATAGCAATAAAAAGAAAGACATCATGAATAATATTTTTAATTTTAATATTTTAATCATTACCCATTGGGTTGGTACAAAATTCTCCAGCAGAGAGGAAACTGTCTTTGTAGTAAAATTAAGCTAAGTCTGTTTTTAAAAAAAAAAAATCTCCGTGAAGTTATAGTCTACTCTTCTATCTTTGTCAAGCTAGATAAGATATGGAGCAAGGAAGAGGTAAATTGAACAGATGACAAGAAAAGATGTGGAATGTAAGAATACCTGTGATGGTCTTTTCTTGCAGGAATCTGTCTAATCCCCTTTTGAAGGCATCCAGGCCTGATGCCATGCCCCCACACCCTGTAGCAGGGAGTTCCACAAACTAACAACACGATGGGTAAAAATTTTTTTTTTTTCTTTTGTCTGTTTTCTCCCTCCCAACCCTCAATTTGAGTGGATGTCCCCTAGTTCTGGTATTTTGTGAGTGGGAGAAGAGTGTCCTTCTATCCACATTACTTATGCCCTGCATTATTTTGTATGTCTCAATCATATCTCCCCTCAGGCGCCTTTTTTCCAGACTGAAGAGCCCCAAATGTTTTAGCCAGGAGTTATATCCAGCAACAAGGAATGATGCTCTGCAGTTGTGCAATTGGTCACCCATCCCCAGCATGACCCATTGTGCCATGCACCAGCGGCAGTGATTCAGATATAGCCCTTCTGCAGCAGGGCCGGTGCAACTGTGGGCACAACCCCAAGATCCAAATGCTTCAGCTTTCACTCCTTGGCACTGAATCCCCTCTAGAGGCGCACGTCCGCTTGTGATGATGTTTCCAGCTTCGGGGCTGCAGCTGAGCAAGTCACTAGAAGAGGTCTCCAGTGGGGCACAGCTATTGCGACCATGACTTTTGTCATTGGCATTCTAAGTTGTCCAATAAATTTGCTGGCTTTCCAAAGGAAGTTTGGCCACTGCGGGTGTGTGAAAGGAAGGAACACGCCAGTGAACAAACACGTTGGCCTGCCTGCAAGGATACTTCTAAACTTGTACCACTGGCTCTTTGAGATGATGACAAATGACCAAAATTCTGCATTCGTTGATCGCCAAGGTGGGAGTTTGCAGGTGCAGCAGATAAAACGTAATTATTCCCTTGCTGTCCTTGAGTTCAGTGCATTTAGCTTCCGCTTCCAGGTTTAATTCAGGGAAAGAGGATTGTGTAGAGGCCAACGATCTGTCAGAACTCCCCGTTCGGGTCCCGACAAAGGCTAGAGAACAGATTTGGCATCGGTGGCTCTCCTGCTGAACATATAAAATGCCCTTTTATCATGGAAAATGCCACCAACTCTCCAACAGGTGTTCTGGCAAACTGGGCATTGTCCCATTTTTTGTCCCATCACTGATGCCATCACCTGTCAGCTGCAGAGGGAAGGATTAAGAGAACCACCAACTTTCCAGTGTTCTGTGGCTGCTTCTTTTGCCATGGAAGAACAGCAGCTGCCAGGTCCCAAAGAGTCAAAGCTCAGACTTTTGTTATTGAGTTTTTCGTCACTTTTGCAGTCATGAAAAGATCTCAGATTGAGAAATGGAGAAACAGAAATGGAGAAACACATCCACTGAACGACGCATTTTGTCCCTACTTTCTGGCTCTAGTTTCCAAGGCTCCGTCTTTTAAGCCAGTTAGAAAGGGGAGAAACTGAATTTACTGCGTATTTTCAGTGTCCTGTCCTTGCAACAGAAGCAAAACAAGTAAGCATTTTCGAGCGAAGTTTCTAAATCCAGACCCTGGCGGTGGTTTAGGAAACGTCGCTGAAACTGCTGTTCGAGGGGCGTGGTCGGCTGGGAGCAGAATTTGCTTCTCTTCCTGGTTAGCATGCAATCTTTTACTGCGTAGTTCGCCAACGGGAAACTACGCAGAAAACGCAGGTATGACCGTGGTCTTTGAGTTTAATATGGCAGTATTTTCAAGGCCTGTGTCCCGCAGATGTCCTTAAAAACTTCCGGAAGCCTTCTGTTGTCCTGGCCAAGATTTCTGGGAGTTGCAGTCCAAGATTGTCTGGGGACACAAAGATGGGAGCCGGTGTCATGTATAGGAATGTTGCAACTGTTGTTTTGTGTTTCTGCCGCATCGACAGAAAGTTGAGCGACATACAATATTTTAACTAATTCTTTTGCCTGTGTACACTCCATGCACAAGTCAAACAATGGGTGCCTGAACAACACACATACTTTGGATCATTCTGGTGTGTGAGTGTGTGGGTGTCTGTTGCCCCTTGCTTCATATTTTAAGAGCAAAAAGCTCCAAAACAGTTTTTCTTTGTTGAAAATGGCGCCAGAGTCATATTTTGGGGTCAGAGGACAGTGCATTAGCTCATCTCAACTACAAAAGCCATAGAGAATTTCCCTGTTTGACCCAAAGTGCATACGGCTGACGCTTCACACTCACCACCACTACCTATTAAAAACACACTTAGTTGTTTGCTTATGGTCCCTACATTGGAACATTAGGCCAAAAGTTTTTTTTTTTAAATATTCATCAGGGGAAAATAAACAATGCTAAATTTAAGCAGGAAAAAACGGGTGCACTAATATAAGGTAGGTGACAGCCCAAGAAAGACAGATAATGCTTGGGGAGGATAGTAGAAAGGAGATAAAAGAATGAAATGGAGTTTGCAAGATGAGGGCACAGCGTCTACATGGGACAGAAAGTTTAGCTGAATTTCACTGCTTGTGCATCACTTTTTGCCCTTAAGATTAAAATTGGTCCTGAAAGATCAAAGTATCAAGAGATTAAATGGCATGCCTTAATCCAGGAGTCTGAACAGATGCACAGTCTTGGGAAAGTTCTTACCAGCCAGTGATCAGGGCCTGTGCTCTGTCTTAATCCCATATTCTATTATGGGATGCATCTCCATCTGCTTCCTGCTCTTCGGCACTCCTGCTCTGCGGCCCTTTGAACCTGGGCAAAGGGCTTAGGAACGAAAGCACGCCAGTCTCTTCTGATAAAGGCCCACCGCTTAGAATCAAAAGCATGTCTTTGGAGGAGAATTCAAAGACTTACTAATATCTGTTTGGCACTCTTTGTCAGCAGAGGCTGCAGACGGAAGTCCATGATTATCATCACGCTGACACTAGGAGTCTGGGGACTTGAAAGAGGCCTTAAGAAAATTACCCCTCAAGAAGAAACATTAGGTACATTTTTTTAGCAAGCTGTTTCCACAGGGTGAGGTTTTTTTAAAAAAAAAAAGAAGAAAAAATATGCCTGCGTTTATTTTCCAGTTCAATCATGCTGAATAAATTAATCTTTCATGTTGTTGTTGTTGTTGTTGTTGTTGTTGTTGTTGTTGTTGTTGTTGTTGTTGTTGTTGTTGTTGTTGTTGTTGTTGTTGTTTTAATTTAGAATGGATTTGATTCACATTATATAACCCTGCAGTCAGCCCAGGCTCTCAATGCCACATTAATGCCGTATTTTTCATTTTGGAAATGGTCAGCTTCCTAAATGAACCACGGGAGCCCAGCTGATGTTCAGAACAAGAGGAATGAAATCAACCAATCCCTTACCTTGTGCGGGGCTTTGCGCGGGGTTAAGCTCCAACAAGGAAGAAGCCTCCAACGTGTCATCTTTCCTTCTCCCTGGCACTGGCCAATCAGGAGCTGTGCAGGGAAATGCATCATCCCGCCTCCCTGTCTGATTGGCCAGCGCCAGAGAGAAGGAAAGATGACACGTTGGAGGCTTCTTCCTCATTGGAGTCACACCCAGCGCAAGGTAAGGGATTGGTTGATTTCATTCCTCTGGTTCTGAATGTCGGCTGGTCACCTACGGTTCATTTTGGAAGCTGACTACATCTGGAGAAAAAGCCCATCTCTGTTCTGCAGTCTTCTCTAATCTTTAAGAAGTGTTGTACCTAGAGGTGGGCACGAATCACTGATTCATGCCAGTTCGTTTAGGGGGCTGCCCACTGAAGGAGGCAGAGAATACAGGTGCCAAACACCTGTTCAGCCACTAAACAAACCAGCCATATCATGCCCATTCCTAGTTGCAACCAACTGGCATGAGATGACATCGTCATCATCATCACCATCATAATCTTAGAGGCAGAACGGGTCAAATTAAGGCTAGATAAATTCAGCTCGCTCTGCAGACATAATTTTCTTCTCGAACAAAACCTGAAAGGAATGCTAGTTTGCCAAAGACGGACAAATCCAGGAGTGCACATCATGGCTCTAACAGGCTTGGGATCAGGATCTCCGCACCATAAGAAGCCTCAGATTTTTGGAAGTCCTAAAATTTTTTAAAAGTATCTTTCAAGCTCCTCTCCTGAGCGTAATGTCTAGTCCTTGACATCTGGCCTGAAATAAGAGCAGGGAGAAACTGCCAGAGAAGGCAACGTTGCATTACCATGATTCCTGCATTTCAGGAGGTGAGAGAGATCAAGGATATTGTTGACGATGCTGCCAGATGTTCCCAAAACTATTAAGTGCAGCAAGAATGCACAGCCATTCCAATGGGGGGAAGCAAGCCTGGATAATTCTTCGGGTCTCTTTGTCCACTTTACTGCGGAACGGTCTCTTCGTAACATGACCCGGTGGCCCCGTTTCATTTGTCTAATTATGTTAGGCTTCTCAGAGTGAGTCCATTCCTTCCAGACCGACTCAGATTTTGCAGGCACCCTGTGGAAGTATCTTTCATCATCCACGACAGGCGCGTTCAACTCATGTGTGAAGGTAAAGGTTTGATATCAGCTTCTGGCTGCTGCTCCAAATGCAATGATTGCTTAGGTTTCACAACAAATAAAGTCTGACGGTTTAGAAAAAGGAGAGGGAGATGATGCAAAGGAGCCGGTCCATGGCGTCATCCATGATTGCCTTTGGAATGAAGTTCAAGGAAAGCCAAGGGGTTTATTAACTCTCTGTTCCTTGCTGTCAATGTTATAATTGCTTTACAATGTTATTTATTTATTTATTTATTTATTTATTTATTTATTTGGATTTGTATACCATGCAATCTAGCCCGAAGTCTACTCCGGGTGGTTTACAGTAATAAGGAGTATATCAATTATAAGCTAACAAAAAGACAAACATGAAGAACATAAAAAGAGACCTTTGGGTAGTGGGCGGCATATGTTGCATAAATAAATAAGCATAAATAAATAAAACAAAAAATACAAATTAGTTTAAAGTGATGAAATACGAAACACAATGTTAAGAGCAGTCTAGAATGAATAAAAATTAAGCTAGCAAAATAAGTAGAGGATGAAGCATAAAACAGACGCAGCAGTCATAAAACAGACCTAGCATACTTTGCATTCTTATGTGCGATTTTAAATTTATTTATTTACTTACTTATTTTTAAATTTATTTAAAATGTTTATACCCCACCTTTCTCCTGATGGATCCAAGGCAGGTTGCAGTATTCAGAACAACAACACAAGTGCAAGTTAAAAGCTAAACAATAAATGATTACAGTACAGTATTTTAAAAAGCCTTCAACATACAGCTTATTTAAATATCACAAATCAGAGCAATATTAAAAAAACAAGTAACTTTTATCAGTTTATTTTGAGGTTATTTTAATTGCATTTAAAACTTCTAAATTGTTTATTGTTTTAAAGTGTTTCCCCTCTGCAACCCATCTTGTGTTGTTTGTTGTTGTGCTGTGTTGTGTTGTGTTTGATTACAGGTAGGCCCTATGCACGTTGCTAAAATACCCAAGCAAAGATTTTACTTCTGAGCGTAAGCATTCCTTCAATGAGAGACATCACCGGTGCCGCTCTGAAGCAGTACTCAGGGGTGCACATGTGTTCACCCAGCGTGTTGTTAATCTGTGGAACTGCCTGCTACAGGATGTGGTGATGGCAACTGGCCTGGATGCCTTCAAAAGGGGATTGGACAGATTCCTGGAAGAAAAGTCCATCACAGGTTACAAACCATGATGGAGATGTGTAATCTCCAGGCTTAAAACCAGAGTACTTCAAGGGCCAGATGCAGGAGAGTGATCTCAGGAGACAGTGATCTAGTCTCATGCGCTCCCAGGCACATTTGGCGGGGCCACTGTGAGATACAGGAAGCTGGACTAGATGGGCCGTTGGCCTGATCCAGCATGGCTCTTCTTATGTTCTTATGTTCTTAGATTCTGCTTAGATTGGGTAATTACAATAAATAAATGTTCAACATGAATCTCTGAGACAGCAAAAGACCACAGTATCCCTTTAAAGCCTCTGAATGGATAAGTGGATTTAGATATTGAGATGAACTCTCTCTCTCTCTCTCTCTCTCTCTCTCTCTCTCTCTCTCTCACACACACACACACACACACACACACACACACACACACACACACACACACACACACACACACACACACACATACACACACACACACACACGGCTCAGCTTCGCTCCGGGAAGAAATCCAGTCATCTTTGCAAACTCACGTCATCATCTTGAGATTATGTGTTTCTCCTCAAGTCCTTTTTATCCAGGGAGGATTGAGGAGTGATGTTAAAATATCCTCATTTAATTGAAATGTGTGCCTCGGACTTCCTTCCAAGGACTAGGGACTAATCCCATATGTTTGCGGCAGTTCTGTGTCTACTTGTCCTCTCTTAAAGACTCTCCCTCTGCCCACTTCACCAACTTCACTTCACATGAGGAGGTAACACTACTTGAAGGATGCTCTGGCCCATTCAAATGCCTCTTTTTCTGGCGTCGGGAGAGGGGGATAGAATTTGCTTAGCGATGAAGATAAAATTGATATTTTGAAGGTTTTTCCCCATACTGTCCCCTATATATCAGAGGAAATTGAGTCCTTAGAGATTTATTTGGTCGCTTATTTAATATGTCATAACAGAATACAGCTCTCTACTTTACAGGTCAACTTCTGTTATTTATTGTTCTGTTATTTATTGTTGATTTTAATATTGCTGTAAACTGCCCAGAGTTCCTTATTGGGAGATGGGCGGTATAGAAATGAAACAAACAAACAAACAAATAAATAACTTGCTTTTGTTTTGTGATTCTTGATCAGGAAGTAAATCAGATTGTGCATGGATGGACACTGCATTCCAGATGAAAAACACCATAACAGCAGAAATCACACATGTCTCTCAACAGGGGATTAAAAATGATCTTAGAATATTAGAACTGCAAAGCTGGAAGGGACCCTATAGACCAGTGGTGGCGAACCTTTGGCACTCCAGATGTTTTGGACCACAACTCCCACAGTCCTTTGCCATTGGCAATACAGGCTTGGAATTCTGGGAGTTGTGGTCCAAAACATCTGGAATGCCGAAGGTTCGCCGCCACTGCTATAGACCAGGCATGTCCAAACTTCAGCCTTCCAGATGTTTTGGACCACAACTCCCACAGTCCTTTGTCATCAGCAAGCTAAGCTTAGAATTCTGGGACATGCCTGCTATAGACAATCTAGTTAAGCCCCTCTCAAGGAGGTCCAGTGAGGAATCAAACACCCAAGCTATAAGCAAATCCCTGACTGATCCATCAGGTCATCATTCATCCAGGTATCCAGCAGTGACCTGACCCTAACAAGGTTGAGCGTTCTCAGAACCATGGGAAAGGTCCAACATTCAGAGGCCGTTCTACATGTGGGCCTAAGCTTTGCGTTCCTGACCTCCCAGTGCAACAGTTGATGCCACCTTGCCCGCCAGAACTCCGTCTTCTGTTGTCCACCTCCACTCACCCAGTTCGACATGCACTTCTTCAAAGGGCATTACATTAATGAAGCCATTTGTGCCATTAAATATTAATCTGTCAGAGCAGTTAAAGCCAGGGGACTGTAACAAAACCAAATTGTATATAATGAAGAAAGGTAATGAGGAAAAAAAGAAAGCACAACCAGACGTCAAGGTTAAGTAGCTGATTTAAATGGATGCAGGAGAGTGGCTGACGAGTAGAACGAACGGACACCTCCTTGGTGTAACCGAGGACTGGGCTGGGGAGGCATTGCCTTCTGCAAATCCCTGTGCATTACTTGTGATGCAGTTTAATATGTGGAGGCAGATCCCGGAACATCAACATTTCTTATTCTAAGAAAGCAAGCAAGCGAAGGCTGACTGGGGAAATCCATTCAGATAGCCAAGGAAACAGGAATCCAATTCTTACCGACAGAGACAGAGAGGCACGGAGCCACGGCTGCCCTCTCGTTTCTGAGGAACCGTTCCTTTAGGTTTGGAGAGAATTGTGAGATGGGAGATCTGTTTACGTTGAAAGAAAACCAGCCACCATCAGAGAGTACAGTTTCAGACATCCTAAGAGGTCCTTCTTGGCTGCTTCATTCCATGCCAAGACATGTTCTCTGTTCGCAGCCGCTGTCTTTGTTCACCTCCAACACATTCCATCTAGGGTGGATGAGATGACACTCTCTCTGAAAACTCAGATTCGCAGCTTGGGTAGAAACTAGAAACATTCAGGTCTTAGAAGTGGCCTGCAGGGTGTTTACACGACTGAAACTAGAACAACAGCTGTATTCCTTCCTAGCCATGTCTTAATGGTGACTATGGGTGGAATTAATTTTTTTTTTTAGGGATGGGTCCTTTGTTTTGGGACCAGTAGGTTACAAAATGAACCACGTGAGCCAAGGTGGTCTCCAGAACCAGCTGATACACGCAGATCCAATTACGTTACCTTTCTCTGTCTCATGCAGGGTTAAAATCCAGCAAGGAAACACGCTGTGACTTCATCTTTCCTGCTTCATACTGCCAGCCAATCAGAGAGGGAGGCGGGATGGTGCCTATCCCTGCCCAGCTCCTGATTGGCCAGCATCACAGATCTAGCACAGATGACATCACAGCATGCTTCCTTGTTGGATTTTAACCCTGCACGAGACAGAGAAAGGTAAAACAATTGGATCTGCATGTATCAGCCAATTCTGAGGACAACCTGGGCTCACGTGGTTCATTTCGAAAGCTACTGGTTCCGAAACGAAATGCCCATCCCTATTTTTTTTATTATTTCTTTGATCACAAATCCCATAAGTCTCCATTCTGGGAGTTCTACCTTGGAGACATCGAACAGCATTTGATATGGAAGACGTTAAGGAGGTCTATCAAGACCTAACTGTGTTCCAGCTTCCTGTTTCTCCACCCCCAGTGCCAGCTATGAGATGTCTTTCTCAACAGGAAGCTCGGCCAAGCTCAGCCTCCAAGCTTTCCCGTTAAGACATTTCTCCCAAACGAGCCACGTTTTTAATGTCTGTAAGTTGCCTGCCTGTTGGACCTCCCCGAATTTAACCACCAAGGCTAGTGGTCATCACTTAGCGGGGCAATGTGCAAGTTAAATAAATACAGTAGACCCTCGTGTAACAAACAGTTTGTATAGCATAAAATCTGTACAACATAAACAATTCCGGAGATAGGGGAAATTTGCCTAAGAGAATTGCCTATGGGGCGAATCCGTACAACATAAAAATGGTCGCGATTAGGGATTACTCTGTTTTCAACGCATTCCTATGGGAAATTTGTATAAAGGAAAATTTGCTTAACAGAATTTCATTTGGAACGAACGAATTCCTTTATACAAGGTACCACTGTGCACACATTTGGGTACAGTTAAGTGTTGTCCATGATTAGGAAGGAAGGAAACTTAACCTCCATACCCCTCCCCTTCAGCTTCTTTTTCACTCAGAGGTAGCAGGTGTTTCCGCTGCATTATCCCAAATGAATTCAAAACAACGAGGAAAAAAGATTGGGACAGAGAAGAAAACAGCAAAAAAAAAAAAACCACTTTTGTGATAACTTTGGATGTTGGATGTATCCATCTGGATTGTTTAGATTTCAAAAACAGAGCTAACCTTTCCGTCTCAGACAAAGCTGTGGGTATTGAAATGGCAGGGCGCCTCCCTGCTGATTGGCGCAGCTGCCGTCTCCAGAAATTCAGATAAGAGATAATAAAGTTTGAATGCGCCAAGATGAGGCACCTTCGGCTCCTCATGAAGAGGCGAGGCCCGTTTTTGGAGTCGCCTTTGTAGCTGCAGCAGGCAATTTCATTGGGAAAAGAAAATTTAAGTCCTCCACTTTATGCCGCATTGCCCGTTTAGAAATTCGCACAGAATACAAGCGCACGTGGGCTGATCACCAGGAAAGATGAGCACAAAGGCTGTGCTTACATGTTCAAAGCGAAGGGGGCATCAGAACGAAAGAGAGATAAAGTGGAGGATCAGAAGGCAGGTGGGAGGAGGAAAAGGGGGGCTCAAAGAGAGAAGGGGGAGAGAAGGGGTGGTGGAAAGAGTAAAAGAAGAAAGGAGAAAATGGGTGATTCTGTTTATAGAATAATCATAGAATACAACTGAATTGGCCAACTTGAGTCCCCGAATGCTTTGCTAAGGTCAAGAGAGTTTTTCATGTTGACTTGCTTTGAATTATTCAATTGGATTTTAATCATGTTTTTAATTCTATTCTCTTCAGTACTGTGCGCTGCCTTGATTTCCCTGACCGGAGAAAAAGGTGGCCTGTAAATAAAGCAAAGAAGTAGATAAACCTGTCCCCTTTCACGGGCCACCGTTAAGACATCACTGATAACATAGTTATTCGGACATGCCTGCCCCATCAACAGAACGTGGAATCTTGCCAACTCCACCATCTTGACTGGTTTTTTTTATTAAACATCATTGTTTTATTATGCTGTGACTTTAAGTTTGGAATGTTCTTAATTTGTAATGTTTAGCACAGGTTTCGTTCTTTTATAGTAATTTGATGCACATTATATTTAGTTTGATGGGGTTGACGGTTCTTGTTTTGGTTTGGTTTGGTTTTGGGTTTTTTTGTTTTTTGTAAACTGCCCAGGGTGCTCCTCGTAGCCAGATGTGCAAGTTAATCAATGAATCAATTAAATAAATAATAAAGAAAAGAAAAGAAATAAGCACTTCTTAATTTAGCCCTGGTAAGGCTAAGGAGAGGAGAGGCAGGATATTGTTTTCATCCCAGAGTGCAGGACACATAGTAATTTATTTATTTATTTATTTATTTATTTATTTATTTATTTATTTATTTATTTATTTATTTATTTTAATACTTATATACCACCCGTCTTTTGGAGAAACTCCAGGCAGTTTACAACAATAACTATAACAATAATACCACACTGATAAAACAAGGAAACAGCAATAATAATAAGTAAACAAAACAACAAAAATTCATAATATAAATGACATGGTGAAGCCCCAATAAGAATCACTGGGAAGATGGCGGGGCAAAGAAGAAGAAGAAAAGTTTATTATTAACGGTTTCCTCAAGCTAAAGGAAGCCAGATTTCTGCTGAATATTAAGAAAAAACATCTTAACTGTTAGAGCAGTACAACAACGGAACCAATTACCCTTGGGTGGGTGCTCCAGCGCAGGAGACATTCAAGAGAAATTGAACCATCCTCTGTTAGATCTGCTTTGATAAAGATGCCTGCCTTGAGCAGGGAGTTGGACTTGATGGCCTTAAAGGCCCCTTCCCACCCTATGATTCTACGATTCGATGAAGATCTTTTAAAGATCAACACCTGATACTTAACCTCTCCCGATGCTCATTCACAAAACAATTGGGAAGCTGGTTTACAATATGCAGAGAAGGATCAACAGATGTCGTTTGCCTCTTTAGGGTGTTCTTCTCTCTCTATAATGTGCTAGCCACATTTCCTAGCTAGGAGCTGAGAGGGTTTCAACATTCAAGCATATTTTCATAACCCTTGCTTATGAAAGACAGAGACGGATGCCGATTAAAAGCAAAAAGATAACTTCAGTGGCCCGTGAATAGACAGTGTGCCTCTGATGGTTACAGTTTGCAGCTTTGATAATATTTTAAGTCATTTTTGAACTTTGTACTGGCCTGGCAGTATCAAGCAATTACGGCTCCAGATATATCAGACAGCTCATTAAACCCCCCAGTAAACGTGAAGGTTAATCGTAATCAAAGGGGGAGAAGTCGTTTTTTTTAAAAAGAGAAGAAGAATGATTCAATCATTGAGTTGGGGTCAAGCGGAGACAGGCAGTGAAATGGGGACAAACTTTGCTTAAACCCAAAACTGTTTTTGTTTGATTGTTTGTTTTTTTTTATAGTGTGCAACTTGTGAAGAGAAAACAAGAGTAGAGGCCAGGTGTTAAGCTGCCCCACTGGAACCACGGACGTCAAGTAAATTAACAGCAATACCTCGAGATGGGCACGAACCGCCTAACCAGTGGTTTGTGTTGGTTCGTCAGCTGAACAGGTGTTTGGGGCTTCAAATTCCCAGCTCCTCTGATGGACACCCGTTCAGAGGCAGCACCCTGGCCTCCCTTCTCTGGTTGCTGCCTCTGAGTCGGCAGTAGCTGGTGGAGGTGGGACTGGGAAGTGCCAGACAGCTATTCTGCCAAAGGATGATCATCACGAACCATGGGTTCAGTGGTTCGTGCCCATCGCTAGCAATACCATGGAGTATGCCTTCTCCACATGGTCCAGGCATATTCTCTTTCTTTCTTTCTTTCTTTCTTTCTTTCTTTCTTTCTTTCTTTCTTTCTTTCTTTCTTTCTTTCTTTCTTTCTTTCTTTCTTTGGCCCTTTTCACACGACCCCTAAGATCCGTTGGCCACTTAAATTCAGACCAGAGATCTTAGGGGTTTGTTGCTGTTCCTGCGTTCCCACCCCCTCCGCACTCCTGGCTGCTGACTGCGTGAGGGGAGGGAGAAAAAAAGGAAGAAAAGAATGCCGCTCACCTCCGTTCTGCCATCCCGGCACTGCATTCAGATCTCTTAAAGGGGCGGGGGGCAAAAAAACAACAAAGAGAAGCAAGGAGAGCCGGGCAGTCACTACCTTATATCCGCATCAGGAATTTTCACCTCCAGAGAGCAGGTACCTGAAAAGTGCACTGGGACGCACTTAGGTGGGCGTGTTCGCACTTAATTATCTGTAAATTCCGGAGCTGGTGGGGAAACAATTTTAAGCTCCGGAGCTGGGAGCCATTTGCTGCGGAGTTTAGGGGTCATGTACAAAGGGCCTTTCTTTCTTTCTGGACAGCTGCGAGTCAGTTTGGATAAAAGGCTTCCATCATTGCCCCTCTTAATAATTAACCATGTGCCATCAAGTCAATTCTGATTCATGGCAAGTTGGCAACTCTTTCCAGGGTTTTCTAAGTAGAGAATACTCAAAAGTGGTTCCCCGTTCCCTTCTTCTGGGTGTGCCCTGGGATTACGGAGCAACATGCCCAAGGCCACCCAGGCTGGCTCTTCTCCCTGGAGGCCCAGTGGGGAAATCGGTCCCCCTGACATTTAGTCCGAAAGTGAGATACTTAAGTTTACTGAACGATCCAGTGAGCTCTGCTCCATTTGGGACTAGCTGAAACAGTGGATTTATCAGGAGTGATCATCCCTGATAAATTTGGTGGGGTAAATTGATTTACCCCATCAAAACGTCAGGTCTAATGAACTCTCCACAGCTATCCGGGTATGTTATATGTTCAGTCCCATGGATAAATCTTGGCTGTCCCTCTCACAAAATACCAGAACTAGGGGACAGCCACTCAAACTGAGGGCTGGGAGAGTAAGAACAGACAAAAGAAAATATTTTTTTCACCCAGCGTGTTGTTAGTCTGTGGAACTCCCTGCCACAGGAGGTGGTGATGGCATCTGGCCTGGATGCCTGCAAAAGGGGATTGGACAGATTCCTGAAGGAAAAGTCCGTGACAGGTTACAAACCATGATGGAGATGTGTCATCTCCAGGCTTAAACCCGGGGTCCTTCAAGGACCAAATGCAGGGGGAGTGGTATCAGGAGACAGAAATCTAGTCTTGTGAGCTCCCAGAGGCATCTGGTGGGGCCATTGTGAGATACAGGAAGCTGGATTAGATGGGCCTTTGACCTGATGCAGCATGGCTCTTATGTTCTTATGTTCTGATGACTACTGTCCTGGGTTGCTTCTTGGGATGCTGAGTCCAGAATACTGAGGGACCTGTAGGGCAATGGCCTTGCACACCCTGATTAAAATCACCTTCCACACAGCAGGTATCCCCCCTTCTGTGCTGTACCTTAACTTCTTCTCCACATAATTAGTTTCTAAAAGCCTGTCTCAAAACCTTCCAGTCCCCACCACCACCACATCTGCGCTCTGGCTAGTATCCTCCTGAACTCTGCCTTCCCCGCCCGCCACCCCCAATAAGCTGTTCCAGCCTGGGCACCTCATCAGAAACCAAATTACTACCTGCATCAGGTTTGCACTAATGTATTGACATTCGCTGTGGTGGTTAAATGAACTGTAAATCCAATACGCTAAAGTTATTTTCAAGTGAATCAAATCAGGTTTCAGTCAAAAGCACTGTGGCACTTGAGAGATTTAATGCCTGGCCCTTTTTAAAATGGCATTCCCCTGGCTAGATGGCTTTAGACACTCGGAGGGGGTGGTAGAAGCCATGAGAGAGGGAGAAGGTGATTGGGCGCAAGGCAAGCATACTAAGTGGAGGTCCAGGAGTTTAAGAACGGTCGTGGATGAAACGAGAAGCTGGTGGCACTGTGAAAGCATTCATGCTTCTTCGTTTACAGATTGGATTTTCGAAGGTCAGCTTCCTTCTGTCCTTTTAATTGCGGCCTTTTGATTAGAAGTGGTCCTACTCTGATTCTGGAGTTCCACAGTCAATGCCTGCAGCATCTTCAAGGAGGATGAATTCCGAAAGGCAGAAGCTGTGACAGCCATTGGAAAGTCCATAAAAACACGGCAGAAGGCACATCTATTTCATAGAATCATAGTATCATGGACTCATAGAGTTGGAAGAGACCTCAAGGGCCATCTAGTCCAACCCCCTGCCATGCAGGAACCCCCATCACAGTATTTCTGACAGATGGCCATCCAGCCTCTGCTTAAAAACCTCCAAAGAAGGAGACTCCACCACCCTCCTTTGTGGCAGCATATTCCACTGCCGAACAGCTCTAACTGCCATGAAGTTCTTCCTAATGTTCAAATGGAATCTCTTTTCCTGTAGTTTGAAATCATTGCCCTGAGTCCTAGTCTCAGAAGCCATGGAAAACAAACCTGTTCCCTCTTCAATATGACATCCTTTCAAATATTTAAACATAGCTATCATATTCCCCCTCAGCCTTCTTTTTGAAAGGCTAAACATTCCCAGTTCCCTAAGCAGTTCTTCGTAAGACATTTCCTGCAGACCTTCAAACATCCTGGTCGCCCTCCTCTGCACTTGCTTGAGGTTGTCAACATCCCTTTTAAATTTAAATATTTAAATTTTTTAATTGTTTGCTCTCTCCATCTGCCCACGAGTGGGGGGCAAACCTAGCCCCCTGCTTCCTGCGAGAAGAGCCAGCCTGGGTGGCCTTGGGCAGGCTGCAGAGTCCCAGGGCGCCCCCTAGAGGGAGGGAATGGTCAACCATGTCTATTCTCAGTGCTGATAAGGGTTATTAAGTTTTAATAATATGACAACAAATAAACCAAATGCAATTAACATATTCCCGTACAAATAATAATAAAGAAATAATTAAAAGAATAGGGGGGGGAACACAACTGTAAGATGTAACTATAAATAAGCTGTAACTTGTGGCGCAGTAGTTCGATGCCTGTACTGCAGGGAAAAAACTGTGCTCATGACCTGGGGTTCAATCCCCGGTAGCCGGCTCATGGCTGACTCAGCCTTCCATCCTTCCAAGGTCAGTAAAATGAGTCCCCAGCTTGCGGGAGGTGGGGGGCAATGTGTAGCCTGCATACTGTAATTAAAACTGTAAACCACCCAGAGAGTATTTGAAGTGGTATGGGGAGGGTATATAAACAGAACACTTTTGCTTTTGCTTTCCTCCAGGTAATTCCAAATAAGCCCTGGAAGGAATCACCTTGAGTTACTACTGATTTGACTATAAGGACTGGTGTAACGGAGTGCCCCCTTCAAGGTGTACTGCTGTACCTCTGGATAGCACCAAGTGAACAACAGCAGCAGCAGCAGCAGCAGCAGCAGCAGCAGCAACAACAACAACAACAACAACAACAACAACAGGCTTGCCGTCAAGTCTGATGTCCAATGATCCTTTTTCAAGAGTAATCAGAAGGGGGTTGCCCCCTCCTCCTGATAAAGGCACTCTAGAACTGTGCAGCTTGGCCCAAGGCTACACAGGCTGGCTCTTCTCCTGAAAGACTCCCTGGGGTGTCAAGCTCCTGACCCATGGCTCCACCCTCAGGTACCCCAACACACCGAGCTACCCAGCTAGCTAGTACCAGGCCAGGTTCCTACATAGCAGGACCGGAGAGCCTCAGCCTGGAAATGAAATAATGAAAAACAGACTTTATGAAGTGGAAACCGCTTCAGGTACCGATGTTTGCTGCCATAATCAAAGTCCTTTTGTAGCAAATTCATCCCCGGGCTTGTATAAAAACAGTGCTACAGCAGCCGGGCAGATGGGGGAGTGGAGATGCAATGGTTCCAAGTGAGCAACTTTTAATGATTTATGAGCCTGAACTGAATGTATGCGGAGGAGAGGCAGGCAGCAGTAACCTGTACGCACAAAATATGTCTGTTGTTATTATTGTCCGTAAACTTGTCATATGCCAGTGGAAATATGCACAATAAAAATAGTGGGAATTGATATAGTGGAGTAGTAAACACCCTGTTAAATAGAAACAGTAAACGCGACAAAATGTACTTGATCTCGGTCAGCTGTAAAATACAGGGTGGGCTCGGCGCTTCCGAGATGCACAGCTAAGCCTTTCGGCACAACGTCCTTCCACCGCGAACCTCCGATGGAAAAAGTTCAGACTCTAAAGCAAGTTGCGCCTGTTGGAACTTCATCCAGACTCTTCTTCCCATTCCTGTGGCCAGGCTCTCCTGAGCTTTCTGTAGAGATGCATTCCCCTTGGAGCCGTGGTGCATCATGGGTTCCATAGTCCGAAGGCAGTATGGCCTCTCTTCGCATCAAAGACAGGGATGCAAAAAGAGTTTTGCAAGGTGTTAACGCTAGGATGGCCATTATTATACGTGTCCGCGGAATGACAAGACAGAGTAACCGGAGAGAAAAGGTTAAAATATTTTAAGGAATCGGGATGTCGCTTCCCTTGGAAATAAATAACTCAGAGAGGTCTTCCCAGATTTAAAACTGATTAAAACAAGGCTGATTGCCCAGACCTCCAGCTCCATGTGAGATGCAACCAAACGCTTATGGAAATGCATAGTCCATCTACAGCTTTCCAAAATGACAATGAGGAAATCTATATATAATCTTCTGCTGGTGGTCACTAAACGCTCCAGTCTGTATCCATGCCAGGTTTCCTCTCCAGGTTACACTCAGCAAAATCTGAAAGTTCGGCAGGGTCCTCAGTCCACCGAATTACAAGAAAATGCCAATCGGCTTCCACCGATTGTGCTATTCCCTATGAAAGCAACTTTTAATAAATGTGTGCCAGTGCTAGGGGGACAGAATTGATCAGATCCCCCGGCTGCTTATAATAGGATTTAATTCTGCTTCAGATGTGCTAGTTTTAATAAAAAAAGGATTGAAGGAAGCTCAAATAAATTACACAGAAAGGTCAAGCTTATTGTGTACAGTTATGTTAACTCTGCCAGAGACATTTTTTAGAGACTGTATTTATGACACTTCTTTGATTTTTGGAGGCAGGGTATAAACCATACCTGCAGTTCTTTCTTTACTGGCCACAGTGATTTGTATTTTAAATAAATAAGTGAAATAAATAAACATGTAGGTGACAAAGCTTCTGCTCTTAAACGTGGCATCTTTAAGTAGTGTCCTTATATATCCTGGTGACTTGTTTACGGAGCATATCTACACAAATGTATTAACAAAAGTATCACCCCTTCCTCTAGGAAATTAGGAGGCCTTAACTATTATGTTGCCTGTGAAATGCAGGCTCCTTCATGGATTTGTCTCATTCCATCCATGTATGTCGCATTCAGCAATATTATCAATACTGAATAGAGATGGGCACGAAACGAACAATTTTTCGTTTCCGTTTTCGTTTTTTCGTTTCGTTACGTAACAAAACGGCAAACGAATTTTGTCTCTAAAATGAAACGAAACGAACAGAAACACCGGAAATTTTGTCATGCGTTTCGTTTCCGTTACTGCAATATGAGTGAATTGTTTAAAATCCTAAAAAAAAATCACAAAAAGTTGAAATAAATGGTAATGAAATGGTAACGAAACAAACGAAAACAAAAATGAATTTTTTTTCAAAAATTCACGAAAAATGGAAATTAACCGAAACGGACCCTCCAAACGACAAACGAAATGCCATTTTTTTATTCGTGCCCATCTCTAATATTGAATGTGGTGTGGTGTAGACTATGACAGAGCTACCTTAATGAAATTACAATGCTGTTGTTGTAATCATGGGGTATCGACAGGATAGAGTTTCTTTGTTTTATTTCCATCCCAACAGGTGACACTACAGACAGCTAAATTTTTAGCAGCAGCAATTAAAATGAGGCCAACTATGATTTTAAAATAATAATCATTTATAGGTTACTTGTCCAGATCTTGTATAGGAATGTTGCATGTATATGCATTTACTATTATGATTTTGGTATGCCAATTTTATATCAATTTAAATGTTGTCCTTTTTTGCTAAGGCCGTGGCTAATGCAAATAAATAAATGATTGATTGATTGATTGATTGATTGATTGATTCAATCCCACCTTTTCCCCTGTATAGCGACGGGACACAATGGGGTGTAGAAATTATTGAGTCAACGTCATAAATACCACTACACCACTCCTAAGACACCAGATCTCAAGGGTGCTTGACACAGTCATCGAAAAGAAGACTATATCTGCGGATACTATGCATAGCTAGAGATGGGCACGAACCATGGAATGGGTAGTTCGTGCCACTTCGTTTTTCAGCTGAGTAGGTGTTTGGTTCTTCCCAGCCCTGCCTCCTCCTGGAGACACTCCTTGCCCCTGCCTCCTTCAGGTGCTGCCTCCGAGTGGGTGCCCGCTGATGGAAGTGGAGCTTTGAAACACGTGTTTGGCCAACACAACAAACGAACCAGCACAAACCACCCAAGCTGGCAGTTTGTGCCCATCTCCGAAAGGAACGCGGCACCTGCCTCCTTCCAGTGCTGCCTTCTGAGTGGGTGTCCGGCGATGGAGGTGGGGCTTTGAAGCATGGAACATCGGTTTGGCCAATAAACAAACCAGCACAACTCACCCAACTGGTGGTTCATGTACAGCTCTAAAAGGAAGGAAGGAAGGAAGGAAGGAAGGAAGGAAGGAAGGAAGGAAGGAAGCAATTACACAAAAGGGTGAATCAAGACTTCCCTCCTACTTTTGGTACCTTTCTTCACCAACATTTGAGGCTCTGAGGGATCCATCCAACAGGGTGAAGAGCATCAGAACATTGGCAATTCACCTTTCATACTTCAGTTCCCAGAATTCCCCGCAAACCTTGACTCCACCCTCTGTAGGAGATTCTGGGAGGAACCGTCGGAAAGCCTAAAACTTTCCAAACTTGGATCAGCATTTGTTTACAATGAGAGGTGCCCAATGAAGAGAGATGCCACAGAGTTGCTCCACTTAAACAGCCACTGCCTCTGGCCTTTCTACCAAGCTCTTGTAAATTCCAGGCAATATATTTTCGGGATTCCTTCCCACTCCCATTTCTTGGCCTCAATGGGAAAATAAAACACAAAACGAGCACATGGGTGGCATACTGTGAAAAGTTATGGAAGGCCCTTTATCGCATATGTTCAGCCATCTGCCATCTCCCCCCCCCCCCCAAAAAAAGGGTGATTCATCTCCTCCCAGCTGGGATTCGCTCTATTGATCAGGTAAGAAATTTTGTCTTGTTTTTGCCAAGAGAAGAATATGGTTTACTGTCCAAATCCCTGGTGTGATTTTGAAACCAAGGTCTGTGGCTGTAAGGAATTGGAACTGTTGGCTTTTTTTTAAATTTAGTTTTTAGATGTTTCCTTCTGTGCACGAGTACCACCAGCCTGCAAGTATACTTTCATTAATGGGAGGGCAATGAATTTCAATTAAGAAGTTACTTGTAACTAGATACTTCCAAACCTTCTAATGAAATGACAGTCTTGTTGTAACTTAACTATACTTTTATTATTGGAAGAGCAAATAAAAGTATACTTTTTCAATTGGAGGAACAATCCATTTCAAGTAAGATGTAACTTCTAGCTAGTTACTTCCAAACCTTCTTATTAAATGACAGTCTTGATGTAACTTAACTATATTTTTATTACTGGAAGAGCAAATAAAGGTATACTTTTTCAATTGGAGGAACAATCCATTTCAAGTCAGATGTAACTTCTAGCTAGTTACTTCCAAAGTTTCTTATTAACATAAAGGTACTTTTGTTCCATGGAATCAAAATTAATTACAAATAGGAAGCTACTTGTAACTCTACGCCAATGTAACTGAATTGTTTTAAAAAGGTGCCTAGTTCAGGATTCAGCTCCAGACCCCCATGAAAGTTCCTAAAGTCCTCAGTTAAAATTCTGGGTCATTTTCACCTCCCTTCAAGATTTATAATAAGATGCTGAGCACTCCCCAGAAAATCCCACTGCAATATACAAGACACACCAGGGAGACACCTCCTTCTCTTCAATCTTTTGTTTGCCTCCCTCTGGATATTACAACCATTTTTCATATTATTGGGGGGGGGATGATAAAAAAAATCCTGCAATGGCAAGAAAATCTTATCAGTTCTTTTTTCTTCTTCTTCTTTGTGTGACCAAAATCAATAATAGCGCTTATTGATTGAGGACATAAATTCAAAACATTAATTTACATTGAGTACCTTAACCTAATAAAAAGGCAACAACTGAATTTGCCAACATTGATTTCCCTTTTGTTTTGTTGGAAGGGAGAGGAGGGGAGAGAGAGAGAGAGAGAGAGAGAGAGAGAAAATCTCCGGCAGAGTGTGGGAAACAAAGCATCAATAATCTAATATACAAAAGCAGTTAATTGTCAGTAAATACCACCAAGTCAGGAACACAGCACCTCTGTAAAAATGTACATGGTTCATATAAACAAGCAGTTTGTTTAAAAGAAAATCTGCTTCAAGGAAAAAAATTCTGGAGATGTGGGAAATTGCTTAAAATAGCCTATGGGGCAAAACCGTACAACATAAAATTGGTTGCAACGAGGGATTAATCCGTTTTCAATGCATTCCAGTGGGAAATTTGTACAACGGAAATTTCCTTTGGAACAAATTAATTCCTTTGTACAAGGTACCACTGTATTACTATTTTTTGGGGGGGGGGATACGCAGTGTTTTTTCCCCAACCAGAGCTAGGCGGCTGGATTAGACCATCCCCTGTCGGCAGGGGACTGAAGATGGTACAAGTAGTCGTATGACCTTTCGGAGGAGATCACCAGCTGGAGGAGGCCTGGCCTCGGTGAAATGGCAGATAAGGATGGCACCATGGAAAAGAGATGACTGCTATGGGCTCATCAGAGGAACAGCAATCGATCCCAGTTTCCTCGGCAGTCAGGCTCCGTAGGAATTGACATGATGTGGTCGTATAAATTATAAAAACATAGACCGGTAGTATATAACAGATACAAGATACCCCAAACCTAAGTTAAATGTTGGCCGCATGTGTGCTCTTCCTACTTTTGTTGGGGTGGTGGTAGTTATAGCCCTGGTGGTGTGATTCCTGAGAGCTGAAGCAGCTTCTAACATGCAAAATATCTTGGTCTTGTCCCCTTGGTTTTGTTCCCATGGTAATGGGGACCACTGAAGTGTGTTTCGTCCATAAGCGAGACATTTGTATTGCCAGATCTCTTGTTGTTTTTGTTGCTGTTGCTGTTGCTGCTGCTGCTGCTGCTATTGTTGTTGATAACGATGTATAATACAAAGCCCTTCCATTGCAAAAATAAAATTGCATTTTTATTACAAATCCCATAATTCTCCCTCCTGTGAGTTCTACTCATCAAACACCTTACAGCAGTGGTTCTCAACCTGTGGGTCTCCAGATGTTCCTGAACTCCCATAAATCCCTTCCAGCACAGCAGGTGGTGGAGGCTTCTGGGAGTTGTAGTTCAGGAACACCTGGGGACCCACAGGTTGAGAACCACTGCCTTACAGACCCTGTAAACGTGACTCCCCTGGGAGACAGGGGCTAAACTGGCCCAGCTCCACCCAAGCTTTGTGTCCCTGACCCCATGAAAAGATAACCCACCCTGTGAGGGCTTAAAATGAAAGGTGCCGCCTGATAATTTTGGGGGAGCGACCGAATTCAAAAGAGGAGGGGGAATGGAATATTATATTCTGAAAGAAGACGTGGTGGGAAGGTTGACATCTTCCGTTACACATCTCCATTTGTGAGCCACTTCTTCATGTATTGAGTCAGACGTGGCCGTTCCTTTTTCTTGTTGTGGCAGCAAGACATCTTCACATTTAAATAAATTAAATTAATGTACAGTATTGATATATTCACATACGACAGCAGGCAACAAGTCTTCTTAAATTACCATAAAACGAAATGGGGTGGGGGCAGGGGGAGAAAGAATCCACTGTTAAATTTATCTCCTCGCGTCCTACCAATACAGCCACTTCCTAACTTGCTGACTGTACTACAAACCGCTAGTGTTTTATATCCAGTTCTTCCATTTGAATGACACCTAATTAAAATTTTACTAGGTTAAAACTCGGTGAAGGACTCTCAGCTGCATTCAAAGCATCGCTTTGCAAACAGGTGGGGCCAAATGTTACAATTCTCTGAAACATGTGGAATGATCATTTATTTAAGCCACAGAAATTGCCTGGGATGTTTTGTTTTTTCTTAATTCCAGTGGCAATAACGGTTTGTAAGCAAAAACCTGGCATCCTCACATGTTGCTGCACGGAGTGGCAAGCCATTGCATGGCGTTCTCGTTGCAGACCACAAAAATAAACCAATAAATAAATAGTGCCATAGCATTGCGAGTCAAAAGTCGGTTGACCTTGCCAGGACTTCTGGAAAGCACCTCACTGCCATGATCCTGCACTAATTAACATTTTCACCAAAAGGAGAGGGGGGTTGTTTCGTGTGAAGGATCTTCAGAATGGATCGCGGCCTGTTGATTGTTTTCTCTTTGTTCTAAGGATCTGTAGTAAGTCAGCCTGGGTGAGTTTGGCATGGAGCCTGTCAAGGATTCCCGTTTCCTTTTCCACATTCTTCACACAACTTCTTATTTTCTCCACCATCAGTCAACACATTTTGGATCGCAATCCTCAAAATGCAAAGTCAAAAGCCAGCTTTTCATAGAGTCAAATGTTTGCTTTGGAGCACGAAGAGGTGGAAGCAACTGTGAGCTGTTTTATTTCCTTCTGTCGGATCGCAAGTGCTGACTTGCTCACTCCTAGTAACAATCCTTTAAGGAAAAGTACCCCTTGACCTGGGCATCTCCACCTGCTGCGTTGAGTTTTTGGACTTACTGTGGTCTCCCCTGCTTTAATCATTTTATTGGCCCGTGTGATGCTCTTAGCTTTTATTATTGCCTTTGATGGTCTAATTTTTTAAGTGTAAAGCGGCTTTAGGGGGTCCTCTTTGGGGCCAAAAGTCTGGATATAACAGCAGTCATGTACGCTAAGAAGTAAATCCCTCTATAGATTTCAACACAGTCACAAACACACACACACACTGGAAATAATGGCAAATCCACCTAGTGCCACCAAGAACACAAAGGCTTGGGTGTAAGAACGAAACGGCCAAACTGTTCCAGGTCTGAATTCACACATCTTTGGGGTTAGCTGGGCAGCATTGTTCAGAAAACATATGAAACACTTGTCAGTAGGAAACCGAATTTCTCAATTGGGTTCCCTGCCCACCCTTCTTGCTGAATGAAAGCAAACCACCCTGCAGTGAAGAATGAAAACAAGGATTCCCCCTACCCCACCCCTCAATTAGAGGCAGTTCACAAGTCTTAAATGCAATTCTTCCTCTTGGTTTCTTAGAAGTTTTTCCTACACTTCATGCAGAAGCTTCTCGCATTCCCAAAATTCGGTGTCCGAATGCACAGCATTAGCAATCGCCCTCCACTCATTTTTAACGTTATCCAAGCATTTTCTTTGCATATCCTGTGTTCCAGAAGTGTTTTAATTGATACAATATAGACTGTGGGTCCTCTGACGGCAATTTTAGTGTAATGATTTTAGTGTAAGGTTTTTATTATTGTTTTAATTATTTATTGATATTTGATGCTTTAACTGTTGATTTTTTTCTTGCTGAGGGCTCCCCCCTCTTTTTGTTTATACTGTTGCTTTTATGTTTAACTTTTAACTTGTTGTAAACCGCCCAGAGTTCCTGTTGGAATATGGGCGGTATAGAAAAGAAACAAACAAACAAATAAATATTAATACTTTGATTGTAAGCCGCCCAGAGACCTTTGGGTAGTGGGCGGCATATAAGTTGTAAAAATAAAATAAAATAAAATAAAATAAATAAATCTTTTCTGGCGTTTCTTCATCCTGCTGTCCGACCTTGGGACTTGATCCTCTAGCTCCTACACAAGCGGCAGAAACAGACAGCTGAGAATCAGATGCTGTACCATTTCATGCCAACACTTTCTTCCAGTAATCATAGCAGGGATCACAACACGTTCTGGGGGAAAAAAACCCATGCTACAGGGTTCTTCCCAAGACTGGATGCTGAGTTGTAAGGGCATAGTGTTTCCTCAATTCTCCACTCTTCCAACTTTGGATCACGTTTTGGTTGCTGTTTTGGGTCTCTACATTGCAGGGACTAACAAGGATGCCAGGGAATTAAGATAAAACCCAACTTTAGTTCACCAGAGCCAGTGGTTTAGGTCTCTGGCTGTGGAGCCAGAGGTTGGGAGTTCAATTCCCCACCACCACCCCCACTGTGCATTGTAGAAGAGCCAGCCTGAGTGGCCTTGGGTAAGCTGCACAGTTTTGTTAAAAAAAAATACAATAAACCAGTGAAACATGGCAGATACACCAAACAGAAGGCCAAAAGGCACACTTTAAAGCAGGCATGTCCAAACCTTGGCCCTCCAGATGTTTTGGACTGCAACTCCCACAGTCCTTTGCCACTGGCAAATCAGGCTGGGAATTCTGGGAGTTGTGGTCCAAAACTTCAGGAGGGCCAAGGTTTGGACATGCCTACTTTAAATCAATTACAGTGGTACCTTGTATAAAGGAATTAATTTGTTCCAAATGAAATTCTATCAAGCAGATTTTCCTTTATACAAATTTCCCATAGGAATGCATTGAAAACGGAGTAATCCTTAATCGTGACCATTTTTATGTTGTATGGATTCGCCCCATAGGCGATTCTGTTAAGCAAATTTCCCCTATCTCCAGAATTTTTTATCTTGTACAGATTTTATGTTATACAAACCGTTTGTTATACGAGGGTCCACTGTATATATATATATATATTTTAAAAAAATTAATTGGAGACGGGCTCAAGGTTTCATGTTGTCCAAGCCGGCTTATAATTTGACACACACAAGAGATAGAAAGGCAGCTATCTGGTTTGGGCTTATCCTGGAACTATAGGCCAGTGTAAGAAGATACAAATTCTATGGCCACCGCTCCTCAAGCTTGGCATATGACTTTATTATCACTCTGAAAAAAAAAATCAACGGTAGGCAACATACTGACTCTGAATGCTTATCCCCATGCGAGAAAACAAGGACTCATTTTTTGAAAAAAAATCCTTGCATGTCAAAACTGAGCATGTGAAAGAAGAGGTCTCGCTCAACCCACTCTTTTCGTGCTTGCTTTTCATTTACAGCAAACGCTTAACAATGGGTGTGGGGTAAAAACAGAGACATCTACCAGCCTCAATCTGTAGCAGTAAATTCTGTTCTCTTCTGCTGTTGGGTAAATATGCCAATCCTCGAGTCAGGAGTAAAGGCAGGTACGACTGAGTAACTGGTTGCCTGACCCCTTCCAGAAAGACGTACAAATGTGCAGAATTTATGGTAAATAAACACATCACCTTTTGTATTTCATTAGTACAGGACCACATGTTTTCTAAGCCTCTGTTAAAAAGAAATCCCTGGAAAAGAGCAGAGTTGCAAACATTTTTTTAACACAGGAAGAAAAATGAAGACTCTTTTTCCTCCAGTCATTTTAATTCTGTTAGTTTTCCACAATCAAATCAAGTAGCAAACAACAATAACGCGACATAATCAAGTGCTATATTCTCCCGTCCCCCACAAGCCACGGCATACAAAACATACAAAAGCTAAAAACTCAGCAGAAACTTCAGGAGAACGAGGGCCGAGTGGATTTTGCTGAACGCATCACAAAACACGACGACACAAAAAACGTCGGAACGCATAAAATAGAAAGCTACACATTAGGTAAAGAAAGGCGTTGTAAAATAGACAGATCTGCAATAATTAAAACCAGGATTTGAGGGGTGGGGGTCGGAGGGGGAACCATGAATACACAGACCGTGTCGATACACCGGGGGGGGGGGGAATGGGGGAGAGAAGAATAGAAATACGGCAGTTTTAAATGAAGGACCATTTCCGGGTTTCACGTCTTGACTTTCTTGGCATCCTTTTTTCCAGAGCTGTCTGTAGCAGTATCGGCTTTTCTCTTCTGTGACTTCCAAGAGTGGGGTGAGAAGAGGAAGGAGAGAGAGAGAGAGAGAGAGAGAGAGAGAGAGAGAGAAACTACATCATTTTCATCTGTTAACCCCTGGAAATCTCTCTGGTAACACCCACCCTTCCCACTGCCTTGCTAGAGAGAGTACTGCCATTGAGCACTTTCAGCTCTGCCTGGAAACAAGGGGAGTCTAGAGATGGGGGGGGGACACCTCTCCCTGCCAGTGGTCCATTGCTGGCGTACACTAGGTCGGGCCGCTCCCTGGAGTGGAAGGAGAAGGCTCCCGGAGGCATGTGGCCACTGGTAACTGCCCTGGCTTGCCAGAGGGAAGGGGCATCATGCCACAGGGCACCTGCGGGGCCGTATTAACAACGTCGTACAAAGCCACTGGTGCAAAGGGGCTCCCGTCTCTAGTGCTGCCTTGATAGCTGACCTGGAGGCCACTTTCTGGGCAGGGCAAAGCAGGAAAGTGGGGGCACTCCAAGTGTTGTTCGCTACTATCGCCCCAGACAGCAACTCATCTTCTGCAATGAGTATTTTAAATTTTGGAAAGATTCAGAAAGGTAACTTAAAACCATTACCACTGGTGCTTTTGCTCCCCGTTTCTTCTTCTCAGCTTTCTCTTTTTCTTCAATTTCCATATTTTCTTTTTCTATGAGTGATATGAGTGTGTTGCAGCGGCGCTGGAGTTCCTGCAGGGGAAGGATGAGGACAACCGAAAATTCAGCATCCGTTTAATCCAACACAGAAAGCAGACGTATTAAAAGGCAAGGCGCCCAGGAGGTGCACAATATCCCAAGTGGAAATTTTGAAGCGAGAGCCATCAGGTAAATGTAGGCCGTCGATTGATTTGAGACTGAAGGTGCAATCTAGAATAATTGTATTTAAAAGGTAGCGACATTCAGTGGGATGCACTAATTATGATTTTACAAGTCTGTATGTTGCTATACAGAGAATGAGATGGCTGGACGGTGTCATCGATGCAACCAACGTGGATTTGACCAAACTCCGGGAGGCAGGGGAAGACAGGAAGGCCTGGCGAGCTCTGGTCCATGGGGGTCACGAAGAGTCGGACACGAATGAACGACTGAACAACAACAACAACAACAACAACAACAACAATGTTGCTATAGGAAAGGAAAAATCTAAATTAGTATCTAAAAACATTCAGCCGTTTTAGATGCCAGACTCTTCTTCCAGGCCTTTCTAATTTAGATTTGTCGATCTGGCCTGCAAAATTGCAAAGTGACCTATCATAACACAAAAGATCTCCTAAGAGCACCCTTTCCCATGGAAGTCACATAATTTCAAACAGTTGGAGTCTGCTTTTTCAGCGTGCTTCCGCAAAGACCTCACATATCTCAAAATAAATGAAACGGAAGAAATCATAAGCCTTTCTTGAAACAACCTTTTAAGGCTATGCAGTAATCCCCCACCTATCGAAGGGGTTAGGGGCCCGACCTGACCCACAATAATGGAAAATTCGCAATATGCGGATGCTAGGTTGGGTTGAGCCTTGGGGGGGGGGCGCTATCTGGGGCCTCATACACTTACCTGAAGCCTGGCGCTGCCCCAAACGGGCCTCCGACGGGCTTCCCGGGTCTGTCTGAGGCCCTAGAAGTGGTTTCATGATCCGGAAGTCACTTCCGGTTTGCCGGAAACCACTTCTGGGAACTCCCACAGGCCCGGGAAGCCTGCCAGAGGCCCCAGAAGTGGTTTCTGGTGATCTGAAGGTCACTTCCGGTTTTTCGGAAGGCACTTCCGGTTCGCCGGAAACCGCATCTGGGGCCTCCAACAGGCCCAAGCAGTTTACCCCAGGGAGCCTTGCCTTTCATATACTGCTCTCCTGTGATAAACCGGGACCGCAGTATATGAACTGCCAAATGGCAGGGGACCACTGTATATATATATATATATATATATATATATATATATATATATATATATATATATATATATATATATATATATATATATATATATATATATGTTTTTCGTAGATTTTCACGGGTATAGGTATGCATGTTAGGGTGGATTCGGGTTTCTTCCCGTGTAGAAATCTGGTTGTTTTGGCGACGTTTCGACGAGGTCTCACTCGTCATCTTCAGGCTGGTGTTCTGGCTTCTTTCTTCTTGAAGCAAAGCGTGATCTCAGTTGAAGTCCTTCTATAAATACTGCTGGGGTGTGTGGTTTGCTTGCTCTGTTGCTGATTGTAGGTTTGTTTGTTCGTTTGTGATTTGCTGTGTGGCTGAGGCGATCGTTAAGGGCTTAACTGCTGGTGGGTTAGATGGCTGTTTAGAGACATCATGTGTGGGTGAGGTGCTGGATGTGTGTCTATTAGCCTTTTGTTTCTTAACGACCTTGGTGATGGGTGTTCTGGCAGCATCCTGGGCTTTGGTGGAGTGGGGTCCTGTGTCTTGTGAATTCATTTTGGTCTGGCTGCGTGTCTGTGGTCTCCCAAAGTTTTTTTGGCGTGTGTAAGTGTGCTCCATGTGGTGGCTGGAGTGGGGAGTAGCGGTAGATGGTGCAGTCGTGGTTTTGTTATTGGATGGTGGTTTCGTTTCATCTGTGGGAAGGGTCTTGGTTTGTGTTTGGTGTGGATGGAAGGTGGTGGCATCTTGTGTCCTTTTGGACCTGGTGTCAGTCTTTGTGACAGAGGCTCGTCTGTTGACCAGGGCTAGTTTTCCAGATGTCAGGCAAGCGGGAGGTGTCATCACGTTTATTCATGTTGTTTGGGTGTTTCTCTATTTCAATGGCTTCCATGATTATTCGACTGTTGAAGTGTTCAGTTTTGGAGATGAGTTTGGTTCTTTTAAAATCAATTTCATGACCTGTTGTTTTTATGTGCTGGAAGAGAGAGGAAGATTTTTCTTCTTTTTTGACTGCGTTCTTGTGTTCTGCGATGCGTGCGCTTATTCTCCTGTTTGTCTGTCCGATGTATGTGGCTGGGCAGACTTTGCATGGTATTTCGTAGACTCCTTGGTTTTCTAGCTCAATCTTGTCTTTGGGGTTTCTTAAAATGTTGGTTATTTTTTGTTCGGTGCAAAAGGCTGTCTTGATATTGTGTTTGTGGAGAATTTTGCTTATTTTGTCTGTGGTGCCTTTGATGTAAGGGAGGAGGGCAGTGCCATTGTTCTCTTCTGTTTCTTGGTTCTTGGGGGGTGTTTCTTTTTGGATTAGTTTTTGGTGATGGTGTTTTTTTTTGGAATCCGTTCGCAATTAAAGCATTCGAGAGAGTGTGTAATTCAGTTTTTAGGTGGTCTTTGTCAGCGAGGGCGTTTGGTTCTGGAGATGAGGGTTTTTGCTACGGAGTTGATCTGTGCAGGGTGTGGTGGTGTGATTGTGCATTTAAGTAGCGGTTTGTATGTGTTTTTTTCCGGTGGATGGTATGTCCTAAGGAGCCGTCGGGTTTTTTGTAGATTAGGACGTCCAGGAAGGGAAGTTGGTTGTTGGCTTCTATTTCCATAGTGAATTGTATTTTGGGGTGTAGGCTGTTGAGATGTGTGAGGAAGTTGTTCAGTTTGTCTTTCCCGTGTGGCCAGATAACAAAGGTGTCGTCAACATATCTGAGCCAGAGTTTGGGTTTATGTTCGGACTTCTGTAACGCGTTGGTTTCAAAGTGTTCCATATATAGGTTTGCGATGACCGGTGAGAGGGGGTGATCCCATGGGTGCTCCTTCTATCTGTTTGTATCTTTGTCCATTGTGGATGAAGTATGTGTTGGTTAGGCAGTGGTTGGTCAGATCTAGGATGTGCTTGGGGGGGTTGTATTTGTTGTGGATAGCTGTCAAGGCTTCTTGAATGGGCACTTGTGTGAAGAGCGAAACAACATCGAAGCTCACGAGTAGGTCATTGGGTTGTAGGTCTTGTTTCTTTATAATTTCTATGAAGTGGAACGAGTTTTGTACGTATGAAGAGATGGATTCTGCATAGGGCTGGAGTTGTTTGGCAAGAAATTTGGCGAGGTTTTGTAGGGGTGAGCCTATGGAGCTGACTATGGGTCTGAGAGGTGTTCCTTCTTTGTGAATCTTGGGGAGGCCGTAGAGCTTGGGGCATCTGGAAGATTTCTCTCTGGGGATGATGCTTGGCTTGATTTCTTCACTTAAGGGTGAGGCTTTTATGTGCTCTTCCAGCACATAAAAACAACAGGTCATGAAATTGATTTTAAAAGAACCAAACTCATCTCCAAAACTGAACACTTAAACAGTCGAATAATCATGGAAGCCATTGAAATAGAGAAACACCCAAACAACATGAATAAACGTGATGACACCTCCCGCTTGCCTGACATCTGGAAACTAGCCCTGGTCAACAGACGAGCCTCTGTCACAAAGACTGACACCAGGTCCAAAAGGACACAAGATGCCACCACCTTCCATCCACACCAAACACAAACCAAGACCCTTCCCACAGATGAAACGAAACCACCATCCAATAACAAAACCACGACTGCACCATCTACAGCTACTCCCCACTCCAGCCACCACATGGAGCACACTTACACACGCCAAAAAAACATTGGGAGACCACAGACACGCAGCCAGACCAAAATGAATTCACAAGACACAGGACCCCACTCCACCAAAGCCCAGGATGCTGCCAGAACACCCCATCACCAAGGTCGTTAAGAAACAAAAGGCTAATAGACACACATCCAGCACCTCACCCACACATGATGTCTCTAAACAGCCATCTAACCCACCAGCAGTTAAGCCCTTAACGATCGCCTCAGCCACACAGCAAATCACAAACGAACAAACAAACCTACAATCAGCAACAGAGCAAGCAAACCACACACCCCAGCAGTATTTATAGAAGGACTTCAACTGAGATCACGCTTTGCTTCAAGAAGAAAGAAGCCAGAACACCAGCCTGAAGATGACGAGTGAGACCTCGTCGAAACGTCGCCAAAACAACCAGATTTCTACACGGGAAGAAACCCGAATCCACCCTAACATGCATATATATATATATATATATATATATATATATATATATATATATATATATATATATATATATATATATATATATATATATATATATATATATATATATATATATATATATATATTCGGGCAGATCAGCTTCCTAGAAAGACGAGTGCAACCTGGATAAGTACAACCTGCAAACAATGTATTTGTGTTGTTATAGATGTCCTGCTATTCACTTTACAAATCATTTTAACTCGGGAGATGGCTTTACAGGTTTAATTATGGCAACTATGTGGCCTTGTAATGAACTCCCAGCCTTCAGTTCAGGGCTTACAGAGCTATAAATTAACAGCCAATTATTTTTCAATAAAGCCTGTGAAAAAGACTAATGCTGGCAACCCTTTTAAGTATATATGTGAAGAATGGATGTGGGAAGACATGGAGCATAATAATAATAATAATAATAGTCCGAGAAAGATTTAAGAACCTCCTACCACTTGCGTTGTTTCTCGGCACCGAATCACGCTCCCCACCGCAGCAACCTACAGTGAAACCTTAAGCCATCTTAAACCCATTTTAAAAAAAAAGCTTTTGCCCAAGCTCTTAAATTGCTGCTTGGCTTACTTCACAGAACGATAGAAGTGCGAACATGCAAAGGTAGGCATTTGCATTTTGTGAGGCGATTGATTTAGATGAGGTCAGAAGTGAAATTGAAAGAGACGGTGATCAAAACACGCAACTACCTGAAGACAAGAACAAAACCATACCGTGAGAGTTCACACCTTATCAATTGCCAAGAACTTTCCCCCCATTCGGGTATTGAGAACGCTGCCGGGAAGCTCAATTACAGCAGCTTCCACTTTTCTTCTTGCATAACCAGACTTGTGAGGTGCAATGCTGGCACACAAGGATGTGGGAAGGAAGACTACGAGTGTCTAAATGGCCCTCGAAAAAGTAATTTGCTCCCTCTGGAACGGAGGCTGAAATCCAGACGGCTTTCATCCCCCCCCCCCCCCCAAGATCTGTGCGATTTGAACACCTTCCAGTTCTTACGTGCCCTTGGAAGAACTAATTGGCACAAAAACGATGGAATACATATGTCCTAGTTTGTGGGGTGGGTTTTTTTTGTAGTAAAATAAATAAATAAAGCCTTCCAGGTGGAAAAAGGTGAGTATTATCTGAATCCTGCAGTTCTTCTATCTAAACATTCTGCATCAGAACCGTTTCCTTGCTCAGAGATGGCAAAAATGAAAGGACAGACGGGCAGCTGTGTCAGTCACATCATATGTCAACACCATGGACTAGATTTCTGGAAAGGTTGGGGGGGGCATCTGGGACTAGATTTCTGGAAGGGGTGGGGGGTTCTCATGCACGTTGAAAGCATTCAGAAGGTAAAACCAATACATATGGTGGAGTTGGGAAAGTTTAGCCTCACAAAAAGAAGGCTGAGAGGGGACACGGTAGCCATGTTTAAATATTTGAAAGGATGTCATCATATTGAAGAGGGGACAGGTTTGTTTTCCATAGATTCAGAGAATAGGACTTGGAGCAACGGTTTCAAACTACAGGAAAAGAGATTCCATTTGAACATTAGGAAGAACTTCATGACGGTTAAAGCTGGTCAACAGTGGAAGATGCTGCCCCAAAAGAGGGTGGTGGAGTCTCCTTCTTTGGAGGTTTTAAAGCAGAGGCTGGATGGCCATTTGTCGGATATACTGTGATAGCGGTTCCTGCATGGCAGGGGGTTGGACTGGATGGCCCTTGAGGTCTCTTCCAACTCTATGGTTCTATCATTCTGCTTTTCTAGCCGGGTCAGAATGGGAGCAAAGAGATCACCCTGATTTCTTTTAAAATGATAAAGGATTTCAGAAGCTAGAAAGTCTTCTTCACAGGTATATCAATATATGCAATATTTGCAATTCACAACAGCTGCCTTGCCACTGAGAACTCATGATTTGTGCAAGCAACCCAACGTCTACAATGCCATCCCTGCAAGACATGTTAACAGAATCATTAATAATATCTTTCCGTGTGTTTTCAGGAAAACAGAATGCACTGTGTCTCAGGGAAGGAATTTATGAGGAGTAACAAATATGACACGGACTCCCCAATGCACAGAAGTGCAGAGCTGGAGAACCGATCTGTCTTCCCAGTGCCATTGGCAAAGTAGACTTCTGAAGCTTCCAGACAGGTGTCCGGGTCTGTTTCAGGATGCAAAAGAGAAACAAAATGGAATAGAAACAAAAATAATGCAGGGCCATGAATTTTTTTTCTCTCTCCTGCTTTATTCTTTTGTCTGATTTTTCTTTTCAGCGTTAAGACCAACCTACTGCTGAAATAAATCAGCTGGTCCTTAAGAGTGCCAGAGCCCTTTTTGTGTGTTTATTGTTGGGTTTCACATTTTGCCAGAAGGCAAACCAGTTTGGCTTGTTAGAAACCAGTTACGTGCTTGTTGCAAAGTCCGCAAACCCATTACAGTGGTACCTTGTATAAAGGAATTAATTCGTTCCAAATGAAATTATGTTAAGCAATTTTTCCTTTATACAAATTCCCATAGGAATGCATTGAAAATGGAGTAATCCCATTTTTATGCTGTACAGATTTCCCCCATAGGCAATTATGTTAAGCAAATTTCCCGTATCTCTGGAATTTTTATGTTGTACAGATTTTATGTTATACAAACTGTTTGTTATACAAGGGTCCACTGTATTTGTGCTGTTCGTATTGAAAAAAAAGGGGGAAACAAGGCACCTCCATGGCAAGAAAGAATTCCCAGCCTCGATAAGACTGTCCAATGCCTTTCAGGGTTGAGGATTTCTCATCTGAAGTGTTTTGATGGCACGCTAAGCAATCTCTTCTCCCAATCACAAAACCTCCACAAACCACAAATTCTACTTAGGCTCAGGGTTTGCACTTCGCCAAGACACCACCAGGCTGCTTCCGCTTCAAATCTTGTGATTGAAACAAGGATATCAATCATCTCCTACACTGGAATGCCCCATTGAGAAACCAAGCTCTATTCCCAAAATACATTTCACCTTTAGAAGGTTGCCCTTCGGAATCAACGACAGACATCATGACAGGTACTCGGTGCCTTGTGAACTTTTTAAACTCCTAAGAGCTGTTGCATTTCTAACGTGCCTCCAGACCGACCAATTCTTCCAAGACCTTTGGTCTACAGAAGAAGAACAATTCTGTCCTCCTTAATAGGTTTATTTGCCCTGTTTTCCCCCTAAAGTCAAAGTCACAGAGAAAGGATGCAACTCAAATTGGCATGGACTCAACCATAAAGGTTTGCAAGGAGATGAATCTTTAATTTAAGAGAGAAATATCAGCCCATTGATACTGGGCCACTGGGGGGAAAAGAGGACATAGGGAACAGGCACACACCTTGACTTAGGGAGAACGGATCTAATATTTGATGGTGCTGAACATCCCCGTCATAGTCGCAAACAAGGACAGTTAATACAATAAGGGCCTAAATGTGAGGTAGGAGGACCAGCGGAGAGGAACTAAAACTTTATAGAAACCATCATGCCATTTATGACCTCACACTGTGTAAGCCATATGCTTGCCAAGAAAACACAAAATACAGAAGAATTATATTGGCTTCCTGAAGATGCATTTTTAAATAAATGCATAGGTGGGAGTTAAGAATGGGGGGAAATGATCTGAATTATACAGAACCAGAGAGACATCTAGTGGCCACTTGGAAATAAAGTCCTGGAGTGGAAACGCATGAAAATCTAGGTTTCTCTGGAGTCTTAAGTGTAAGTATGGACATAAAAATACTTATATTTCTGGCGGGAGTGGTGCATTCTCCAGCAATGGGTCTCCCACAAATTGCACAAATTGTTAAGAAATTTCAGAGAACAAACCTCTCACCGACGGAGATCTTAAGAAGGTGACAAAGGAGCCTAACAGCAAATGACTCAATAGAACAGCCCTACAGCATCTGACCAAAGGTCAACCAAGCCCCACCGTCTGTTGCAGAGCCCAGGCAAGCAAATTGCCATCCCTCAAGCAGAGCCTGATGGCAGCCTCCCTCTCCACTGTCTTCCCCAGTAACTACTAGTCAGGGCAAGTCATGCTGCCTCTATAAGTTAGACAGCAGCAAATCACCATCATCGGTAGTTCTTTGTTTCTTTGCTCATGTCCGAAGACCACTGTTATAGCTAATAAATATATCGGATAGTTTCCTCCAAGAACATTTAGGGCAGACAGTCCCCTTTTAAAGTCACCTAAGACTGGTTCCATCATCACAACCTATATAGAGCAGGGATGGCGAACCTTCGGCCCTCCAGATGTTTTGGACCACAGCTCCCAGAATTCCATACTTGTGCTGCCAATGACAAAGGAATGTGGGAATTGTGGTCCAAAACATCTGGAGTGCTGAAGGTTTGCCACCACTGCTATATCATATGAAAAACGGCTCCCCCTCCCCTTGTTCTGATTCTCCCGCTATGCAGCTTTACTGAAAGGTTACCCTGTTATGTGAAAAGGAAGCATCTCTATATTCATTCTCTTTGCATCATGCACCACTTCAGAAACATCTAACACAGTGGTTGCCAACCTCAGGTTCCCAGAGGTTCTTGGACAGCCACCTCCCAGAAATCTTCACTCTTAGCTGTGCTGGCTGGGATTTCTGGGAGTGACAGTCCCAAGAACACCTGGGTTATGCAAGGTCAGGAACCACTGATGTAGCTAGAGAAAGGCACGCGCCACGGCTCAGTGTGGCTCGATACACCGTTTCTGTACCAAATCTGCGGCCAAAGAACCTGACTTCCGACAATTTGCTTGTTCAGCAGAGTTGAGCAGAAAGCTCCATGGACTGGAAATATCTTCCCAGGCAGCAATTTCTCCAGATGTGATTGTACCAAAAGAAAGCAGCATTCCGGGGGGGGGGGGTTATGATAGACAGATTGATTACACACCCCCTGCCTTGCACCTTTTCCACTATAGGTCTTATTCATGACTGCAGCAGTCCACCCACAGCATTCAAGGACCAGCATCTGCATTGGGAAGTACTGTTTATTCAGAGACACACCTTTAAGCACACTAGCAGAGATATCTTACACCCGTCTGCTCAGAAGTAATCCCCTTTTATTTAAACGGGAGCTTAAGTTTCCCATCTATTTCACTCGATCATTCTAGTCATGAGACAGAACGACAGGACAGAAATAGGCTAATGAGGGGCTTAAATAGCTTGACAGTCTCTTTTTTTTTTTTTCATTATTAGTATCAAAAAGCAGTTGAACATCTCTGAAGACAGACCAGGGTAGCACCAAGAGCAAGGCAGCATAAAAAAGAAACGTAGTAGCTGCATAAATCATCAATCACTGACTCAAACACAAAGAGACCTATATGAGTTATTCAAAGAAAGAGGTGTGCGTTACCTACCATCGCTGTTCTAGATTTGATAAACCAGTCAAATCTAAACTGGGGTGCATTGCGTACGCACTGTCGTAATTCTTCGTACACATTTTCCTTATCAAATCCCATCTTATGCAACATGCATATTAAGAATCTGTCTTCTTCCTCTGTGTAGTTTTTGCCTTTGTTTGTTCCGTACTGGATCCGCAGCTGATGGAAAGGAGCTTTATACCTTGCAATCTGAAAATCCAAACAAAACAGTTCAGTTTTTTTAAAATTGGGAATGCATTGTGAGCCAGTGATTAATCCTACTTTAGGGGCAAGGGAGACCGCAGGAGGACACTTAAAGTCAGCAACAAGTCAAATATCTTGGGGACTTTAATCGGTTTTAAAATCTCTCAGCAGACACAAAAGACGTAATGTGCTTGTATTGAGCATTTCATTTCATATACGTTCACAGACTTAAGACCGCTCGTAACAGAAAAGAGAAACCTCACGCACCACTAAAGCAGTGTTAAGTTTCATAATGAAAAAATTAGAAAAAGAGTGGGAATACTTTATCCGTGGGGAACATAGCCAAATGCTGGTTTAATTGGGACAAAACAAATCGGAAGAAATACAAATCTGCAAAATTACTTTGATGTCCAGGGCTTTTTTGATGCTAATCCTCCTCTGTATTCTGGCCTCCCCTCGTTCAATCTGAGCCATAATCCTCTCAATGTCCTGGAGTTCATTGCAGCGTTCCCAAAACACAGCTGGAATTTTTCAAAAACAAAACCGATCAGTTAAAGAAAAGGCTCCCTAAAAAAAGAGCACCGAATCACATTTCTGTACGATTAGCGTTTCCCCCCTGCCTAATGCAACCTCAACACAAGCTATATCCTCTGTAGCTTCAACTGAGATTTCACATGGGAAAGTATTTCAGTTTTCATGGAATGGGTTTTCACCGAAAGTTCTCAGGCCCTTCAAAAATGGAAAATAGAAAAGGCAACATATATCCAATGCAATTTTGTGTAAACATACTGAATAATTTGAAGTTATCCCAGAACAGTCTTCTTCGGAAAGGCCTCGGCAAACTCTGAAAAGAAGCTTCAGCTTAAGATGTCCAGTTGCAATGCACACACTTGTGGCTCAATTAGGTAACAGACAGAAGGGTGGGCTGGAGGAGCAAAAGCAAAAGCATTCTGCTTATATAGCGCCCCATAGCACTTCAAGCGCTCTCTGGGCGGTTTACAGTTTCATTACAGTGTGCAGGCTACACATTGCCCCCTGCCCCCAGCAAGCTAGGTACTCATTTTACCGACCTCGGAAGGATGGAAGGCTGAGTCAACCATGAGCCGGCTAACTGGGATTGAACCCCAGGCTGTGAGCACAGTTTTACCTGCATTACAGGCATTTAACCACTGCGCCACGAGACTCTCTAGCTAGCAGATCAAGAGAGATGATGGGAAAAGCTGGAACAGATAGTACCTCCTCCATCTCTACTTCTGTGATCTAGCCTCCCACAACTGCTCTTCCCCACACAGGTGTGCACCTTCTTTTTCATCTCCAAAAAACCAAAAACTAGAAGGAGCCCCCAATTTTGCCTTTATTGCTCTTTCTCTTGGACTTTTTTTAAGGGCTGATGTAATAATCTTACACCCTGAACCCTCCAGAGCTTCCTTATTCCTTGTTCTGAGCTCAGAAGGCGCTGCCTTTTGTTCTTCCTATATATTTTCCACCGCTGGACCCTCACCTCACAGCCTATAGTGCAGGAAGATGACAGGGTTCGGAAAGGATGGCATGAAGTCGAGCCAAGGCGTCTGCTGCCGGTGGGATATACCATCGGAACGAAACTAGGGCCCTTGAAGGGCACGGCCGGCCAGCTGTGCAGTGCAGCAAAGTGCCGGTTTAGATCAGGTTCTTCCAAATCTTCGCCACTCAACAAAAATCATTAGCGGCACTATAATGCTGTCAAGAGAAGGGGGGGGAAATAAAACCAGCCCCCCTCGCTCTCTGCCTGGCTATCCACAGAGCTGTCAAATGAAGCATGCCACGGCCTAAGAAAGAGCTAGTACGGAATAGCAATTGCCCAAGGGTTCCACACAACCACTCTGTCTCTCAGCATCATCCCTCCGTAGATCTTCAAACTCTCTATGCAGGACCTTCGATTCTCTGTGCATTCCATCATCCCTTTAAACTCCCTACCCTTGCCGATTTATAAAGGTAATCCAGGGCACCCATTCCCATCTTTTTGAAATGATTTCCAAACGGCTCCAAGGATACAACCAACGGACCTGAATATTCAATGACTTCTTCGGGGGATTTCCCTTCCACCTCGCGGGCAATGTTATCTATGTCGTCGCGGCCGTATTTTTCATTAGCTTTAATGAACTGGTTGAAGTCTCTTTTGTTCCAGTTTGTAAAACCCTGGGAAGGAAGAGACTGCCATTAAGGGGAGGAGGGAATGTTTTGCTAGCTCTTGAGTCTTAAAACGATACAGTCAGATTTGTTCGTTATTGCCTCGGTACAATGTCACCCAATAATCACAGGGGTTAATGATCTTGCAGGATTTCCATAAACATCTATTATCCAGGGTTTATTACTCAGTCGTAAAAAAACTCGACTGAGTTATTTTTGCACACTTCTCCACGTGCATCAGGGAGAGGTTTTTATTCGTGCTTGCAAATTGCACTTCTCCAAAGAAACAAAAGTTCAATCCAAATCTTAATGGGTTTTCACTTATATCACACTTGAACAAGCATAAGTAACAAATAAAAATTGCACTTGTCCAGATGTCAGTGGCAGCCTCGAGGGCTGCAGTAAGAGTTTGTTTTGAATACTTAGCCAAGCAAATGGTGAATGAAAAGAACAGCTGGAAAGGAAGTAAAACGGGGCCGAAGCAGCCCCCTTCCCTCTGCATATGCTCATATATTTGCCGGAAGAGTCAATAACAAGTAAACACAAGAGAACAATACCATCAATGCACCTTCAAATTCCCAAAATTCTTGTATATCAATTCCCCCCCCACACAACTAGAGCCATTCTCAAGAATGATGGAACTTATCGTTGTTGACTCAAGCCAAAGCTTGCGGAAATCCACGGATGAGGCAGAGAGCTCTCAATGTTTCCCTTTAGTGTCCTTACCTTTGGTGTGTTGTGCCTCTTGCACAGACACGGAACCCCTGGTCAGTTTGCAGGAAGGGTGCACAAGGGACGTGCGTGCAAAGAACCAATTGGGAAAGGTAATCTTCGCCGGATGCATACAGGAGAGCAAAACCTTTTATAAAAGAAGCTGGGTGCAATCGTCCCTTTCTTCTAAAGAGAAGGGATCTTCCACAGGCAGGAAGAGATTCGTGCAATGATAAAAGAAGATCCTCCATTGTAGGGAACCTCTTTCACCCGAAAACAATAATCACTGCCCATCGCCTCGAGAGGAAGACCCTTCATTTTAGGGTCAAAATGGGTTGACCCCCTTAACAAGAGCTCTATCATGAATTCAGAAACGCACAGCTAGGCTACAGGCGATACCTTTATAGGCCTGTAGCCTAGTTTTGCATTTGTGTTTTGTGAGGGCCACGTGGCTCACCCCACTGTTGTTTTTTCGTTTCGTTTTGCTTTGATATAATGAGTTCAGATTCTGTTTGCATCTTGTCCATTTCAACTGCCACCTCCTATAAACTCTCCTCTATCCTGGCATGCGCCTTCGAAAAACGCATGCCCAAAAAAAAAGTAGCATGAGCTTCGTGTGCCTTGTGTTTGAAAAACCTGTAACATATTCCCAGCCCAAGAGAAGACATTCAGAACAGGGGCATTAAAGAGTAGGGTTATCATAGCCATAGGATTAATGCTTGAGGTTTGTTATACACAGTCTGAAAATATTAAACAAAAAAGCTGCAGAAATCTGCATTTCCAAGGTGTAGTACCAGAACGGGTCACTAGAGGACACCAGAGACTATGTTATATTTCAATATCTGCTGTTTTCCGTATTCACAGGACTGAAGTTTGGAACTGGTACCCCTGGAGATACTAAGGCCCTCCTGCATCTGTAACTCTAGATTGTCTTTAAAGCGACGTAACTGAGCGGTGCAAAGGCCAGAATCCTATTCTGAGGTTGTGCATGCAGTGGTGGCACTGATGCCAAAGCAGAAGTGCTATCCCCAAATCACTACCGTCGGGGTGTTGCACAACCGGATGTGCTGGGGCTGCACAACTGACTAGGCCATTGCATAACGCAACTTGATGTCAGGCTGGCATGAGCCGCAGAGGGCTGGCCAATATGGGGGACCCAATATGGCAGACTGCCCCATTTCCCATCCTTTGGCTTCTGACTGTGTGTAACCGTGGTCAGCCTTTTGTTTTCAGAACCTAGTTTACCAAGCAATGATAAGCTTATGTACTTTCATTCTTTTGTAAAAGTATGGATTTTAAAAAATATACTTTACTTGAGTGAGAAGCTTCTCTTTCTCTTCTGCCTCTTCCGGTGTGAGAGGAGCCGATTCATCTATCTTCCTCTGTTCCTCTTTCTGCACCTGGGCTGCGTTCGGGAGTTCAGGATTCCTGGGGACCTAAAACCGGCAGCGCAATGAATAGTAAAAGAGCAACGGCATGAGGTTTTCATAACAGAGTCCTATCTCTCTTCCTTTAAAACATTTTGCAGAAACGCTCATCTGCCAGGACGCAGCTATTTCTCATCCACTGAGTGTTTGGCAGAGCAAAGGATATTTCCCCATCATCAGGGCACGAGCAGAGAAATGTGGCTTTTAGTAGTGTTTACAATCCTCGGAAAGTTCTTCGGGCAAGGTGAACGCCGCACATCGTAACTATCTCTATTTGTTCTTTCATGGCTCGCAGGGTCTTGTTCTGTTAAGCACATGATGATAACAGCGACAAGCAAGTAAGCGGTACACCTCAAGGCGGCCTTGTGATGCCTGAAAAGCACTCCAGGCCATCATGAATACGAGAGGACCCAAGTGCCGGCACCTTTGGTGATTATCATATACAGCCGTTTGTTCTTATCTTTATTTAAAGATACGATTTAGACTTCTGCACTGGGTTGGACTCAGTGGTCCTAAAGGTCCCCATTATTCTAAGATTCTGTATTGATTAACGTATGCTACAACTTCACTTAATACTAATATAATCCTTACAACGCTTCGGATTTTTAATACTGTGTGTGTGTGTGTGTGTGTGTGTGTGTGTGTGTGTGTGTGTGTGTGTGTGTGTGTGTGTCTGTCTGTCTGTCTGTCTGTCTGTCTGTCTATCTATCTATCTATAATAATTTATTATTATTTTATTTTGAATATTTTTACCCCACCTTTCTCCTTGGAAAAGGACCCAAGGTGGTTTACAAGAATGAGGGACAATATACAGTCCGGAACATTTAAGACAGATTCAAGTTAAGAACAGGGAGTTTGAAGAGGCATCTTAGAACATTAAAATGGTACCATGAGAGCTACAAAGAGCACTCAAGAAGAAAAGGAAAATCCATTATGAGGGGCGATGGCTCATTATCGGGAGTAACTATTAAAAGCCACACTATAGTTGAAATTTTGGAAGTATCGCCTACGTGTGTGTGTGTGTTGGGTCATTACAGTCGTGACCGACTCTTTGTGACCCCATGTCCATGGAGTTTTCTTGGCAGGAATACTGGAGTGGTTTGCCAGTTCCTACTCCAGGCGCCTACAGCACCTGGTATTCCCTGGTGGTCTCCCATCGTGTAGTCTGCCACAAAACCCGGCTCACACCGAAAATGCTCCTGTCACAAATGTATAGCGGGGTAAGGTTTTTCCAGACATGCCCTCGGCCACTCTGGTCGTGATGAGGGAAATCAGGAGAGGCAGCCCAGTCAGAAGGACTGAGCTGCCCCAGGGCATCAACAGGATCCTGTATTATACACCTGAGGAGTGAAGGAATGCTAGATTCCACACCGGGCTTCTCGTGCTGTGTGTTCCACAAGAGAGTCCCTTTGCCATTAAACATACTGAAATGGGAAAATAGCCTCTCGTGTGCTTAGAGCTACATTATGTTTCCTCCATGGAGTCAGAAGAACAATCTCCCCACCCCCACCCCCAGTCCCCCACCCCATATCTCTCTCTAAAACACAAAAAGCCCCTATGCATCTAAACCTGCAATTGCAGCTATTAGGTAGAATTATGTCTGAATGCTGCAAGAAGTTTCTAGATCTGAACACCACACTTAAGAACAGGACACTACTCTTCCAAGACGGATGCCAACAAACTAGAAGAAGTTCAGAGGAGGGCAAGAAAGATGATCGGGGACTGGGGGTGGTGGACCTGAGCCCTATGAGAAAAGACTGAAAGAACCAGGCAGGTTCCGCCTTGGTAAAAGAATGAGGGGCTATAGGAAAGCACTGTTCAAATCCTTAAGATATAGTCATACAGAGGAGGGGAAGGATCCGTTCTACATCACCCCGGAGTTCAGGACAAGAAACAATGGGATCAAACTACAGGAAGCCATATTTTGGATGTAGATCAGGAAAACAAAAACTCCTGTTAGAGGAGTACAACAACGGAACCAATGACCTCAAGAGGTGGTGACTGCTCCAAAACTGAAGGCACGGACATTCTGACAAGCACCTGGCAGCTGTCTTTGGATCTGTGTTCCCGCCTCGAGCAGGGGGTTGGACTCAATAGTCTTTCAGGAACCTTCCCAACTTCATGATTCCATGATTTTTTTCTGAGGACTATCAAAGGGTGTGGCAAAGGGAGAAGCAGGAACCACTTTCTCTGCCGTCTCCTCTCCCACGGAAAGAAAAGAGCTTAAGACGAGCTACCCATGCAAGATGCAAGGGTCCCACTGCAGCCCCCTGGGTTTCGTACGGTAGCCAAGAGCAGTGCTCTACTAGCCCTTGGGTACTTCAAAGGAAGGCCACCATGAGAAGTGGAGGAGAGTGCAGGCTGATGGGTGAATCTTTGTTTGCAGAGATGGGACATAAGTTCTAAGGTGCTCCTTTGTGTGTGTGTGTGTGTTGTGTCGTTACAGTCGTAACCGACTCTTCGTGACCCCATGTCCATGGAGTTTTCTTGGCAGGAATACTGGAGTGGTTTGCCAGTTCCTACTCCAGGCGCCTACAGCACCTGGTATTCCCTGGTGGCCTCCCATCCAAGTACTAACTTAGTTAGCTGCCTAGTTTCCCTAAGCAGATCCGATCTTGCCTGATTTCGGAAGCTAAGCAGGGTCGGCCCTGGCTAGTACTTGGATGGGAGACCACCAGGGAATGCCAGGTGCTGTAAGCACCTGGAGTAGGAAATGGCAAACCACTCCAGTATTCCTGCCAAGAAAACTCCATGGACATGGGGTCACGAACAGTCAGTCACGACTGTAAAAACACAACACACACACGCACACATACAAGGTGCTCCTTTAGGAGGAGTTTATACACACACACACACACACACACAAACCCAGCTTCATCGTCGTAAAACTGGATCGTCAAGTCCAGCCTGTGTCAAGGAGACCCAGCGGGGAATCGAACCCCCAACCTCTGGCTCCGTCACCAGAAGTCTAAACCACTGAGTTCTTAAAGCACCTCCTAGTGCTGAAGAATGCTTGCTTGGCCTAAACCACAACCATGCCGAGAACTGTTTGAAAACCTGCCCGAGGAAGATGGATCATTTGCCATAGAAAACTCGCACCTGTTCATATTTATTCATTTATTTTCTCCAGCGGTCCAGTAAAGGCATATCTGTGTCGGTATCGGCTTACCTTGTAGCCGATGGTCTTGCGATAATAAAGAATCTCTTTCTCGAGGAGTTCAAACAACCGTGGCGGAAAGAACTGGAAATCTTGAATATTGGGCTGCTTCGGTGGTCGTGGGGCCTTGAAAGGAAGCGGGAGGGATCGTTAAAGCTACAACAGCATTTTCGCATTGGTCATCCGATCTTTATATAGACTGGGTCAGCCTGGAGAAAAGAAGGACGTGGACTCAGAAGAAGCCGCCTTGCCTTTTTACCTTCGGGATTTTTGGTTCGCTGACGCGGAGGGCTTCTCGGAAATAAGCATCTACGGCATAGTTCGCCTTGCGTTCTCGTTTGGGAGGTTCTATCCATTCCATCATGCTCAGCTAGAAAAGAAATAAAACCGATTTTATTTTATTTTATTAAAAGATGATTATAGCAAATTAACTCAAGTTTTCACCAATGAGTGACATAACGCTTTTAGAGAAGGCAAAAAAAGATGTAGTTGGACTCCATGTGGTTCAAAAGGCTTAACTGCAGCTCAGTTTATGCGAATTGCCCGGCTTGTGTTTGTCCAATTTCTGTGTTTTCTCCAAAAGGGATTAGAGTTTTTTGTTTTTTTTTAGTTATCCAGACAAATGTGTTTCGTTCCTATCAGGTCCTCTGCATGAACTGATGGATGGATTTGTGCAATATCCCAGAATAAATTACAGGGATACCGTGAAAACATATTCAAATGTGCACGTACCCCTAAAGAGGTTTTCTTTGGCTGCACTAGAGCTGAGTTTTGAAAGCCAACTCAGATATAAGGAAACAAGAAATTACAGATATAAAGCTACACTCGTGATGTTTTGCACATCTGGAAGCAGATAATTTGATTTACAATGCTAACTTGGTTTTGGACTCTTTTTATAACTAGGTCGCTTTGAATTTAATGACGTTTCTGTTACTGGATTTAAAAGTACTTACGGCTGTTAATTTAAGATAAGGGGGGACTGTCATCTGAGAATCTGGGGGACAAACATGAGCCCTGCAGCCCTCCAAAGGTTGTAAGAGCCCCAGAAATGGCCAAAAAACCAATCATGTTAAAAAAAATTACAGGTAACAGGAAGAGCCTAGAAGGGGGCAAAACTTTAAAAGAACTCCCCAGGGCCCAGAAAGCTGAGGCCTTATTAGGGCCTTCCCTTCACCCATTAAAAATAATAATAAAAAAATCAGTGAACAGAATAAAGTCCTAGATTTTTCCCAACGAAATCTGCAATGGCACACAAGATTTGCATGGCCTCCATTAACTAATACCAAACTCACTTCCATTATGGGGACAAAGGAAAAGTTACCTTCTGTTTCCCTCTATAATCTTCACCTTCAAAATTGTACAAGCTCATTTCAGTGTCCATCGTGAAGTTCCGGAGGGAGCTCTCTCCCATTTTTTGCAAACGTTCGTTCATTTCTGCGGTCTAAAACAGGCCACGAGACAAAAACGAGATTAACGCTGCTATTCGTAAATGAGTAAAGCAAAAAAAGCAGTGTGCTGCTGATGTACCGCCCCATAGCGCTTAAAGCATGGAATCATAGAAGCATAGAGTTGGCCACCAGTCCAACCCCCTGCCAGGAAGGAACCCCTATCAAAGTACCCCCGACAGGTGGCCATGCAGCCTCTGCTTTAAAATCTCCAAGGAAGGAGACTCCACCGCCTTTCGTGGCAGCATATTCCACTGCTGGACCGCTCTGTCAGGAAGTTCTTACTAATGTTCAAATGGAATCTCTTTTCCTGTAGTTTAAAACCATAGCTCTGAGTCCTAGTCCTTGAAGCCATACAAAACAAGCCTGTCCACTCTTCAATATGACATCCTTTCAAATATTTACATATGGTATCACATCCCCTCTCAGCCTTCTTTTTGTAAGGCTAAACATTCCCAGCTCCTGAAGACATTTCTACCAGACCTTTAACTATCCTGGTCGCCCTCCTCTGGACCAGTTCAAGGTTGTCAACATCCTGTTTTAAACTGAGGTGCACAGAACTGGATACGGTACTCCAGGTGGGGTCTGATCAGAGCAGAATAGCACTCTCTGGGCAGTTTACAATTTAATTATGCAAGCTACATATTCCCGCCTCCCCGCCTCCATGAGCTGGGTACTCAGTTTTTCCACCATGGAAGGATGGAAGGTTGAGTAAGCCTTGAGCTGGCTACCTGAGACTGTTAGGGTTGAACTCAGGTCATGAGCAGAGTCTTGACTGCAGCACTGCAGTCAAGACTCTGCTCACAGACTGATTCAAAAGTGTTTTACTCGGAATGATTGCAAACTCAAGAGATCTGATTTTTCCCATCTCCCAATTGAGAAAAAAAAACATTCTTACACAGACTAAAGACAAATAGAAATGCAAGTTATGTTTCTGTCCTTTAACTCAACCCAGTGCCCTTCAAAATATTTTAGATTACGCATTCCAGTGCTCCTGACCACTTCACCCCATGGCTAAAGGCAATGAGAATGGTAGCCAAAACATCCGGAGGACACCACTGGGAGGAAGGTCATTTTTGGACGCTCTCACCTTCTTTTCGCCTCTTTCTAAAATAGTAGTAATGTCTTCGTCTGTCAATTCGCTGTCCTTGGACGCAAACACGTGCGTCGCTCCATGCCGGATCATCTGAAGCATCTCATCTTTTGCCAGTTTATTCGACTGCTGATCAATCAGCCTCCCTGGTACGAGACATCAAGAGGGTTTGAAGCCGAATCTCGCCCATGTGGGGTATTTCCCACCACCACCACCAGACCCATAAAGTGACTCCCTCCTCAGGCAAACAGTTCCTTAGTGAACTTGTAAAAAGGAAGGATGAACCTCCTTGTTGCACTGCCAAAAATACCCAAAATGAAGCCATGTTTTAATTAAGTTATTGATATTGTGATACGTGACTGAAGGCAATTATAGCATCTGTAACATGGGCGGTGATCGCAACAACAGAGGAAAGGGATTCTTACTTTAACTGCTAAGCTGTACTGTCCTCTTTGTATGTGTGTTCTGTGCTGTTAAGTTGGAACTGACTTAAGAGGAAGCCTAATGGGCTTTTCAAATCCTGATTTGGCCAGGGATGCTCACTGGGGGAGTGGAACTGGGAAGGCCTCCTCAAATATCTCGCTGAGCGAGGATTTGAACCCTGTTGAGCGAGATATCTGAGGAGGGGCCTTCCCGGTTCCACTCCCCCAGTGAGCATCCCTGGCCAAATCAGGATTTGAACCCTGTTCTCCAGAGTTCCAAGTTGGTCACTCCATCCGCTACACCACATTAGGAATCCCCTGTCCTCTTTACAAGTGATAAATCCGGTGTTTGACACTCAGAAGCACATCGGAAATACGACACAATGGCAAACAATCCGCATGTTCCAGCCACATTTCATTAGCTCTGATACTATTGCAATGAACTGGAAAGGCCTTCCACTAAAGCTGGCAGGCGAGGAACTATTATTATGGAACAGTCTCTTTCCGTCCAGAACTTGAGAGATAAGCTTTTAAACAAGGATTTCAGCCTGAAGAGCTCTGTGTAAAGGATCTGTTTTTCTCTTACGAGCCTTTTTGATTCCAGTGCCAATTATTTTGCTGCCACAATTTATTTTTGAGAATATTCCCCTGGAACCTCTAGAGCAGACAAGAGGGGGAAGAGTTTAACAAGATGTAGGAGACCACAGTGAAATCCCTTGGGTGAGGATCAAGGCTTAGGTGTTCCTGTTTGTTTTCTATGCAATCTGCTTCCTTCCTACCTAAACACACACACACACACACACACACACACACACACACACACACACACACACACACACACACACACACACACAACTCGTAGGAAAGCTACTTTGGGTGGCAGACACAACAAAACCGTAATGTAACAATAATCTACCAACAATTTACACACACACACACACACACACACACACACACACACCAAAATAAAAAGTTTCCACATTCTGCAACTATGAAAAACATGACACTAAAAGTGCAATGCTCAAGAGAGTCACATAAGCTGCCAATAACTCATCAGGCAGGCCTAGAGAGATAAATAGCATTATTTTGTGAGCAAATTGCATAAAGGCTTGAGAGAGGAAGCAAAGTCTTAAACTGCCTCCTGAAACCCAGAAAGGATGAGGGAACCACACCTCTGGTGGAAGGGAAATCCAATGAAGTGGCCACCACAGAGAAGGCTCGGTTAGGGATGGTAGGTTTCCTGGTCTCCACCACGGGGCTCCCCAAGTATCTTCATATTAGAGTTGTGAGTAGGAGGGATAGATGTTCTGAGGGAGATGCGCTCAGACAGGTAACAAGGTCTTAAGACCGTGAAGGGCTTTCAATGCTAATTTAAGTTTTACAGTTACCACATCCCAGCTACTTCCATGGAGCTTTTACCACTGGAGAACTAGGTGAGTTACAGTTGGCTTCACAAAATTAGCCTTCGCTAACACTTAAGTAGTCATGCTTCGAATCTCCTACTTATCAAGAGTAAGTCTAAGGACCTTCTGACTCAACGAGGGGGGCGGGCAGTGACCCCCGTCATCGCTTGGCGTTATGGCTTCCGATCACCACATTTCATCCTTCTATCTCCCCACCCCTGGCCACTTGCAAATTGCTGAGATGTCAGTTATGATGGTGATCCTTTTTGAAGATGCCGAAAAGAGGGAAGAAGATGAGCCCCCCCCCCCGAGAAGAGCAGCAGGGGTGTTTAAAAGCCAGGTTTTCTAGGCCCACGGCAACCTACTCTTCCCAGACCATCCATCCCTGGCCCACCCCCTCCTCCCCACCACCCCTCCCTGTACTCTGCTGTTTATTTCCAGAGTGAACAATCCTTTGGCTTTATGCAAATTTTCTTCTTCAGTACCTTGCTGTATCACTATTGAGTCCAGCCTCAATTTTATCTCAGCTCTCTCCACAATCCTCTCTTCCACGGTGTTGTCGGTGATGAGCCGAAATACCCGGACAGGCTTCTTTTGGCCAATACGATGGGCCCGGTCCTATTTAAAATGACACCCTGGTTCAATATTGCATTGATACCCAGTCCTAGCTGTGATCCTGACCTAAACGGTGACCGCATTGGCAAATGTCAAATGTCAATGAAATGGATTTTGCAAAGATTTCTCATTTACTCTCCTTGTTCTCATCCTTTCCTCCCGTTAGACTCATTTTTCTTATTATTTCTCTAAAGATGCCTTTCGCAGATTGCACTGTGTTATTAATAGCCAGCCGCAAGGGGTACAATTTGTCAAGATTTGAACTCGGCGCATGCCACCTCGGAGAAGCATGTGCATTTTCTCTTTAATGGATTCAGGAAGCATCTGAAAATTGTGCAATTTCAGTGGCAGCACTTGAAATCACCAAGATCTGCTACATGCTCCCACTTCAAGATGTGTTTAATTATTTTGCTGCACTAGTGGTCCAATCATCATCCTCATCCCTTGGTTTTCCACAAGCAAGCCAAAGATGTGAGTCACTGTCTCTATTCCGTCACTCTCTAGGCCTAGTTGGAGAGCACATATGAACCACACACCACAGCCTGATCTTCCTTAAGGGAAGACCCCATTATGTGGTCATTTATTCCACCACTCAGCTCTGTAGGCACAGCCCCTTCCAATGCAGATCACCCTCCGATCTCTGAAGTAAGAATGCAAAGCTCGGATGAAGACATAATGTAACTAAAACAATGCTGAAAAGGCTTCTCACCATTGCCTGCAAATCCACCTGAGGGTTCCAGTCCGAATCGTACAGGATAACAACATCCGCCGTTGCCAAATTTATCCCCAAACCTCCAGCTCTTGTGCTCAGCATAAAAATAAACTTTCTGCTGTTGGGAGCGTTAAAGGTATCTATGGCTTCCTTTTGGGGGGGGCGGGGAGGAGAGAAATAGCAGAGGCTTTAGAAAATGAATGCTTTTTTAAAGAAGATTAAACACACACATTATTTATCTTGTTTTGACGGAAGGCTGTTGTGCCGAACGGGATGGCAGCAAGAACACGATGAATCACAATGATTTCCTTCAATGCTAGCCCAGAGGCTTTACGACACAGTAGCCGAACCCTGGCTTATGAATTAAGAACACCCTCCAGGTGAACTGTTGATTCTCCCAGGCACTTTCGGTAATTGCACCTTTCATTTACAGTATTTTCCTCTTCAAGTGACAGTTTAAACTGGACCCGGAAGGCTGAATGACATGAAAGGGAACAAGAGACCATTCAACCCTCTTGAATCAATCTCTTGTTTATAAATCTGCCCACTCACATATACACGCAAAAGGAAAGAAAGAACGACCCTCACTTTTCAAGCTAGCACCTTGGGAAGTGTAAAATGCCAGCGGAGAAATGAGTGGTCGTCCATTAAGGACCCCTGGGCTGCTATTGCCCGAGCTCTGAGCGGCCTCCAGGACAAGACGGAGCGAAAATCCAAAAGAGCCTATGAGTCCTCCTCACCTCTCTCTCCTCGTGGGGCGTCTGTCCATCCAACCGGCAATACTCATAGCCCCTCCACATGCAATAATCTTCGAGGATGTCCAACAAGCGGGTCATCTGGCTGAAAATGAGAACTCTGGAACCTGAAGGACAAAGCCGTCAGAAAGGGGCACACAATGAAGCTACCAAGCTTAGAGGAGAGCCATTTCTACAAAGTAAAAATTCTCCTTCTCTCGTTGACAAGTCCTGCTTCTTTGCTTTCTTCTCCATTTTAAAAAAACTCGGTATTCTCTTTGTCTTTTTAGCTCCTTTTTAACAATGAATCTTGGCTCCCTTGCCTGAACTGCACTTCTCCTCTCCTCTGCTGCATCCTCCTTGTCTCAGGTACCCAAGGACCAGTGGCGGCACTGACCTCCCCATGGCTGGAATCATGCAGCCACATCCTTTTGTAGTTTTTATCAACGCAGTGAACCTTTTGGAATTCAGATCCTCCGTCATCTAGGGACTGAGACAGCCTTCTAGCAGCAGAGCCAGAGGTTGGGAGTTCAATTCCCGCAACTGTGCATCCCAGGAGAACTAGCATGGATAGCCTTGGGGGCAAGCTGCACAGTAGTCCCAGGGCACCCCTGGAAGGAGGGAAAGGTCAACCACTTCTGAGCATTCTCTGTCTTAAAAACCTTGGGAAGGGTTGCTCTCAAGTCAGGATTGGCTTGTGAGAGCCTCGTGGCACAGGGGTTAAATGTCTATACTGCAGGTAAAACTGTGCTCACAACCTGGGATTCAATCCCAGGTAGCCGGCTCATGGTTGACTCAGCCTTCCATCCTTCCGGGATCGGTAAAATGAGTTCCCAGCTTGCCGGGAGGGGGATATGTAGCCTACATACTGTAATTAAAACTGGAAACCACCCAGAGACTACTTGAAGTGGTATGGGGCGGTATATAAGCAGACCACTTTCATGATGATTATGATGAAGCAATTAAGGGAGCATGCCAAAATCCACACGACCCTCACCTGAGAGAGGGTGCCTGTCTTTTTCACTTTTTTCTTGATAAGGATTTATAAACATGAGAAACATCAAAATTATTATAAGCATTATTGAAGTGTTAACAAACCCGACTGTGGGTGTTAGATACATTTCTCTGAGAAAACATAAGGTCTCAGTGACCTAGCTTGGCATAATCGCACATTGCGGGGGTGTCATTTTGCTTAGAACAACAATTGGCGGTTAGCCAGGAATAAGGAACCAACTTGAACTACCAAACAAACTGGGTCAGGTCATTCTAGCTTTGATGGCCAACTGGCTATGAGCTAATGAACAGGCATGTGTAGGTACGTGTGGGCACATGTAGGGGCATACAAGATAACGTAAGTCTGAGATCATACAGACCATACAGAAGGTATATAACAATCATGGGAAGCCATTTGGGCTTTGTCCAGACCAGCAGGGTGTGATCCGTGCAATGGATCAACCCAGGCTTAAGAATTCATACTAACCATATCTGTGTTTTGTGTACTGCTGGCTTGCTGAATATTTTCTATATTTCTGTATTCCTGTGAATGTCTAATAAAACCCTTGCTATATAACTAACTCTCAGCGTGGCAATTTTTGAGGAACCACCTGAACTTATCATTCTCTTTCTATTACCAGATCACCAGGACGACCTCCCTCTGAGTAGCACCCTCTGTGACTCTTTTATTTGCTCTAGCAAAGCAGCAGAAAGCAGGCGGATGCTTTTAGCCGGCCTCTGTTTAGGAGAGGCCCAACCTACCCTGTTCTTTGAGTTTGGACAGTAATTTGTCCAGGGCGACCATTTTGCCACTGTTGGTCACGAGATGAGTATCCGTGGTGTACGGAGGACCGGGCTCCGCGCCGTCAAAGAGGTACGGGTGATTACAGCACTTCCTCAGCTGCATCAGGATATTCAACAGCCGCATCTTATCCATCTTCCCCGCTGAATTCAGAATGTCAATGTCTTTCATTAGGATCTTGGTATACCTGAAAGTGTATTAAAGCATTTTTTTTAAAAAAAAGAAAGGCTGATTATTAAGGTTTGGATAGGTAACCAATGAAAGTCACAGATTCACTCTGAAGCAAGTGCTATTTAACTGTGACATACAATAAGGTGGTCACGAGCCTACTAAGCCCAACCACTGTCCACAAGGTGGATGACAAACAGGATTTTCTTACAAGGTGATTAGTAAAAAAAAAATCTGTGACAAATAGGGTTATTAATGGCCACTAATAATGATAGCTATAGATCCTCCCCCTCCAGCGACAGAAGTAGCAGGCCTCCAAATATTAGTTCAATGTTTTTACAGCTTACAGACAATGTCTTCTCCCAAAGTAACGCAACTGTTTTAGGTTAGAGCGAGAAAGCCTCTTACCATTCTCTCTGCATTTTGCTGAGCCCCAGATAAATCTTCACTTCTTTTTTAGGAGGCAAACTTTTTTCCACTTCGGCTTTTATGCGCCGTAACAGAAAGGGCTTCAGAACCTGGAAACCCAACACATTTTAAGGATTAATGCCTTGTCCTTTCTTCTTTATTGGTATCAGAGCATTCAAAATTATGAGCATATGTGGAAGATAGGTAATATTAAAAACAAATGAACATATTGCCCTCTGCGTTAATAGAACCTGTTGGGGGGGTTATTTTGCTCACCAGCACGTTGGCTGTGGAATGCTTCTGGGTAGAGATGGGGGAAGAGCCATGCTTCAGCGGGGTTTTTATAGGGTTCGGCAGACCAGACCTGCAGGTCCTGCGCCCACTCTGAGGGCGGGAGGCCTGGGCTTCCCTGGTCCACCCCATCTTTTGGGTGGGCGCCTGCAGTAGGCGTCAGCTCAGGGAATCAGTGGAAGCCGCATAACACCTGCAGGCCTGAGCCACAGAAGAACGTCCAAGTGCCAAATCATGGATCATGCTCATTTTTATTTCGGTGAGCGAAGAGTGAGCAACGAAGTTGGGAGTAACCGATGAGAAACAGAGGTGGCCCACATTTACTCCAACTTGGTGGTCCTTCTATGTCTATCTCTCTCTTTCTCTTATTAATATACTCATATTTATTCTGTCAGTGTGCTGGACACTTAGGGCTGCTCTTTCTAACCAATGCTGTTGTGCCCACCTCGGCAAGCAGAAATAAGGGTCAAGCAGAGCTGCTAAGCCCACAAGAAAAAGCAAAAAAGCAAAGTGTTCTGCTTACATACCGCCCCATACTACTACAAGTATTCTCTGGGCGGTTTACAATTTTAATTACAGTGTGCAGGCTACACATTGCCCCCCCAGCAAGCTGGGTACTCATTTTACTGACCTCGGAAGGATGGAAGGCTGAGTGAACCTTGAGCCTGCTACCGGGGATTGAACCCAGGTCGTGAGCACAGTTTTACTTGCAGTACAGGCATTAAACCACTGCGCCACGAGGCTCAAACACTGTCTTAGACTCCTGTATGGCATTTTTAAGGCCAACAGCAGTTACAGGGACAGCATGCTCCCCACTCTGAACAAAAGGGCATTCACTCCAATTAACACCAAGAGAATGCTCAGCCCCCCCTCCCCTTTTCTGTTCTGCTTGGTGGACTGCCGAGGGCATCTGCTCAATCCACAGCACAACTAACGGGATGCTTCGCTTTGGGAGGGACTGTCTAAGTGAAAGGCAGACAAATGAATTCTGCATCACGGCAAGATAAAGTATTGCAAATGTGTTCCATTAAAAACAATATCCACAGAACAGTATGCTGCTCGGATGAGCTTCGTGGCACAGTGGTTCAATGGCTGTACTGCAGCTAGATCAGTGCTCACAACCTGGGGTTCAATCCCAGGTAGCCGGCTCAAGGTTCACTCAGCCTTCCATCCTTCCAAGGTCAGTAAAATAAGTATCCAGCTTGCGAAGGGGGGGGGCAATGTGTAGCCTCCACAAATAAATTGTAAACCATCCAGACAGTATTTTAAGCACTGTGGCAGCATATTTTGCTTTGATTTGCTTTTGCTCCTATCATACACCATCTATCACGTCAGATGTTGGGTTCTATCTAAGGTCAGTCCTACCTAGACTCAATAAGACTAATGGAGCTTGTGGACCAACACACTTCGCTCATTTCGGGGCAGTTAGGAATAATACTGGCAGAAAGCAGAGGCAAGACATCTGCTCTAACAACAAACATTTCCAGACTTACCGCATGGAGTCTCTCTACCAGTTTCTGATCACCAAGGCAATTCTTTGTGTCAAACCAGGAGTCAAAGTCCTGCAAGAGAGAAACAGAGGTTGTTGTGCGGATATGTCCCTGAGTCACGTCAGGGCGGCTGGAGCGGGGAGGAGGGGGGATTAGAATACCAAAAACCACTGAACAGAAATGCAAAACTGCCCTCGAGTGTTTTGACAGAAATCAGATCACCATGGAAAGTGCGCGGAAAATAATGTTAAAGGTTGACTGCCTCACCTCTGCAGAATTGAAGACGTCGGGTAAAAGGAAATTGAGCAACGCCCAGAGCTCGTGGAGGTTATTCTGCAAGGGGGTTCCCGTCAACAGCAAGCGGTTGGTCGTCTTGAACTCACGGACAATCTCGGACAGCTAGAGAGGTTTGGGAAAGCTGTTACTGGCCTTGGAGCCAAAGAGACGTTTGTACTGATGGGAGCCCAGCCAAGTACGTCAAGCATCTAAGGCAGTGTTGGCGAACCTATGGCAGGGGTGCCAAAGGTGGCCCTCGGAGCCCTTTCTGTGGGCACCCGACATGGCCCCCTTCACAGCCACCTCTATTCAGCTTAAATTGCTGTATTTGCAAAAAAATTAGTGGTTTTTGAATCGCCGTTTGGGCACTTGGTCTCTCAAAGGTTCGCCATCGCTGCTCTAGGGTGCTGACACTTCCAAATGCACAATTACAAATTAATAATAGCCTTAGAACTGCAGGGCTGGAAGGGACCCTGTGGACCGTTGAGTCGAGCCTCAGTCAAGGAGGCACAGTGGGGGAATCGAACTCCCAACCTGTGGCTGCGCAGACAGATAATTAACCCTCTGAGCTATCCAGCAGCTATATCACCACCGTCTTCGAACTGCAGAGCTGGAAACCCTAGGGATCATCAAATCAGCCCCTTGGCCAATGAGGCAACTCCCCATCTCTGGCTCTGCATGCAATGATTAGGATTTTAAATCCCGCTTGAAAACATTTTTGTCATGCATTGCTGGTTTTTGGAAGTGCACTGGGACGTTGTCCTTTCTCACAAAGCTATCAGGTTTTGTTTTCCCCCTCTAGGCATGCAATACATTAGTATTACGACATGAGGCATGGACAGAAATAAAAATGAATTGTACCTTTGATTTTTCATTCTTTATTCGGTGGGCTTCATCGATCACCAGGTACCGCCAATTAAATTTTTTAAAAACTGATTTCTCTTTGATAACCATTTCGTAGGAGGTGACGCACACGTCCCATTCTCCAGGCATCATAACATCGCGGATGAAAGCAGCCTGATTTTAAAAAAGCAAACAGACATGGTAAGCACTCCTAAGTAAGAGAGAAGAAGAAAGAAGAAAAGGAGGTCTCATGGTCCTTGTTCAGATTCAAGGTTGGACAATGTCTTTATTGCACCATCAAAATATAACTCATTTGCAACTGACTGTCACAGCTATTTTCCTGCAATCTAGTAAACATTTCTCAAGATTAATGAAATTGGGGGGGGGGGGGGACGAAAACACAACAAGACTAGTAAGAGAACAATTAACCTGTCAATATGATGGGCATTCCTGCCTATGAGAGAGAAAAAAAGCCCTTGCATCTTCTCAACCTTCTCAGAGAAGCCTAGTATTGTCACATGGATACATTAGCATAAAAGAAAAGTATGAGGTTTCCTGCTCAAAAATAAGCTCTCACACATATACAAGAAATTATAATCAAGAGGTTAGTCGATTGGTCTCATAGCTTGAAATGTAGGCTGTCCTACTTTTGGCATAGCATGAGAAGACAAGATTATCTCAACAAGACAGTAACACTAGGAAAGGCTGAAGGTAGGAGGAAAGGAAGACTAAAAACTGGAAGACCTGACTCCTTAAAGCAGGCATGTCCAACTTTGGCCCTCCTGATGTTTTGGACCACAGCTCCCAGAATTCCAAGCTTAGATTGCCAATGGCAAAGGCATGTGGGAGTTGCAGTCCAAAACATCTGGAGGGATGAAGTTTGGACTTGCCTGCCTTAAAGGAAGCCACAGCTTAAGTTTACAAAGGCTACCGAAGACAGGACGGGGCGGTGGGGTGTCACTCATTCATCAGGCTGCTATTAAGTCAGAAGCAACCAGGCAGCACACAACAACAATGTAAAAGCTCCATAGACGTCATAATCCTATAAGTTCCACCCATTAAGCGTAATGCAACTGGCCTAAATCTCGGCCCCCAAGACTTGCACTCATTGTCCTATGCCAGTGATGGCGAACCTTTTAGAGACCGAGTGCCCAATCTGCGATTCAAAACCCACTATTTTTTTTGCAAAGTGCCAATACAGTAATTTAACCTGCATACAGGTGGCTATGAAGGGGCGATGTCGGGTGCCCACAGAAAGGGCTCCAAGTGCCACCTTTGGCACCCGTGCCATAGGTTCGCCAACACTGTCCTATGCAATGCTTAAAATGTTATAGGATTCCATAAATAACAGGAGCAGAGCAGAAAGTCCTTGGGGTCTCGCACGTTGCGTAGCAAAGAACGACTTCGACTGCTTCCCACTTACTCGTGCATCTTTATCCCCGATGAGGCAAACGGCACGTAACGACGGCACCCAGCGTTTAAACTCGTTCATCCAGTTGTGCAAGGTCGATTTCGGAACCAGGACCATGTGGGGACCAGGAATGTTCCGGTAATGCTTTAGATAACCCAACAATGCAATCGTCTGCAGTGTTTTTCCTAGACCCTGCAAAGGAATCGATAATAAAAAAAATTATGAACCACTTTCTGCGGGGCTGAACTAAGTTCCACCCATAATAGTGGAGAGAAAACATGGCATGATCTATGGAAACCGAACTCTGCCACAATCTCAATATATTGCAGTATGCAAATCACAGTCCTGTACTTTGGTTACAGCTCGCTTTTGAACAATAAAACTACACGATCTCATAAGCATTTCAGTGTTTGAGAAATACTGCAGATACTGGATTTTTTAATTACAATTTTGCACGGAGCCACAATGCAATTGAATAATTGGACCTCAACCTGTGTTACTGTTATGCATTATGCAGCTTTCCCTTGAATTACGCGCAACTCGTTCTTTGACGTATGCAGGCTCCTGCTGTTTCATTAATTTTACACGCAGAAGAGACACTCTCGAACCACAAAAGAACGAGAAATGTTAATGCTAAGCACACCGCACTACTGCAGTTCTTGTGTCATTCCTCTTAAGTTGAACAACAATTGTTCTTGTTTGGGCCATGTTTCAGACTGGTTCACACACAGCAGTGTTGTTCGAATAAGCCATGGCCAAGAATGAGTAGAGATCTCTTGAGCCAGTTCCTTATGACATTCAAGTAAGAGAACATGGTATCTGTCTGTATAAACAGGGATTTCCCGCTTGGAATGAATAAACCACAGTATCCTTCTTTGGATGTAACAACAAACTGGGATTCAGAAAACTCCACAACTGTTACACTGTGGCATGCTGGAGAAAGGATAAAGAGAAAAAGAGGAGGCAGTACACAGGCACAACACTGCTGCATGATCACCCAGGCAGAGAGACATCTCTCTTCAATCATGCCCCAAGTTGGTTAATAATGTGCAGGCTGGAAGAGCCAGCCTAAGTGGCCTTGGGCAAGCTGCACAGTCTCAGGGCACCACCACCCCCGAAGACGGGAATGGTAAGCCATTCCTGAGTACTCCAATACCTAGAAAACCCTGGAAAGGGTCACCATAAGTCCAAATCAAGTTAACGGCATGCAATTATCGTATTTAGCAAGGGTGAATCAATGGCTGTGAGAAGTTGAATGGGATGAACCATACCCCTAAAGCCACACTTTCAATGCATATCAGTTCCAAATGCAATTTGGGATGTGACGAATGTTCTCCTCCTAACAACCCCTGTACTGTGGAGCTGCTAACTTCAAAGACAAACACATTCCCCTTCAAAAGCAGTTTATCCTAGTCTGAACCTAACATTTGCAACAAAAAAATCAAACACTCAAAAACAAAACAAAACGAGCTCTTCAGCCAATGCTTTGGGGCCCTCTGAGCATCCTTTTTCTTTTTTCTCCCCCCCCCCTTGCTGGCTCCTGTCTTTCTAGTTTCTTGCCGGATATAATTTGCCTCGGGCAGTGACACTATGTCATTTTACCCGCTCTATCTATCTATCTATCTATCTATCTATCTATCTATCTATCTATCTATCTATCTATCTATCTATCTTTTTAGTATTTGCTAGTAGTTTTTAATGGTACTTAGATGTTTGATGTGCATTTGTTAGGTTTTGATGTTTATTTTTGCTGGGGATTGTTTGTGACTGTATTGTTTAGTCTCCTGGGGTGACATGTTTGTATACCGCCCAGACTTCCCTCTGGGAAAATCGGGCGGTTTATAAGTCCAAGAATAAATAAATAAATAAATAAATAAATAAATACTCACCATTTCATCTGCCAAAATTCCATTCACCCCGTTTTCATACAAGGAGATCAACCAGTTCAAGCCTCGGACCTGATAATCTCGTAAGGTTCCTCCTTTAACATCTGCAAGAAAGGAAGGCACTGCTCAGTTATCTGCACATTGGCTTGCAGCACGGTTGGATTTCCGAACTTGCTGGGGCCAATTCTGAAAGTCACCCCCCCCCCCGGAGTAAACTCACAGGAAGGAGATTCCTCAAACCGGACGCAGACGCTCGACGTCTTCCGGCTCTCCGAAAGCAGCTCTTCGTCTTCCTCTTGCTCCGTGCGCCTGTGGCGATAACTACGAAGCACAAGCGGAGGAAGCACCATCAGACACAACCGAAATGCTTCTCGGGAGCAAGCCTTCCGTACATTAGGACTCCTTTATCCACAAGATCGGTACAGTATCTGCTGATTCACAGTCTGAAAACATTTTAAAAATGTACGGAAACCCCTAAAACAGGGATGTCCAAGCTTTTTGCAAGGAGGGCCAGATTTGGCGAGGTGAAAATGTTTGGGGGGCCGACCATTCAGCCACATTTGGCCCCCGGGCCGGACTTTGGGCAAGTCTCTATAACAGGTATGTCCAAACTTCATCCCTCCAGATGTTTTGGACCACAACTCCCACAGTCCTTTGTCACTGGCAATCTAAGCTTAGAATTCTGGGAGTTGTGGTCCAAAACATCAGAAGGACTGAAGTTTGGACATGCAAGGAGGATGCTGCAGCAACAGTAGGCTAGGCAGGTGGCTGGAGGGATGGACAGAGGCAGGGAGGGCAAGCAAACCATAAAATTGCAAGCTGATGTCCCCATCCAGTATGGGGAAGGGCCAGCTGGCAGGGATGAGTGACAGGCTGAGCCAGTGAGCAGAAGAGGCCGTGGGCCGCTTGAAATTTGAAAATGGGCCGCATTTGGCCCCCAGGCCTGACTTTGGACACGCCTGCCCTAAAATATGTATTTCTAGCAACGTCTAAATGGTTTGTTGTGCAATTTGTACAATCCTGATTCAGCCTACATTTCTCTCCTATGTTATTTAAGGCTGTGGCCAATTTTTTTTAAAAAAAGGTTGAGAATGGCTGCTAAAATCAAAACTAAACTCCCTCAAATGCAAGCAGTAGTCAGAGATTCTAGAAATGCAGAATAACTACATTGGGGAATGACCGAGGAGACTCCACTGCGGAAGTGTTAACAGCAGCCAAAGAATTGCTACACTCTACAAAAGTTACATAGAAAGTTACATAGAAACGGCTTTCAAAACAAAACCTTCCCTTTTAAAAGAAGTTATTTACAAACAGGAGAATCTTCTGTAACAACCGTCAAGGCACAGCAAAAGCAATCCAAATGACAGCAGAGGGCTTTGAAAAGTTTTAATCGCCACACCAAACATCCACGCCTTCCCTATAACTTTTTAATAGGATCAGAGTATGTAATTGAACACACGTTTGCAGATAAAACAGGCTGTCATCCTAACATTATTTGTTTGGCCATGCAAAACTAATTTAAACTTAATTTCTTTTTAAAATATAAAAACAACAACATACTCCCCGGCTGAAAGCAAACACTGTTTTTCATCCTTTTTTATCCGTGGTCTTCCAAGTTTCACCTTCAGGGGAGACGTGGGTGATTTCTGGGCTGCAGGTTGAATAAAATGTGCAAAAAGTTCTGTCTGCTTGAGCAGAAATTCAAATCTTTTTGCTCGGTCAGTTTTCTGCATTATAGACAAGAAAGGGAAAAGAATAATTCGCACTATGGTAGAAGCATGTGGGCATAAATATACATAGGCAAACAGCATCTGACTCCTTCTAACCAAGGGCATGGCATAGCCTAACATCATCCACTGAAAACCTGTTAGAAAGAAGAATTAAGAGCTTTGCTAAGCATAAAACATGGAAAATTCCTTGATCAATACAAGGAACCTTTCTTTGCAGGTATTTTTTTTGGAAGAAGTTTCAGTGCACAGCACACTCTCCTGACTTTTGTTGATGTGGCATGCAGTATCTAAGAAGGAAGTGACCTTCTATTTCCCCTGACCTCTTTGCTTTGAGACAGGGCTAAAAGGCACCTGCCCCCTATTAGAAGCAATGTTTTCATTAATGGTCCAATGTGTGCTTATAGACATTAGATAACAGAATAAAATGAAGGCTTCTGAGAGGAACACCTCAGTCCCTTTGTCTGCATGTGCCTGTTCTCAGCTGGCTCTGTGGGCGTGTGTATATTTTCCCCATCCTCCTTCCTGCAAACAAGATCAGTTTGCTTCAGAACCTTTCCACCAAACTCTCACACCAATCATGCACAAAATGTTCTGCTTTGGGGAAGAAAACAAAATGACATCAACATGATCACTGTGTGAGTTATTGCCGATTGTGAATAAAAACATATTTGAAGACTATGGTTCAAATAAAGAGAACTTTCAGAGTCTAATGGCTTAGAGAGTCCGCCATTCTTTTCAAATTCTCATACTGATATATTATGGAAACAAGTGACTCCCACTTTCAGTAAGGTGACAAGTACCATCAATTAATTTGCAACTGTGGCTCTCTGTAGGTTTTTTTTTCCTGGCCCCATTAAATGGGATAGACTGGAACCTGAACTAGAGCACCAGGTCAGATAAGCAGAGGAAAAAACCCAGATTACAATTACAGTTTAGCCATTAAATATTTTATTTGGATTATTTTTCCCACCCTAAGGAAAGGAAAGGGTGGATCAGGAAAAGAAAACACATCAAGCCAAAGAGAAGGCATACTCACGCCTCAATGCACGGTACATCAAAAGAATAAGATTAAACTGCTGAAGCACAAAACTTACCATCTTTTCTTCATATTCTGGATCGACATCTTTTTCTGATTTAGACGCCTTAGGAGGGGGTTTAAGTTGAAACGGCGGATCATTTTTCTGTAAACAAAAAATTCTGCAATTGTCAGTATGCCTAAAAGCTTGGAGGAGAAAGACAGACAATACCGCTGCCTCTGTAAATATACAGAAATGAGGAAACAGTTTTGCTTCCACAACTCATACATTAGAATTTCAAAAGGATTCTTAAAATGTCCCTCACAGGAGTCAAGGTATCAGTCAAGGATCAAGAAACAGTATTCCTGTATCTTCAAGTCCAAAGGGCTTTATGAATTTAGGATTTACAGAGACAACCCATCGCAATGACAAAAGTTACATATTTGGACCACTGTTTTCCATAACCTCCATAACCTTATTTTATGGAGAAACAGTGACTGAAATCCTGTTGCTCAGTCACAACTAGAACGGGCTCCCTGAAATCAATGAAATCTATGGGGAATGACCTCATTGACTCAATGGTCCATATTTGCATCAACGTACTATGCTAAGCAACTGTAAGTCAATTTCTTACTGTTGCATCTAGTTCTGATCCAGTGCCACTTAATTTTCTATGTGCCTGAGTAAACTGAAATTCTAAACATTAGTGCTTTGCTTAGTCGATGATAAAAAATATTATTCACTGGCCCACCAGCAACTGCATCCAAATTTACATTCAGAATCACATAGAAATTATTCTGAATGTAAATGGAGAGAGGCAGTGCTGAATCTAACCCCCTTCTCAGATTATTAATTGTAAAAATCATTTAGAACTATTAGGACGCTAGCCTAATTTTTATTTCAGCACAGCGTATATACATCTCTGCAGCGGCAGAACATATTTTCAGAGAAAAACCGCTAGTAGTAGTAGTACTCAAAATAATAACGACCATTTATGGGGTAGTCAAAGTTTTTTTAAAATTTATTTATATTAATTTTTTAAGAAATGGGCACCAATTTAACCAACTCTGGCATCTTTGTTTCAATACACTCTCCCAAACTGTTTACTGATCTAATGACACATCCAGCTAGTTCAGCAGCTTTACTAACTGATCAGTTTTGTTGTTGACTGTAAGTATTATACGGGTATTACGGTGTATCGTATTACACCTTGTCGCTGATCACATGTATTCTAGTACAGCATATAATACTGTGACATTCTCTACCTTGTGTACACACATACTTTGTAGTATGGGACAGGATAGATAGATAGATAGATAGATAGATAGATAGATAGATAGATAGATAGATAGATAGATAGATAGATAGATAGATAGATAGATAAAGCAAGGTATAGATAGACAGACAGACAGAGCAAGGGATAGATAGATAGATAGATAGATAGATAGATAGATAGATAGATAGATAGATAGATAGATAGATAGATAGATAGATAGATAGATAGATAGATAAAGCAAGGTATAGATAGACAGATAGATAAAGCAAGGTATAGATAAACAGACAGACAGACAGAGCAAGGGATAGATAGATAGATAGATAGATAGATAGATAGATAGATAGATAGATAGATAGATAGATAGATAAAGCAAGGTATAGATAGACAGATAGATAAAGCAAGGTATAGATAAACAGACAGACAGACAGAGCAAGGGATAGATAGATAGATAGATAGATAGATAGATAGATAGATAGATAGATAGATAGATAGATAGACAGATAGATAGATAGACAGATAGATAGATAGACAGATAGATAGATAGATAGATAGATAGATAGATAGATAGATAGATAGATAGATAGATAGATAGATAGATAAGCAAGGAAAAGAGAGAGAAGAAAGAAGGAGCGGATAACAGACAGACAGATAAGTTTGTCTTTTACAAAGAACCGTCTTTGTATCCTTCCAGTATTTCCAAATTTGTCTGTGTCCCCCCAGGATGTGTTTGACAAGCTGGAGAAACCCTAAAAGGGAGTGTGTGTGGGGTGGGTGGGTGGGCAAAGGGGCTGCTCCTTCCTTCAAGGGGGGGGCTACCCCCCGGGGGGCCTCCCTGTCACTCTCTCTCTCCCCCCCCCCCAAGACCCCCTTGCTGCCCACCAGCTGTTCTGACCGCTGTGCCCTCCCTCCCTCCCTCCCTCCGCCCCGAGGCGGCCTTCCCAACCGTGGGGGGGGGGTTTCCCGGACTGCCTTTCCCAGAAGCCTCCACCGGCGCCGCTCCCGACCGAGGCTTCTGGGAGGAGCAGTCCTTCCTTCCTTCCTTCCCTCCCTCCCTTCTTGCAACCGTGGGGACGGACGAGCGTGCCTCTGGGCGCAAGCAAAGCGCGAGGGGCGGGGCCACCACGGGGGGGGGCGGGGGGGCCGGGGCAGGCGCCGTTGTTTCTGAGGGGGCTCTGTTCCTCCTCCTCCTCCTCCTCCTCCTTTTTCCCCTCGGGCTTTACCTCCTCCGGGGGGGAAGGAGCGAAGGCGGCCGAGGTGGAGGGCTCCTCCTCGCCTTCCGAGCGGACGGGGCTGGGCGAGGCGGCCGGAGGAGCAGGAGCGGGAGCCGCAGAGGAGGAGGCGGCGGCGGCCGTCGTCGGGGAAGCCGAGCCGGCCTCCTCAGCAGGAGCACCACCAGCAGCAGCAGCAGCACCGGTGGCGGCGGCGGCGGCATCCATTTTGAAGGGCTCTCCTCCCCTTCCCCTCCCGCCCGCAAGCCGCGAGGAAGTCTCGCGAGGATACCCGGAAATCACGCGGCGGCGGCGGGAGAGGGTTCGAAAGTACGCGCACGCGCCACAACCGTTTTTGGGTTTTTTTCCCACCTTCCTCTGCGCGCGCCGCTCGCTTTTTTCGCCTGAAGGGAGGGGTGAGGCCGCAGTGGTTCTCCACCGGTGGGTGGGAGGGGGTGTCCCCCGATGTCCCTGGACTGCAACTCCCAGAAACCCCTTCCAGCCCAGCGAGTGGTGGAGGCTTCTGGGAGTTGCAGTCCAGGAACATCTGGGGACCCATACAGGTGGAGAACCACTGGGTTAGTTAGGGCAGTGGTTCTCAACCTGTGGGTCCCCAGATGTCCCTGGACTGCAACTCCCAGAAACCCCTTCCAGCCCAGCGAGTGGTGGAGGCTTCTGGGAGTTGCAGTCCAGGAACATCTGGGGACCCATACAGGTGGAGAACCACTGGGTTAGTTAGGGCAGTGGTTCTCAACCTGTGGGTCCCCAGATGTCCCTGGACTGCAACTCCCAGAAACCCCTTCCAGCCCAGCGAGTGGTGGAGGCTTCTGGGAGTTGCAGTCCAGGAACATCTGGGGACCCATACAGGTGGAGAACCACTGGGTTAGTTAGGGCAGTGGTTCTCAACCTGTGGGTCCCCAGATGTCCCTGGACTGCAACTCCCAGAAACCCCTTCCAGCCCAGCGAGTGGTGGAGGCTTCTGGGAGTTGCAGTCCAGGAACATCTGGGGACCCATACAGGTGGAGAACCACTGGGTTAGTTAGGTGGGGGACTGGATAAAGCCCCGCCTTCTCTCCTCCCCGCCCTTTTTTTTTAAAATTTTCTCTCGCTTTCCCGCTCCCTCCCCCCCCCCCCCAACGCCCTCCACCAGCACTACTGTTGGGTTGCTTTAATCCTAAATGTACTGTATGAAGCAAAAAAAAAAAATTCCAGGCAAAAATCAAAATAAAAATAAAACAAAAGATACAAAAGACCCAAAAGGTGTTGCACCTTAAAGACTAACTTTCCTCTATGTAATGTTTCTTGGACTACACCGTCCACTTCTTTAGACACACAGTATAGAAGCCAAATGAGGTGTGCAATAAAATATGATTGCAATGGAATACAGTGGTGCCTTGAACAGTATAAAGGAATTAATTCGTTCCAAATGAAATCCTGTTAAGCAAATTTTCCTTGATACAAATTTCCCATAGGAATGCATTGAAAACAGTGCAGTAATCACTAATCGCAACCACGTGCAGGGGAAAAAAATAAAATATTTTGTAGACGTGTATTTAGATCTGTGACACTGCCAGAAAACTCAGTTGCAAGAAAATATGTTACGCGCATGCTGTTTATATATCTCTATCTCTATCGATCTATCGATCGATCAAGATAGATAGATAGAGATATATAAACAGAATGCACGTACCGTATTTTCTTGCAACTGAGTTTTCTGCAGTGTCACAGATCTGAACACATGTCTAGAAAATATTTTATTCATACCTTGGAAAAGTGAATCAGTGGATAGTGTTCCTTCGGATAGGAGACTCGAACACCAGTTCCCCATCACTGTTCTGTACCAATAAAAAAAATTACACTCTAATTTTTTTACTCCTCGTCTGTTATGTCTGAATTGCTCCCCTCCTTCTTATGCGGGCAAATTCTTGCAGCTGTTGAATTTCTGTCGGATGATCATCACTAATCGTGATGCCTTCCCCAAACTGGCACCTTCCATGCGTCTTAAGACTACAAAGCCCATCATTTTCAAGCTGCTGCAGTTCTGTTGGCTGGTGGAGACGGAAGCCCTCGGCCAGCAGATTTTTACATACGCCACGTTTGAGAAAGGTTGCTTGATAATACCCATGCATGCGTCTTTCGGGGTGGGCCCTGGTATTTGTAAACAGAAGTAGTATTTATTGAAAGCAATTCTGTATTTCTTTCCAAAGTGGAACTAACGGGAAAAGAAAGGGGGAACTCCCGACAGTAGCACCACTTTGGGTCCTGAGTGACCCTGACACCGGCTGCATCTTAGGAAAGTAACTTTTTGAACTACAGTTCCCTGGGGAATTCCGCCAGCATCCAAGTCTTTCATCGGGAAAAGTAACTTTTTCCACGCTCTGCTGCCGCCTCCTTTCCCCCTTCGTTCCCCAGCAGCGGGTGAGGCTGCCCACCCCGAGAGGGGCTGCGCCAAAAGTCCTAAATCCGTCTCCCCGTCTCCTTTCGAGTTAGCCCCGCCGAGCTGCCGGGGCCACGTCTCGCCGCCACCGCAGCCTCCGCCCTCCCGTTCCTCCAGGGATCCAGACCGGGTTTTTCTCCCCTCGGCGTCGGCAGCAGCAACGACCACAGCGTCGATGGCTGGAGCCGCGCTCAGGTGCGGAAAACCCGGCGCGGATCGTGGAAGGGAACGCCCGGGTCCGGCCAGCCCTCCGTGGGGCGGGATGATGAGGAGCCAGCCTGGCCACCGCCGCAACGGGGCTGCTTTCGCTCTCCAGGAGCTCCCGCCGACGGCATCCTCCAGGTAAACAGCCGAGGAGGAAGGTGTGTGTGTGTGGGGGGGGTCCCCCTTGCCTTCTTGGGCGCCTGCCTGCCCCAAGGTGCCCGATCTTTCGGGTGGCCAGCTGGGCTCTCCAGCTGGTGGCCGCCCCCTGGTTTCTTTTCTCGTTCTCCTTTCCCTTCCTTGTTTTCCTTTTTTCCTTATTCCTCCCTTCACTTTAGCTTTTCTATTCTTTCGCTCTCCGACCCCTCTCTTCACTTTTTTTACTTTTTTTCTTCCCCCTCTCCCCTCTTTTCTTTTATTTCATCTTCCACTTTTTCATTTTCTCTTGCAAAAATAAGTTTACAGGCGATACCTTTACAGGCCACTATTAAAAAACAACAACAACCAAGGAACATTGCAAGCTTTCGAGTTTACTCGAAAGCTTGCAATGTTCCTTGTTGTTTTTTTATTTTTAATAGTGGCCGATAAAAGTATCGCCTGTAACCGATTTTTGCAATTGTGTTTTGTGATGGCCACACGGCTCAACTCCCTTTTTTTTCCCTCTTGCTCTCCGCTCTTTTCTTTTCTTTTACATGATCCTCCCTCTCCCTTCTTTATACTCCTTCTTTTTCTTTTCTTTTCTCTCCTTCTCCCTTCCTCTCTTTTCTTTCTCCGTCGTCCTTTTCTCCGCGATCGTCGGAGCGCGCCGCGCAACCTGCGCCTTGGGGGCGCGCGCGCGTGTCCTCGGGCAGCACGTCTGGAAGGGCGACGCGCGCCCCCTCGCCCCCCCCCCCGTGTGTGTGCCGACCCCGGGTTTGGCCACCGACTGGAGAGAAGGGCAACCAGCCGCATAACAACAGCAACCCCTTCCTAAATACAGCTTTCAGAATCCTAGAATGCTAGTAGACCAGAAATGTAACTTTTCCCCATTTCTGCTCTCTCCCTAACCCCACGACAGGCCCCAATGTGAGTAAACAAGTTTTGCAAGATTTACTGTACACATAAGGGCAGGAGAGAGAGGGTAGCGTTCGGCCACAGCGTTGCCATTTCTCCTCATTGATGGGTCTTCTCGTCCCACTGCCATAAGGAAGGTGGCTTAGAACTGCAGTAAATAAATATAAAATAAGTAAACTCCCCCCCCTTGCCCTCCCTATAAAATCGTGCCCAGTGCTTCAAAGTTCAAAGCTGCGCTTTGACAATCCCTCCGTTTCTCGCCATCCTGTTTTGCGTGGCCTGGGTCATGTCACAAATATGGCCCCCCACCTGCATAAAGGCGATCCTTCGGGAGCCTTCAAGGAATTCTGCTTGGGAGTACAAAGCACAAGGAAGTAAAAGGTGCTCCTTAAATCTCTATTCCGCTCCTGCTGCCCACTCTCAGTCCCTGAATGTCCCATAAATCAAAAGTGTTTTCCGCTGCTTTGGCAAGATTGGAGCTCAACAGAGCCTGGCAGGAATTATTTCAGTTCCTTGTCAAAAGCAAAAAGCAAAGTGCTTGGCTTATAGACTTCCCCAGAGAGCTTAAAGCTCTCTCCGAGCAGTTTACAATTTATTTAGGCAGGCTAGACATTCCCCCTCCCCTCCAGCAAGTTGGGTACTCATTTTACCAGCCACGGAAGGATGGAAGGCTGAGTGAACCTTGAGCCAGCTATATGGGATTGAACCCCAGGTCATGAGAACAGTTATAGTGCAATACTACCATTGAACCACTGCGCCACGAGGCTCTTAGAAGTCACACTTGTGAATTGATGCTGATTCTGACCCAGCTGGGACTGAGGTCTAGGTGTTGAATTGCAGAAGTCCAATTGTTTTAGGGTGGTTTTATCTTTCAAACTGGCTGGGGGGGGGGGTGCCGCCTGAGACAACCGTTTCCCAAAAGCTGGCATGTGGGCGTTTTGCTGCCTGCTGCCGACTGATGCGTATCTCTTATGTATCTCAATACACTGGCGTCGTGTGCGTCTTTCACCCCCGGAGTGACACTACAGCTAGTTCTCCACTCCAGTTACAATCACCTTTAGTTAACTCTTGTCTAGCGTCAGTTCCTTTGGGCCTCAAATCAGGCAGAGGGATTATCTTCAGAGTTTGTCTTCAGGAGTACAAAATGACTGTTCATTTGGACGGCATTGCTCAAAATTCGAATGGCTAGAAATTTGCAAAAAAGAAAAAAAGGAACATTAAAAGATCCAGTCTCCACTATGTCCTAATAGGTACTATCGGGTAATTTTTAATGGCATACATGTGTGTGAGAGAGAAAGCTATTTTTTCAGGTAGTGAATAATAACTCTGTGGTGGTTTTCCGTTCCCTTCATCCAGGAGTGCCCTGGGGATGGTGCAGCTGCCCAAGGCCACCCAGGCTAGCTCTTCTCCCAGGAGCCCCAGTGGGGGATTGAACACTCAACCCCTGACTCCTCAGCAAGAGAACTGAACCACTGAGCCATCCATCCGGTTTAGTTATTCTCAATGGCTTTTCTATGGAATTATGATGATCAATGTTACTCATAGAGATTGGATTCAGGCCCTTTCACCCAGAGTGCCAAGCAAAGCAATTTGCGTGTTACAGCCCATGTTTTACATGCAAATTTGATGGAAATACGGCGTTGCAAAAGGCAATGGCTTGATTCGCCCCTCAGCATCCCCTTTCTCTGTTCTTACTGGTCTGATAATACGGAACTAACAATAGGCTACATCCTGTAAGCTACACTAGTTAAACAGACTCCACCTGCAAAATCTACACCATCCCCAAATATTTAAACTGCAGCAGTTTAACCCCGTTCTGCTCTGTTGTGTGTTATGAAATTCAAGGACCATAAAAGTAGGAACAGAGGAAGATATGACACACACCCCTAGACCAGTGGTGGCCAACCTTCAGCAATCCAGATGTTTTGGGCCACAACTCCCAGAATTCCAAGCCTAGATTGCCAATAACAAAGGACTGTGGGAGTTGTGGTCCAAAACATCTGGAGTGCAAAGGTTTGCCTCCCAGAATTCTAAGCCTAGATTGCCAGTGACAAAGGACTGTGGGAGTTGTAGTCCAAAACATGTGGCATGCTGAAGGTTTGCCACCACTGTTCTAGGTATAGCTGGACTGCAACTACCATCCTTCATCTTTGGCTAGGGCAGTGATTCCCAACCTTGAGTCCTCCAGATGTTCTTGTACTGTAGTTGCCAGAAATCCTGGCCAGCACAGCTAGTGGGGAAGGCTTCTGGGAGTTCCAATCCAAGAACATCTGGGGAACCAGGGTTGGGAAATACTAAACTAGGAGTGTAGCTGCAGTCCAGTAAGATCTGGATGACCACATGTTCCAGTCCCAACCCAAGTGCTAAATGCAAACGGTGCATGTTAGATATTATGGATTTTTGAGTCTTCCAGATGTTTGGGGCTGTATCTCCTTTGAGGGCCACCCTAAATGCCCACCATCAAGAGGCTCTGGATATTGTGGTCTCCAAACATCTGGAGGGGATTAATGTTCCCTACTAATGAGTTGCCACACACATAGCAAGGAAGAGTCCTGGGATATGGTAGGTGAGAGTAGAAGAGAGGCCCTTTGGCACCCCTGAAATCTGCCCCATCCCTGCCACCCAACAAGGGAGTGCAGCAACCTGGGGTCTCCAGATGTTCTTGGACCACCGCTCCCAGAAATCCTAGCCAGCACAGCTAGCGTTGAAGGCTTGTGGGAGTTGCAGTCCAAAAACATCTGGGGACCCAAGCCTGGGAACTGCTGGGAGACCGTTTCAGACCCATGAGGGTAGTAGGACGAAGAAAGGCTGCAACATTTTTATTGCAAGCTCCCCTTTGCCCTCGGCTATGAAGAAGCGATGACAGAGCCAGGGGTTGGGAGTTCAATTCCCTGCTGGGCCCTCTTGGCAGAGATTGGAGTTGAAGGTTCAAGGCCTGGCCAGCTCTGAAATTTCGTTTGGAGCCTGGCGAAGTGGAACAATGAAGCATTCATTGGGTGAGGGTAGTGGTCACTCTCGGCAGAGCTGGCCAGGCCTCGAACCTTGAGGGATGGACAAAGGAAAACAGAATAAGCTCTCCCGGTGGCTTTCACCATTGTCAACTCGACAGCCTTCTTTGTTGACTCTGGGGAACTGCCAGCTCAGCAGTCCCTTCAACTCCAATTTAAAAAAAAAGTCTTTAGACATGGTGAAGCTTGCCTTGTGTGTTTTGGGCCCAAATGGAGCTGCTTAATTCTCAATTTCAGCAGAAGCCTCACCTCTTGACTTTGGAATGGGAGCTGAACCATTTCAGGTCAAACACACACACACACACACACACACACACACACACACACACACACACACACACACACACACACACACACACACACACACACACGTTTGCTGTTAGACAGAAAGCAGAAAGCAGAAAGCTGAACAATCTGTTTGTTGCCTATTAAAGGCCATCTCGTCCTGCAACCTAAACGTTGGCACAGAGGACACAACTCTCCTGGTTGTGTTTGGACCACACTTCCTTTGTTTGTTTGTTTGTTTGTTTGTTTGTTTGTTTCCAGATACTTATGTGGTTATTTATCTTCTACCCCCCAATGTCTTGGTTATTATGCACCGTGCAAGTGCACAAGAGCTGAAGAACTGCCTCCTTGGCAGACATCCATAAGGTCCTGTAGAGCTCTGAAATTGTATGATACTGATGATGATGATGATGATGATGATGATGATGATGATGATGATACATTGAAAGCAGTGTCTAATGAAGGCCTGCCTTCTTGAATCAGAATAGCATCCCAAGTTCATTGGGCTCACCTCTATATACGTTGGTTTCCCCTGGTTCAAAACAAACAGCCCAAGGAGGCAATGATGTGTAGTGGTTATCCTCAACTTCAGAACTGCAGAGCTCGAAAAAGGAACCCTATGGATCATTGAGCACAACCCTTGTGGCAGAGGCCCAGTGGGGAGTCAAACTCCCAACCTCCAGCCCCGCAAGCAGATGTCTCAACCCCTGAGCCACCCAGTCCTTCGTATAATAATAATAACCTTAGAACTGAAGAGCCGGAAGGGACCCTTTGGATCATCCAGGAGGCACAGGTGGGAATCGAACCCCTACAAACTCTGGCACTGCAGAACCGTTTTCTACAGGATTTGGACTCTTATCTCCCAGATTCCACTAGCATTCATTTGTACTACATGTCTAAGCTTCCACTAAGCTTCCGCCGTTGTTTCCAAAATCTTCTAGTCAGCAACAGGCTGGACCGTGCTGGCTAGTGGAATCTGGGAATTGTAGACCAAAATCACAACATTCTCAAGGTCTAATGCCTTTGCTTTTTATTTTGCCCCCTCCCTCAACCCCCTGCTGGGCTCCGTTCTTAGTTCTGTTGCAGAATGCTCCGTACTAGGCTTGCCGGTAAGACCATGGTATGTGGTTCGCGCTGAACATTCCTGTGACATTGTCCTAGAAAAGATCAAACAGCCAGCGTTTGCCTCCTGCATTTAGAGAAGGATCCGATTTTTTTTCCTCCCTGATTTTCCATGCCGGCTGAATTTGCTTCCAGATATACAGCCCCCTACCCGCAGCCTCCCAGCTCAGCGCAAGAGCGGGTGCAGAATGCAGAATAGGTACAAAGCACCCACCTGTCTGTACTGTTTCTCTGCAAGGAAACCATCATCTTTATTTATTTGCAAAGAGAGTGTTAGAAGCCCTCTGTCCACCAGTGCACTAGGCAGCCTGCCATACAAAAGATAAACCATATCCCTGTGTGCTGTGTGTGTGTGTGTGTGTGTGTGTGTGTGTGTGTGTGTGTGTGTGTGTGTGTGTGTGTTGTCCTGCCTTCTTGCCAGTGAATTTTTTTTACTATAGTTTTATCTCGATGTTTATATTATGATTTTTCTTTCCATTTTTATTTTTATTGCTTTTTTTCTTTTATTATTTGGTTTGTTATTATTGTTATTGTTATTGTTGTAAACCACCCGGAGTTCCTTCGGAAGATGGGTGGTCTATAAATAAATAAATAAATAAATAAATAAATAAATAAATAAATAAAAACCAGAGAGAAAAAGTAAGTAAAATCAGCATTTCTTAACCGAGTTAAGAACAATGTGCAAAAGAGACTTGACAATTTTTCAAGATGAAAAGCCGGGAATAAATATAATTAAGGCAACATCGTAGCCCAATCCCAAACCGCCCACTCGCAGCTGTAGGGCTTTTAAGTGCCAGGTTGGAGCAGTTTGTTAGCAGGCAAAAACGGTCACTTTAAGGCAGATGGCCTCCATTATAATGCCACCCTTCCCGGTTCAATTAGGCATGCGTCTTTGCAGCTGCTTGATCACACACCCTTCAACAAACACGAGTCCGTTTCATGCCACCTGGCAGCGGAGACAAATAACTGCTCCGTGCATCCCGTGCTCTTGCGGCAACAAGGTGCATGGTGTTTGCCCATCGGGTTTTCACCTTGAAGGTGCTATTAAGGCAACGGCACACAGAACGCGAGACGGTAATAAAAACTTTTCTGGGTTTTCTTTCCGGGAGGCCTCTGGAATCTGCAGAGCAAAACACCTGAGACTCCAGAGGAGCAACGATAGATCGCAAAGGAAATGCGTGGTGTGCATTAATAATCTTAGTCACTGAATGCATGATCTCTAGGCGCGATAAGCAAGCCATTGCAAACTTGGTTTACTGCAGCCAGTTGGAAACAAGAGGGGAGCGGAAGACTTTATAAAGCCATTTTTTAATAATCCGCTTTTTCGGAGTCTTGTCCTTTCTGTTTGGGTGAACTTCCTCAAACGTATTTTAATGTTGCTACCCATGTTTAAATGCATGCACGCTAAAGCTTTCAAGGCGTCCAAGATCCCTGGCAGTTAAAATTCCAGCGAAATCAAGCAAACAGTGAGGAGTCTGCTGTCCTTGCTCACTAGAAAGCGGGGCCTTATGCCGGATAGCTCAGTGGTTCAGCTGTCTGGCTGTGGAACCGGAGGTTGGAAGTTTCATTAGGGTTTGACAGGGGCTGGACTCATAGTTCCATAAGCTCGCTTCTAGCTCTGCAGAACTGTTGTGGTTGTTACAAATGTTACAGATGTTATTTATTATTCTAGATTTTGTTGCAAAGGAATTTGCAAAACAAGAATATATATTTTTGTTTCCAAGAAATATGCAACAAAACCCTTTAAATTTGTGTCTCATGTAACATTTTGGTTTAGTCTACTAACTCTACTTGGTTTGATTTGCATCTTCATTGTACTCTTTTGCTTTTGTTTTCAGTTGTTGCAAACCACCCAGAGTAGCCTTGTTGACAGATTGGAGGGGGTATAGAAATCTAATAAACAAATACATTTGAAATTAAACAGGAAACACAAATTGATGCCGGGCTTACTCAGATATAAAACCCTTTCTTTTCTGTGGCATTTAAGCCAAGGGAAGTGTTAACCATTGCAACCGGAAGTATGCTTAGTTTGCAAGCCTACATAAGAGGAAAAAAACACCCTTCTTATCTAGGAGTCTCTGTCTGTTGTGTCGTTACAGTCGTGACCGACTCTACGTGACTCCATGTCCGTGGAGTTTTCTTGGCAGGAGTACTGGAGTGGCTGAGTAAGCCCCATCAAATACAATGGTGCTTGACCACTGAATAAGTGTGAATGCAGTGGTAAAGCTACCACAAGGTTAATGGAATTGTCCCAGCACTTTGTCCTGATGTCCGCTTTGATGAGCATCTGCACCTTTGACTTAAAACGAGTGTTAAATGCAGACGTAATTGTCAGCATCATGTGCAGTCAAGTCAGTTTTGACTTTGGGTGACGCTTCTCAGGAGTTTCTAGGTAGAGAGTACTCTGACGCGGTTTGCCCTCCCCCTTTCTTCCGGGAGTGCCCTGAGGACGGTGCAGCTTGCCCAAGGCCACCCAGGCTGGCTCTTCTCCCAGGAGGCCCAGCGGGGAATCGAACTCCCAACCTCTGACTCCACAGCCAGAAGCCTAATCTATTGAGCTATCCAGCCCACCTTTACTAAATAAAATGTGGCATAAAGGGCTCTTACTATTTTATACACACACACACACACAAAGAGAGAGAGAGAGAGAGTTCAGGGACAAGTAAACATCGCAGGTGTAGACAGACAATTGTCACATGTTGCCTTTATCTGAAAAGCCATCTTGACGATGCTTTCCCTTTTTTATTCTCCAGGAGCATCTAAACCAGCCCTGCAAAACCTCTTCCCTTCAGGAGACAAATACTGGAACAGCCAGGTTTTGGGGCGGGCGGGCAGTGTCCCTAGCTTGGAGGGCCTTCAAGAAGAGCCATCTTCTCATTCCGATCGGTTGAGCCAGCCTGCTCCTTTCCGCTCCCAAGCTGCGCCCGGGCAAAGCAGAAACAGTGCAACTCTCCAACGACACCTTCCGCTTTCATGGACCTAGAGCTGCCTCGAGGACCAGGTTGCAGGAGGACGGATCGGCGGTTGGGGTCCTCCACCTGGACTCTCCAGCAGGTTCTCCTCCCGGGCGCCGTGGTGTGAACTGTTGCTCCCCAAGCACCCTGACGTAGACTTAGGAAATAGGATCCCTTGCGGGCGTTCTGTTCAAGGCTCCATGGCCTCCACCTCCGTGTTTTAGTTGCTGGCCCGCTTGCTTGGCCGGAGCAGGCCCAGGGGAAGATGCTGGACCTCAGCTTCCTGACAGAGGAGGAATATGAGAAGCTCATGAAAGTGCTGCAGAGGGATGCAGAACTGAAGAAAAAAGATGGCGATCGGATCAGGTAGGAGGTTGGGACAAGAAAGAAGCAGAGCGATATCTCATCCATCACGGCCCCGTTTAGCGCTATTTTGCAACAGCGCGTATGCCTGTGTGGCCATTTTTGTGGTGCTTGTTGGGGGCAGCTACCTAAAGGAGATACCGTGGCCTTGCTACCAGATGGGTGGTGTGTGTGTGTGTGTGTGTGTGTGTGTGTGTGTGTGTGTGTGTGTGTGTGTGTGTGTGTGTGTGTATGTGTGTGTGTGTGTGTGTGTGTGTGAGTGAGAGAGAGAGAGAGAGAGAGATTTTTGGGGTTACCCCACACTAAAACAAACCTGATGAAGTGAAGCTTTACAAAAAAAAAAGCCCATTAATTGTATGTATGAGGGTTTTTTTTGTTATTGTTGTCTATAAAGGGATTGCCTAATTTTATATTTGTATCTAAAATCAGGTGATGGTTGATTAGACAAACAGACTAGATAGATAGATAGATAGATAGATAGATAGATAGATAGATAGATAGATAGATAGATAGATAGATAGATAGATAGATAGATAGATAGATAGATAGTGCCTCTAGGACACCAGAGGTTCGGACTACCCACTCCATGCCAACGCTCCCATAAAATATAATGTTAAAATGACCCTGTTTAGCTGGTTTGGTTTCCCGGTAACTCAAAAGGAGCTCAGGGAAATAAGGCAGCCTCCAATCTGACTTGCATCTCTGCAGATCACAGGGAATCCTTGTAACATGCAAGGTGTAGCAGGACACTTTCCTAATGGGTTGAACAAGGAACTTGGGAATGACATGGGGGTGTGGAGGCAGCTCTACTTCCTGCCAATTTAAGGATTCCAGACTCCGTAATTCAGCCTCAGAGCAGGGATCCCGCCAAGTTATGGATCTGGGATTCCTTGAATTCCTAAAATCCCATCCCTAGTGTTTTTATCCTTTCTTTTCTCAATGGCTTTATTGAGTTTCACAGACGCTGGTCTAAAATCTTTGGTGAAGGGTTGTCTACAAAAATGTGCCTAGATGCCCTAAGCATATCCGATCTCGCCTGATTTCGGAAGCTAAGCAGGGTCGGCCCTGGTTAGTACTTGGATGGGAGACCACCAGGGAATACCAGGTGCTGTAGACGCCTGGAGTAGGAACTGGCAAGCCACTCCAGTATTCCTGCCAAGAAAACTCCATGGACATGGGGTCATGAAGAGTCAGTCACAACTGTAACAACACCACACACCCACACACACATACACGCACACCCACACCCACCCACCCCCCACAGACATGCACGCACACAGAGAGAGAGAGAGTCTACAAAATATTGCCAACAAGTACAGCACATGTATGGGGGGACCGTGGCATTTATTGGCTTTCCGTTTCTCCATAGGCGATTGCAAGGCTCACTGAAGGACGAAAAGAAGAAGAAATTCGTCACCGGGGAATGGTTTCATGAAGTGAAGGCGCAGCGCTTCCAACAAGCCCCCGAAGGGTCCGAACTCCTTCGGGCATCCATTAAAAAGAAGAGTCGCTTGGATGGTAGGAACACAGTCACTTAAACGCATGCACAATTTAGATGGGTCTCCAAATGGCAGAGGACATGGCAGGAGTGCCAGAAATAATCTACAGCAGGCATGCCCAAACTTCGGCCCTCCAGATGTTTTGGACCACAACTCCCACAGTCCTTTGCCATTGGAAATACAGGCTTGGAATTCTGGGAGTTGTGTTCCAAAAACATCAGGAGGGCCGAAGTTTGGACATGCCTGATCTACAGGCTGATGCTCATCGCCATTCCAGGCATTCATTAGGAGTATGCTGGCGGGAGAACTCAAGGGTTTAGGCATCTAACTTCGCGCTCCCCCCAGGTTGGGAGTTCGATTCCCCGCTGTGCCCCCTGAGGGGGTGGGGAAGCCAGCCTATGTTGCCTTGGGCCAACGGCACGGTCCCAGGGCGCCCCCTAGAGGAAAGGAATGCTAAACCACTTCTGAGTGTTCTCTACCTGGAAAGCCCTCAGAAAGGTCATCGTAAGTCAGGAATGACTTAAAAGCATCCTAGCTGGTTGGATTTAGAAGTACAGGACTACCTCGTAAGACAAATGCCTCTTAATACGAAAAACTCGCAAGACGAATGACAGTTCTGGGAATAGGAAAACTTCATTTGTGTAGGTTTATTTGAACACAAGTAGAAAGGTGCCCGAATTTGCATGTGTGGTTTAAGCAGAGGCAGGAAAAGTTATATATTGAGGGAATGACCCCCCAATAGTTGAATAGAGGCCAAATAGGTGTTCGGTGGTTCAAAGCCCGGCCTCCCCTGCCCTGCCTACTCCGGGTGCTGCTTCCGAGTGGGTGCCTACCGGAGGAGACGGGACTTTGAAGCACCAAACACCAGTTCGGCCGATAAACAAACGGCAGTAGTTCGTGTCCATCTCTAACCATAAGGTAGTAAAATGTGATGGATTCACCATATCCATTTGAATTCTCCTGAGGTTGAATAACTCTCTGAAGTTCCCTCAAGCCTAGTCAGTTGATGAAGACATTATAATCTTGGAAGAACAGGACTTTTTAACAAAAAGAAGAAGAAGAAAGAACTGAACACGTTGAACTGGTTGGACGACATCCACCCGGAATGTCATTTCCTGTTCAAAGTCAAGCTCACCTCCTTCCAAGCCACTGTTTTCTTAGGCACGGCTATAAGACGGAAAGCACCTTTAAAAACACACTAACAAATGAAGGCGTTCAACAGACGGGGCTTTCATGACAGCCTGATGCAAAATTTATTAAAAAGAAAGCAGCTGGGGGGGGATTGGGTGGTGGTAGGAAGAATGGAAATCTTACTAAACCTCCGAATGGAAATGCTTTTGTGTTGACCTCTGCTAGTGTCGTTGATCAGGTTTGTTACAGGAGTTTTGTGTTTCTGAAATGCCTCTGGGGAGGAAAATTACCATAAAGGCTCGAGATTATGCAATGTGGAATTGGACTCCCGAGGTCAGAGGCTTTCTGTTTTTCAAAAAACAAAACAAAACATTAGGGTGTCAGGCTAGTCAGGACTACGGCTAGTAGGATCTTTTGCCCCCTTAGGACTCCAATTTGGGTTGTTTGATTCTGCTAGATGGGAATTGTAGGTCCTGAAAAGAGAACATTGGAAAGCCTTCTGTCCGTTCTGGTTGAATGTGGATTCCTGCTTTAAAAAGGGATTTAGACTCAATGGCCTTAGAGGCACCTTCCAGTTTGTTTATTTATTCTATGATTCCTTCCTTCCTTCCTTCCTTCCTTCCTTCCTTCCTCAGTTCCTTCCTTCCTTCCTTCCCTCCGTCATCAGTTCCTTCCTTCCTTCCTTCCTTCCCTCCATCGTCAGCTCCTTCCTTTCTTCCTTCCTTTCTTCAGTCATCAGCTCCTTCCTTCCTTCCTTCCTTCCTTCCTTCCCTCCTGTCTGCTTTGATTTGGATTCCTATATTGAGCAAGGGGTTGGACTTGATGACCTCGGAGGCCCCTTCCAGCTCAGTTATTCCACAATTCCGTCCCTCCATTCCAACTGAGCTTTTGCTCAGTAGCTTTCCCAACAGTGCTTTGCCAACCGTGAAAACAGGTTCAGTCCCAAGGAATTCTGCAGGTTGGGTCAGGGGTCTCCTCAGGCGTTCACGTGGGTTGTGCTGTTTTCCTTGCAGCTGTTCCAAGAGAACACCCAGGACACCGTGTCTCCAGGGCAAACAATACAGGCTCTCCTTTAATTAGTTCTCTCGGCTGCCTCCCGTGTTTGCCAAGATCAAATGACTTCGACTCGAAACAGGAAGTGGCTCCCCTGAAAATCCTGGAATGGATTAATCTCTGTTGACAGCTTCGGCCCCGTCCTAGTCAGCTGTCCAGATGAATAAAGGCAAGAGGAGGTTCTGGATTGCTGGCTAGGCTTCGATAGTCACCTGGCTTCCAGGTGGCATCCCCGCCAGCCAGTCCACGTGGGGTGGGGTGCTCAATCAACAGGGTGTGTGATTTCTCACCCAGGAGTGGGAATCTCATTTGAGGGACAAGAGCTTTAAAAATCATCCAAAGAAGTCCGGCATACTGTAGCTATACAGTGGGCAGCCTGTGATGGTCGTAATTAATAATTATCGGTGTGGCTAAGGGTGGCTGCCAGAACGAGGGGTATTTGGAACCTTTCAGTAGCACTGGCTGTCTCACCAGCATACAGTAGGACCCCCGTATCCACTGATTCAGTTATCCACGGTTGGCAGAGGAACAAATTAAATAATTCAGCAGCCACAAAGCAAGCTGTAAAACAAGCTATTGTGACAAATAGCCTCTGTAAAGCAAGCTACTGTCAGGAAACAGCAGTTTGGGGGTGAGTGAGCAGGCACTCTCTTATCCATGGTTTTCATTATCCACGGGAAGGCCTGGAACCAGTTCCCAGCGGATACTGGGGTCCTACTGTACACTTTTATCTGTTCTTTATTTGTTTTCTGGTTGGTTAGATTCCCTTCCAGCCTTTCCTCCCATGAACTGAACACAGCATAACTTTGAAACAAACAAATGACGCTTTCTAAAGTGTTGTTTTCTTAATATTAACCTGAGATTTTAACTGGATGTTCTACTTTGATTTAAGTTGGGTTGTTTGTGGCATGGGGTGAATCGTTGCATTTATTCATTACACGCTTACAGTATATTATGTTTTACTTGACTGACTTGTCTGTTGCCAGCAGCCCAGAGAATGCCATGCACCGTGGAGCTGTATACAATAGAACCCGTGGTTTCCCTTATCTGCTGCCTGAACATGCTGAATAAAAGAAAACCCAGAGCTATGTGTTTCCAAGGTGCATTATCAGAACTAACCACTGGGGGAAACCAGAAACTAAGAGCCTTTTCACACGACCCCTAAGATCCGCTGGCCACTTAAATTCCGACCAGAGATCTTGGGGGTTTGTCGCTGTTCCTATGTTCCCACCCCCTCCGCACTCCTGGCTGCTGGCTGCGTGAGGGGAGGGAGAAAAAAAGAAAGAAAAGAATGCCGGCTTACCTCCGTTCTGCCAGTCTCGCTCTGTTCCCGGCAGCATTCAGATCTCTTAAAGGGGCGGGGGGGGGGGGCCCAAAAAAAACAACAAACAGAAGCCAGGAGAGCCCGGCACTCTCTACGTTAGATCCGCATCAGGGATTTTTCTCCCCCGGAGAGCAGGTACCTGAAAAGTGCGCTGGGACGCGCTTAGGTGGGCGTGGTCGCACTTAATTTTCTGTAAACTCCGGAGCTGGTGGGGAAACAATTTTAAGCTCTGGAGCTGGGAGCCATTTGCCGCGGAGTTTAGGGGTCGTGTGAAAAGGCTCTATGTTAGAGCGTTGCTATATCTGCAGTCTTTGGCATCCACGGTGTGTGTGCGTGCCTGGAACTGATCATCCACAGTCCTATTATACAAGCTAAACAAAAAAAGCCTTACTCTGCCCACACCTGTCCTGCAAGGTGGATCAAGCCAAGGTACGGCCACTGGTAGAGCCTCTCCCCCTGAATCTCCAAACCCTCACTTTCCTGAGACCTAGTCCAAAACTCTATCCACTTAATCCCACTGGCTCTCTTTTTCAAGACTGTATCTTTTATGCCCGTATTATTCCTGGCAAGACAAATCCTGCTTCTCATGCCTCTGGCCATCAAAAACGTAGCCGCTGCCCGCATTTCTGAAATGCTGCCCGTTCTTTTAGCAGGTGAAAATAAGGTGCCCGCCCCAGAGATCCTGGCAAACGGAGATGCATCAGAAGGAGCAGCTTTGCCTTCCTCTCCATCAGAAGGAGAAAGGTAATTATTAACTTCGGAGAATCAAAGGAGCAGAACAAAGAAACAACAACAAAGAAAAGGTCTGTATTGTTTGTCGGTATCATTTTTCAGCCGGTTCCATCTGGTGTTGTAGAGATTAAAGGCAGAGGTGGACAAAGTACAGCCTGGACAGGTTGTATTGTTATTCCCAAGCTGTCTGTCTGTCTGTCTGTCTGTCTGTTTGTTTGTTTGTTTGTACTTGAAAGTTAGCCTTACAGAGGAGGGGCAGGATCCATTCTCAATCATCCTAGATAGCAAGGAAAACCTCTTAACTGTTACAGCAGTATGACAATGGGACTAGAGATGTGAAGGCCCAGAAAAAAGGGGTTTTTTAGGGGGGGGGAACAGTTATTTCCATTTTTTTCCTGAAGCCTTTTTGTTTCCCCCCCCCCAAAAAAAATCTGAAAAATTGCAAAAAAAGAAAAAGAAAACATGATTATGGAATACTTTATTTTAACATAATTAATAGAATATTTTAAGACAGGGTGTTCAAATATTTTCCAAATCATTTCTAAAAAATATCATTGAAACTTAGTCCCACTTCCTTCTATGCATTCCCCTTCTCTTCAATTCTTTTTATGAGAATGGGTTTTTTATTTTTATTTAATACTGTGGAGAGGAAATATGAATAATTGTTAATTCTAGATTTTTAAACATTTTTGTAGAGGTTTTTTTTTTGTTCCACATAGACTAGTAAACAGTTCAGGATATTGTTACTCCATCTGTTACTTACAATTACAAATAAATATTATTTTAAAAAGTAAATTCTGTTTGTAATAATTGTTTGGATACACTATGTTGTAATATGTAAGTTGTGATAAGTTTATGCCAAGTCACATTGTTCATAGTCATATTTTATATTTCTAAAGTAACAGAATGATTTTCAAGCTGTAAAGCGGAGGGGGGAGGGAGTGCTAATATAGCATTTTTTTTTCAATTTTTCAAAAAAAAAAATCCATATCCCCCAGGAAAAAAATGGAGAAAAATCCCAGTTTTTTTTTCCAAACTTCAAAATTTCTGGAAATTTTACATCTCTAAATGGGACCAGTGACTTCAAGAGGTGGCAAGTGCTCCAACAGTGGAGGCATGCAAGAGAAATTTTAGACAGTCAACTGGTAGATATTCTACAGTTTTTATTCTGGGGATTGGACTTGATGGACTTTGAGGCCCCTTCTAACGTCACAATTCTGTGATTCTGTGTACCATATGTATATTCCTGGAAGCTACCAAGAATGATGATTTGTGTGTCAAAATACCATGTAGGTCCTCTCTGCATGGTGAAACACCTCTAAATTCCTCTGCCCCTCCCCGCACAAAAAAAAAAACCCACAAAAGAAAAGGGATTTTGATTTCTAGCCTTTTTTGAAATATAGAGTGGATGAAAGCCATGGAGTGCCAGAAATACTGAAGACAAAGATTGTGAATGGCAATGAAACCAAAGTGTAAGGCTTTAATGAGTACGCAGCTTGCTGGGGGTGGGGTGGGGATGTGTAGCCTGCACACTGTAATTAATACTGTAAACCCCCCAGAGACTACTTGAAGTGGTATGGGGCGGTATATAAGCAGACCACATTGCTTTGCTTTAAGAAGGTAGGTGCCTGTGTTGCCATGTTATGGGGTTCATCAAAGTACCCCAAACTTGACTGGAGTTGTTCACTAGGAATTATATGAGCTGTGGTGTATAGGAATTACGTTGAACCACTTCAGCGGGTCAGTTTGTGATACGGCACTGCCCAGAACAGTTCTTGATGAATTCTTCTTTTTAATAAATATCTGGTTGTGTGTTTATCAAATCACATTATCAGCCCTGCCATGATTCCACACAAGGTCTGGAGTTTGGGTGATTTCTCACCTTCCTGGAGGTGTGCCTTTGTGTGTGTGTGTGTGTGTGTGTGTGTGTGTGTGTGTGTGTTGTTACAGTCATGACCGACTCTTCGTGACTCCACGTCCATGGAGGCTTCTTGGCAGGAATACTGGAGTGGTTTGCCAGTTCCTACTCCAGGCACCTACAGCACCTGGTATTCCTTGGGGGTTGCCCATCCAAGTACTAACCAGGGCCGACCCTGCTTAGCTTCCGAAATCAGGCGAGATTGGATATGCTTAGGGCATCTAGGTAGCTAACTTTTTAGAAGATGCTTTTTTATCTCTAATAGATCATGGGAACCTGCTGTGGATTCTGCAGAAGAACACAGGCCCAGTCCTAAGCCACGGTTGAGACTGGCGGCCCTGCCGTCCTTGACAGACCAGGTACGGCAGACAGTCAACAAGACTTTGAAATGGATTTCGCTGTAAAACCCTAACCCTAAACCCAATCACCCACCCAGACAACTGCTTAGATTGATAGGTAAAACGTAAAGGTAAAGGTTCCCCCTGCACATGTGTGCTAATCGTGTTTAACTCTAGGGGCAGTGCTCATCTCCGTTTACAAGCAAAGAGCCATTGTTGTGCAAGCCCATGGCCAATTTGGCCGGCATTGCTGCACAGAACACTGTTTTACCTTCCCGCTTTTTATGGCGATACCTATTTATCTACTTGCATTTACATGCTTTTGAACTGCTTGGTTGGCAGGAGCTGGGGTGAACAGTGGGAGCTCACTCGCATTCACACGTTTGGTAGATGCGTAGGGTTCAAAGGGGCATGATCCCCTTGCCCATCTACATTCAGTATATCCATGGAAGAAAAGCTCTCTGCTTCCCTACATCCTTCTCCAATCAAGGAATGTGTCTGCATTACGTAGCAATAACAGTTTGATACCACTTTACACTGCAGTGGCTCCACCTGTAGAATCTTGGGATTTGTAATGTATGGAGTTTCTGAGAACGTTTTGCTAACAGGGTGCAATGCTATAATGCACAGAGGGAGGGTGCTGTTACAAGCTATCTAGCTAAGAATTCCGAGTACGCCTCCAAACTACAAAATCCCAGAATTCTGCAAGTGTAACCAGGGTACTTAAAGAGTGGTATCAACTAGCCATTGTCCTTGCAGTCTTCAAAATGTGCAGAATCTGTTGACATCTTGAGTTCTAGCAGAACGATGCCTGGCCCGTTTTTTCCCCCTTCAGAGATCCAGTCTGGAAGACATCTCTCCTGCAGATAGTGGGGTTGGTATCAGCCCATTCCTGGCATCAAGACATGACTCACGGGAACATGGGGAAGGTATGGCTCGTTATTTTCAAAGTTTTGCTTTGCAGGCCTCGTCTTAGTTTTGTCCACAGGATCTGTGCTTTGCCACACATTCCTACAGAATCTATGGCACAGATAACAAGGCATGATAAAGGCAACATTTGGAAGCCAAACTAATTACAAATAACAGCTAGTTCTAAATGAATACCCTTTTGCGCTAAGACCTAGCTAAGTTGCATTACAGATCATGAAGGATAATTTCACTTCGTTTGCGGTAGTGCTGCAACAACTTTAGTTACATTTATTGTTGAGAAAGCGACCAGAATCCTCTTGGGTAAGTTTCGCCTGAGGAAGGGCGATGACATCATTGACAAGAAGAGAGTTTTAGTATTTGAAGACTTCCTCCTTTTGTCCCACAGCTTGTCTCAATCATGAATAATCTGCTTCAATTGACAGAAGCCCTGGGAATGAAGCGGGAAGTCTTTAATTGCTACAAATCTCGCTCTGGCTTGTAGTGTCATTCGGCACCAGGAGACTTTCGAGGATGAAAGAGTTCTTCCTACTATCCGCTGGCTCCAGCACAGTGGAACTGATTACTCACAAGTTAGATGAGCCATTGGACCGAAGGAGGAGATTGTTCATTACCAAACAATCTCCTGCTGCTCGTGAGGTTATTGTCCTTCTGCAGGCATGACGTATGCAACAAGATTATGGCAAGGAAAAATGAAATTCTAGACAAAAGTTAAGGAGTAGGTGATACAACCATCTCAATCTAATAAAGGATCCCTTATTATTAGTAAATGAACAACTCCTGTGACAACATGCTTGCTCCTGTTGTACACCACAGTAAGAAGACACTGTGAGGCTAGTTAAAACATCATTTTCTGTTACATCTAAACCAGGAACCAATGATTTAGTATCTGTCTATAACTCTTAATATTAAAGCAGCGTCTAATTCTTGAAGTTTGTTTTTTGGAAATCAAACTACCTTTTGTCAACTCAGATGTAACAGGAAACTGTGGTTCAGTCCCATCACTGTTTTGTTGTGGAGATCCCTTGAACATGTCAGATTTGTGGCCCCAGCATGTCTGGCTGTATCTGGAGATGGGCACAAACCATCAGTTCATCAGTTTATCCAGGTTTGTTTACCAGCCAAACAGGTATTCGGTGGTTGCTAGCCCTGCCTCCTCCAGCAGGTGGCCAATCAAAGGCAGCGCCCAGAGGAGGCAGGGCAAGGAAGCTGAGGTGCTGCCTCTGAGTGGGCGCCACCCCAGAGGAGGCGGGGCTGGGAAGTGCCAAACACCTGCTTGGCCAAGAAACGAACTGGTGCGAACTGCCAGTTTGCTGGTTCGTGCCCATCTCTAGCTGTATCCAAATGGATGCTTTTGGAACATAGCAATATGCACCTAGAAGGACTTTCTCAGTGCATATTTCTAAACCTTCTAAACATTCCCCCACCCCTCTGGGCAGGGGAGGTGGGAGAGAGAACCCCAACCCTACCCTGATACTGCAGAATAAAAATTTTAACACCAGGGTCATAAACAATGCCTTGCAGAAGCCTCTGAGTAAGTAACCAAACCGAGGCCTCTCTTTGACAGACACTTGAAGTTCCAACACTGTGTTGTAGCCAGGGCCTTGCTTTTTTCCATCAGTCTCTGAACAGCTCCTGGTGGGGACGGGGTGCCCTGTCTTTTTGTTACAGGCAGCCCAGTGTCTCCTGGAGCCTCCGCCAAGCTTTTGGAAAGGGATCTGGATGACTTTTCCTACTCAGCGGGACCAGATGTTCCCGATGCCCCCAACAACCCTTCAGAAAACCGGGCCGCCCAACCAGCTCTCCACGAAGCGGTCAACCCTTCCAGTAGAATCCCAGTCAAGAAGAAGGCTAGCAGAGGGCTGCCCAGTCACAGCGCTGTTCATGGTCATGGAGGGGAGAATCCCCAGCTGGGTCCAGCGAAGAGAGACTCCCCAAAGACCTCTAGGTTGCCGTCTTCCAGAGAGGAGGAGGAGGAGGGTCATTCTGCCAAACAAGGGGCCAGTTACACCATTTCTCCAGTCAGCAATAAGGAGGAAGAGATTGTCCTAGACCGGCAACACTTCAAGAACTTAAAGAACTTTTGGGAGAGAAAGGCGGAGAGTCCGTCTCAGGTAGTTTACGGGTCTCTACCACCAACGGGAAAAGGTGCCTCGGCTGAGTCGAACGGAAAGCCGTCCAGGCTCCGCCGATTCCTCTCCGCTCAGTCCAACCAAAGCCAAAACAGCGATGACAAGCCAAGTCCTCACGTTCCACCCAAATCCAGAGCACTTTCCAGGAAGCCCTCCACTTTTTCTTCCAGCGAGGAGGAGCCCAGTTACATCGCGCACCCGAGGAAGGGATCGGGGCCGTCCATCCCCAGGTCCACCTACGCTCGAAGCAAGGGAGGGCTGGTGTACAGGAACAGCTTGAGTGACGAAAATGGCAAGCAGCCCTGCTCCGTGGAGGAGGAGAAGAGAGCCCAGGGTGGGGCAAGGAAGTCGAAAACTGCCCATCCGGGTCCCTTCGGTCAGCATCGAGTCCCCAGCCCAAAAGCAAACGGGGACCCTTTATGAGCCAGAGACGCCAGCGGATGAGTTTGTCATGGCCGAAGAAAAAACCAACACAAGAGGGACTCATTAGCCGGAAGGGTCCAGATATTGATCGAGACGGTGCCTTCGGAAGACCTCGAGAAAGGTGGCAATGAAGGGGAAGCCAGTTGCGACTTGGGTGTTCCGGGCGACGTGGAAGGCAAGGAGCTCTTCCTTAAAGAAGAACCACAACCCTCTGCCGAGAACCTCCCAGGAGCGGGTCCAGAAGATGACAAAGGAGGTATCCAAGACATTGGTTCCTCCGTGCCTCCAGGTATTTTTCCTTCTTCCTTAAAATATAATTTTGCCCTGGTTTGTTCCAGAAAAAAAAAACCATACGAGTGTTTACATCTCACAGTGCAAATAAAAAGGTGAGCGTATTATGTGAAATGACAGGCACGGGTAAAACCTCTGCATCATATCTTGGCTCGGCTCAGTTATGGTATGTGACGCATTAGGGCCCCTTTATCTGTGGGATCAGATTCTGCTCCTTCACTTATCCACAGTCTGAAAATATTAAAGATGTTTTTTTAAAAAAATATATCCTAGAAATATATATTTTCAAAATGACATTACCAGAATCGACCACTAGATGGTGCTGGAGACCATGCTATGTATAACGTTTTTTTCATGACCCAACGCCAACCTGTCTCTGTTCCTTGTCGTCCAGAGAGAAATGGGCTTCATCCCTCCGTCGTGAGGAAACTGACCCGCACCAACGGTTGTAGTCTTGCAAAGAGCATGGTGAACCTTTACACCACCACGGACAGTAAGTAGCAGCTGGCTTCGGTCCTGTTGTCAGGTTCTTCTGATAAGATAAGTTGGGGGAGCGGGATTATTATATTATATTATATTATATTATATTATATTATATTATATTATATTATATTATATTGTGGTTGTTTTATTGTTCTTACCTATGTCTTGTTTCGTGGCATTAATTGCTGTTTATTTATTTGTTTGGCTTTTGTTAACCACCCAGAGTTCCTGAGGGAAAGTCAGTGTGGTTTAAAAACCACAAAAATATATAAATAAATAAAGTACATTTCGTTTTTTTTGTTTCCCCCATCTTCTTGTCTCTCCAGCCTACACAAAGCCTCAAATGCTCCCCCACCACTACCTTGACCCCGAACGAGCGAAAGATTTGAGCAAATCAAGCCCTCTCCTGCTCTCTGAGGTAAAATGAGGCTGATTATAAATCAAGTCCTGCTTCTTGATTAAATGGCTGCCTTTCATGTCCTTCAAGGGGGCCGTACAGCGAACCCCGTTCTTGAAGAGGGATTTTCACATCAGTCTCCTTGTCCGCTTGAGCGAACTAACCACTAGACTGTACTGTCTGCCGTGAAGCTTCTGTTCTCCCTTCTAATTGCCCTTCCGGGTGTCCTTTGCAGACGGAGTCAGACACTGCCTCCGAGATCAGCTTCCAGCTCAACAGGCACAAGAAATCTCCGAGTATCGGGAGCCACTCATCCGATATGGCCTCCGTGTCCTCGGTAAGTATCCGAGGAGTTCCTCTGTGAAAAACTGACAAGGGTGGTCTTCCCCACCTCCTGCGTTGCTCCAGGCCTTCTCTGTATTTTCTTACAGTTCCATCACATAGGCGTGTTGGTTCCTATCTTTGTTAATCTGAATATCAGGGGAAACTTCTTAACTGTTAGAGTAGCATGACTACGGAACCCAATGACCTCAGGAGGTGGTGAGTGGTCCAACGTTGGAGGCCTTCAATAGAAAATCTGTCCAATCTGCCTTGACTTGGAGGCCTACCTTCAGCAGGGGGTTGGACATGATGGCCTTAGAAGAGGCCCCTTCCAATTCCATGATTCTAGAATAATCCTGTTATCCTTAACTGAGAGATTTGCTTTTCCATTCCATCTCTCCTTTTCCACCTCTGCAGTGGAAGCTGTTTGGACTCTCGACCGGTGCCTGGATGCCGTATTGACATGGACCAGGGCCAACAGGCTTAAGCTCAACCCCGAGAAGACGGAGGTTATGTTCTTTGGGAGTTCGCCATCTGGGTATGGAGGCCCTCTCCCCTGTCTGGAGGGAGTTTCCCTCCAACTCGCGGATAGGGTGCGGAATCTGGGTGTGGTTCTGGATCTGGCGCTTACCTTGGATGCCCAGGTGGCTGCCGTGACCAGAACCGCATTTTACCATCTCCGTCAAATTGCTCAGATCCGCCCATATCTGGATGGCGACTCTCGGAGAACAGTGGTTCAAGCGCTGGTGATCTCGAGGTTGGACTACTGCAACGCCCTCTACATGGGGTTGCCCTTGACTCTCCTCCGGCGTTTGCAACGGGTACAGAATGCGGCAGCCAGGCTGGTGGCGGGTATGCGTCGTTATGACCACATCACCCCAGTTCTGGCTTGCCTGCATTGGTTGCCCATTGCTTCCCGGATCAGATTCAAGGTCCTGGTTTTAGTTTATAAAACCCTCCATGGCTTGGGCCCGGACTACCTGTCAGAGCAGATCGTCCAGCAATCAACCTCGGCCCGTCCAGTCTGGCAGTCGCGAGCGCACTCACTTCGGGTTGCCACCCCTCGAGAGGCCCGGAAGACATCTACACGTAACCGGGCCTTCTCGGTGGCAGCCCCTTCTCTCTGGGACAGCCTCCCAAGCGAAGTGCGCTCTGCAGAGTCCCTGCTGGCCTTCCGAAAAGCGTTAAAAAAACTCTGCTTTTTCGGGAGGCCTTTGGTGACTTCCTGTAGTTTGTAGTTTTTATTTATTTATTTATTTTCTTTTCCCGCCATCCCTACTTTGCAGCCACTGAGTAGCTCGTTGTTGGGTCTGCATGCATAACTAGGGCACCAAGTTGTTTTAACTATTAGAATAGTTATGCTTTGTTTTATTGTGCTGTTTTAATTTTTATTGTGTATTGTTGCTCTGTCAATTGTTGTAAGCCGCCCAGAGTTCCTTCGGGAAGATGGGTGGGAAATAAATAAATAAATAAATAAATAAATCTTTCATCCTGTGCAGGTGAGCGGAAGTGTCCTCAGTGTATACAGCGGAGATTTCGGGAGCGTTGACGCCCAGGGGCTCGTTCAGTTTGCCTTGGATTATGATGAGAAAAACAGAGAATTCCAGATCTTTGTTTCCCAGTGCAAGGACCTGGCTATCGTTGACGAGAAGAAAGCAAGGACGGATCCGTGAGTGACCATTAAAACCTTATCGCGATGGGTGTCTAAGTCTTCATCCGCTTCTCAGGTGCTACTGGAACCTAGAGTCACCCTCCGGCACCTCTTAGAAAAGTTATTATTTTGGGCTACAAGCTCCAGGATCTGCAAGCAGGTTATATTTTATTTATTTATTTATTTTTATATTTGTTAACTGCCCAATTTTCCCAAAGTAACTCTGGGCGGTGATTTTAGGTTGGCTAAAATAAAAGAATGCAAAAGCAAAGTACCTTTGCACCTTTTACCAATTAATTTTATTGTGTACTTTCATAGATTACAATCTTGAGTCTGGGATTTGTAATCCATGTTGAAATAAATTCATTAAAGGAATCACGATATTGTTGTTACTGCTGAAGCTGACTGACACGGCTGTCTCTTGAAGCTTTTTTAAAAAAGTAACTTCTCTGAGCTCTGCACCCCAGTTGGTAAACAGCATTCTCAAAATGTAGAAGTAGACCCTGTATATCTTCAGTGAAAGGAAGGATTTAAATCATGGGCTGATATCCAGTGGCACAGTTCCACCTGTGTAGCGCCAGTGACATCAACATAGGTAGCAGAGAGCCGCTGATTAAAGTTGATTTTGGAATGCCCATGGCTTCTCCACACTGCAGCAAAGGGCGCTTTTACATGGCCTCTAAAATCCGCTGGCAATTTAAATTCGGACCAGAGATCCTGGGGGTTTGTCCCTCTTCCTGTGTTTCCACCCCTCCGCACTCCATTGTTGCTGTCTGCGTGAGGGGAGGGAGTAAAAAAGGGAGAGAAAAAAATGCAGGCTCACCTCCATCTGCTGGTCGGAGCAGCCCCGTAGGGATTCCTGTCTCTTAAAGGGGCGGCGGGGACAAAAAAACAAAGAGAAGGCGAGGGAGCCTGGGATTCACATCTTTACAATCCGCATCGGAAGATTTTTTTTTTACCTCCTGGAGGCCATGTACTTGAAAAATGCACTGGGAAGTGCTTAGGTAGGCATGGTCGTGCTTAATTTTTTTAAAAAGTCCAGAGCTGGTGAGAAAACATTTTAAAGCTCTGGATCTGGGAGCCCTTTGCCTCAGATTTTAGGGGTCGTGTAAAAGCGCCCAAAGTTGTGTGCACCCCAAAATGGATAAAGGAAGCTTTTTGTCAACAGCAATGTGCTGCTGCTGATGATGACAACCTCAGCTTCGTTGTGCGCACAGAGTTTCGCAACGAGATTTCAGCCACTGCTTCCCTGGTCAAGCCAAAGCCCTTCCTCCTCCCGCTTGCTGAATCAGGACGCCTTGGGGAGAATTACATCCCAAGCAGGGCTTGAGGAGAAGAGCCTTTGTGGTGAGGACCGACAGTGTGTCCTTTGAGGCTCTTCCTGTTGAGTAATAGCCACCATCCTTTTACTTAGGTACGTCAAAACCTACTTGCTTCCGGACAAAGCTCGGATGGGGAAGAGAAAGACGTCGGTGAAAAAGAGGACCGTCAGCCCCATTTACAACGAGGTGTTGCGGGTAAGAAGGCCACCCTTCCAGCTCAGATTGGGGCAGGGCGTCGTAGGGGAAGTAGTAGGCTCTTCAGCACATCTCCATAGAAGGGTGGCTGGACAGAAATAAGCAGGGATTGGGACTCAAGTCCCAGGACTCACTGTCAAGTCAGACTTAAATCACACTAGTGATTTGACTTGGACTCGACTCAATGAGTCGTCATCCCCCCCCCCAATGACTTGGGACTCAATTCATGATTCAGAATCCACCCACCTCTCCCTTTTTCCCGGGAGGAAAAGCTGTTTTTTTTTTCATTGGGATTTGGATTTGGGACTTGGTACCAAAGACTCATTCCTGGACTTGGTACCAAAGACTTGGACTTGGGACTTGGTGCCAAAGACTTGGACTTGGGACTTGGCACCAAAGACTTAGATTGGGACTTGGGACTTGGACTTGGACTTGGTACCAAAGACTTGGACTTGGGACTTGGCACCAAAGACTTAGATTGGGACTTGGGACTTAGACTTGGACTTGGTACCAAAGACTTGGACTTGGGACTTGGCACCAAAGACTTAGATTGGGACTTGGGACTTGGACTTGGGACTTGGCACCAAAGACTTAGATTGGGACTTGGGACTTGGACTTGAACTTGGTACCAAAGACTTGGACTTGGGACTTGGCACCAAAGACTTAGATTGGGACTTGGGACTTGGACTTGGACTTGGTACCAAAGACTTGGACTTAGACTTGGACAAAGACTTGGACTTAGACTTGGGACTTGGCACCAAAGACTTAGATTGGGACTTGGGACTTGGACTTAGACTTGGTACCAAAGACTTGGACTTAGACTTGGGACTTGGTGCCAAAGACTTGGACTTGGACTTGGGACTTGGTGCCAAAGACTTAGATTGGGACTTGGGACTTGGACTTGGACTTGGTACCAAAGACTTGGACTTAGACTTGGGACTTGGTGCCAAAGACTTGGACTTGGACTTTGGACTTGGTGCCAAAGACTTAGATTGCGACTTGGGACTTGGACTTGGACTTGGTACCAAAGACTTGGACTTAGACTTGGGACTTGGTGCCAAAGACTTGGACTTAGACTTGGGACTTGGTGCCAAAGACTTGGACTTGGACTTGGGACTTGGTGCCAAAGACTTAGATATGGACTTGGGACTTGGACTTGGTACCAAAGACTTGGACTTGGTACCAAAGATTCAGACTCAGCCTTGGGACTCAGACACAAACACTTGCCAGCATCCCTAGAAATGTGTGTCAAAACGCTCTGCTACCATTTCCCTCTTTTACAGTATAAAATAGAGAAGATGGTTTTACTGATTCAGAAGCTGAACCTTTCCGTCTGGCACAATGACCCTTTGGGGCGGAACAGCTTCTTGGGAGAAATGGAAATAGACCTGGCTGGCTGGGATTGGCGGAACAACAAACTGAACTGGTACATGCTGAAACCGCGGGTAAGTGCATGATGGTCATTTCCTTGCCAAAGGCACTCTTGTTTATTAGAAGAATCTTATATAGCAGTGGTGGTGAACCTTTGGCACTCCAGATGTTTTGGACCACCACCCCACACAGTCCTTTGTCACTGGCAACACAGGCTTGGAATTCTGGGAGCTGTGGTCCATACCATCTGGAGTGCCGAAGATTCGCCACCACCGATATATATGACGGCACAACATACAACAACTAAGGCAGCAACAGGATCAAAACTCGATCCAAAGCATGCAGGAAAGTTTGGTCGTCCTGTCACCAAAATCAAACAATAGAACAATAAAAAAGAACAATAAAGTGGGACAAGGGTGGGTAGCTTTTCTAGTCTCCAGGGTCCATTTATTTTGCACACACCCTAAAGGTCTCCCACAGGCCACACCTGGCCTCTTATCACTCCCAGTTTTAAGAAACCTGTTTGTTAATAAGTTGGTTTCCAACAAGAGAATAGCCCCAAGGGTGAAGGGTTCATAAAGGTTTTTCTGCTGCTTGTTTTCCATTTAGTTTGTGTATTCCTGTCTCATTAATGTTTTTATGTTTCGTTTTTATTGTTTGTTTGGGTTGCCATGATTGTAATATTGCATAAGACTTCTCTTAACAAAGGTTTGCTTTGTTTTCTATGATTTCCCTTAATAATTTTTTAAAAATAGAAACAGAATTCTCAGCACAGGAGTTATTAAACTAAAACCACGGATTGGAATGGAAAAGAAAAGA